>ML779805.1:357593-395037 GCA_009831015.1 Picea engelmannii
GGAAAGCTTTTCACCACTGTCATTGCCCACAACCCGGAAAGCTTTTAACTTTTAAATTTGAAGTTACAAGTTTAATAACAACATAAAAAACTTTATGGTAATTATTGAATGGATTGGATAGGACTACATTCAATAATATACCTTCAAAACCATTCAAAATTTGATAACAACATATTTTTTAACAGAACTTCGTGACAATTATCAAAATTTGATAACATCATATTTTTTAACAGAACTTCGTGACAATTATCAAAATTTGATAACATATTTTTTAACAAAACTTCGTGATAATTATCGATGGAAAAACCTGGCAGCAGAGAAATATTTCCTATTGGATTAGCACAATAAATTTCATCAACGACGACTTCAAGATATTTTCCAGAAATCTAAATTAATATCATTCAACTACGTCGCCAACTCCAAATTCACTGTCTGAGACTGATGTGAAACTTCGTTTCGGGTTGAACGTACTGCAGATCACTGTAGTTTGGGGTTGTTGGTAGTGTAAGCCACCATAGCCGTGGGCAACAACTGCAACCATTTTATTTGGTGGGGGCTTCTCAGACCTTCATCCACCAATCGTTCAGTCAATACATTGGAGGAGAATTTTGGCCAACTATAGAAAACATTCCCTGTGTTTTATACAAGGGTTGTGGGTGGACATTGATAATCTTTTATCCAAACGTGGGTTGTGGGTGGACATTGATGGTCTTTTATCCAAACGTCTCATGTCTCTAATGGGAAACAAGATGGAGCCAACTCAAAATTTAAAATACTAAGAGAACAACATTTTGTTTAAATGTTGTCAAACATGTTTTGATCTTTTCAATGTGATGTGAGTATTCAAAGGGTTGTTTTAGGTTAACCAATAATTATTACATTATCATTTGTACAAAATAGATAATGGGATTTTCCTTTCTATATATTGAGGGAGTTTGTATTGGAATACAAGCTCATTAAGGGAATTAAGGCAATGGGTAGTGGCATATCTCATGACCAATTTGACTTCTTTATTTATCTCTTTATGGAATCTTCATTCTTTCCTTCAAAGGTCATAATGGGATTTTCCTTTCTACATATTCATGGAATTTGCATTGGAATACAAGCTCATTAAGGTAATGGGTAGTGGTACATCTCATGGTCAATTTGACTTCTTTATTTATCTCTCTACCAAATCTTCATTTTTCCCTTCAAAGCTCATTTGTCTATCCTCCTCTTTAAATACATACCTATAATTCTTTTCCAACATATTAGTTTTTGTGTCCTTCATGATGGGTGGAGTGTCCACTCGAAAAGTTGGATGTTTCAAAACCAAACCACCTACACAATTTTTATCCAAAAAAATTTCTAACATAGTGGTACATCTTGTTTTCAATCACCTTTGAGTAGTGTTAAACTTAAATCATAAAAGTTTTTAATGAAAATTATAGTATGGAATTTTCAATGATCTTCTTTTAAAGATGTTTCATTTAATCTTTCAATCAACCAACAATGAAATTATAGAAGTCAACTTTCATGATACAAGAGCATTGGATTTCAACTTCCATTACAACATTTTAAAGAATCAATTTGCTTCTTCTTCAGATTGTAACTACCCCATCAGTTGGATGATGAGCTTGATGAGCTCCTACTAAACATGTCATTGACCATTTTCAACATTGTTGGTAAGCAAAACCATTGGTGAACCCCCACTCCCCCTATCCTCAAAAAACACAATCTCTAAGAAATCAACTCCGTGATGAGTTGTTGGTGCTTCTCCATCCCTTTGTTGAAGATGATCCTAGGGATTTTGAGCAATGTCTTACTTTCTCACCATGTGCAAGACGTTAATGCGCAATGCCTTTAATTTATCTTTGAAAGTGCCATTTCCCACTCTCAAGACTTCGAAAGAGAAGATACTTACAGGGACAACGTCGTCAAGGTCAACATTGTGTGAATTTAGGGCATTGGCAATGACCTCATGGGCACTAAGTAAAGAGAGGGTGCCTCCAAGAAATTTCTTTTGAAATATTTTCACAAATTAGTAGTTTCTTTCAACAAGACAATGTTGGGAAAATGATGTTGCTCTATAAGTATTTGATACTAATTATGGTAGTTAGTGCAATTTTATATCCTTATTTTTTAATATTAATTTTCATTCTATCTGCTAACTATTTTTTGATGGATATATATGTTACGAATGACAAAGTAAAGAACCACCATGAAATTCTAAATGGGTTTTTCTTCAGTGAAAATTAGCTTTGGTGCTTTCTACAACTAATTTAGTGTCCTTAGCTACAATGAGTCTCTCTCTCTCTCTCTCTCTCTCTCTCTCTCTCTCTCTCTCTCTCTCTCAATGATGTAATGCATCGAAGGGATTATACAGAGGGTTTCACTATAACGTAAATATTCAATGGTTTGCATTAGTTTCTCCTTCATTGGTTGTAATAGAAATATACAATGGATTGGATCATTTTCTCCTTCTTTAGTCATACTTGTAAAAATTTCCCAAGCACTTCATTTTCCATACAACAAGTAAGGGAAAAACCACAACTTTGATAGTATGGGATTGTCCTTATTAGTGTTATTTTTCTTGAATGGTCCTCTATCATGAAGCTTGATTGTTGATGGCATGGTTTAATGACACACGATTAAGGTAAAGTCCAACCATTGATGTTTATATTTGCACAAACATTGCCCCTGTCAGATAAGGTTTAAATAACCTTTCAACTTCCTTTTCAAAATGGGGTTGTCTTATCTAAATTATAGCTATGATATTCAAATGAATTAGAATATTTGGTTAATGCATGCAAAAATGTATAAAAAAATAGGAAGAAATGGATCTCTTTTGGTAAGCAAAACATGCATGCAACTAGAAGGTATATGTATTGGTTTATTTTTACAAAGGATAGAAATGCATGGCATATTGAAATGATGTATATGTTTTTTTTGAGGAAATGCATGTAATAACTAGAATTCCTACAAATGATATTACTAGTCAATTTCATTGAAAAATCTTAATCATAGTCCAAGGGGTTAGCTCAATCGATTATTGCTATTGTTGTTGGGAATTTGGTTAGTTTTGTATTGAGAGTTGCTCAGGTCAAATCTCCCTAGGTGAAGCACACTAGTCTATGCCAAAGGGTTTATCAGGGATGCCATCAACGAATGTGGGGAAGCATCCCTTGGGTTTCCCTACAAAGTTTTCCTTCAGAAAAAAAATCTTAACCACCACTGCCATGTTATTCCCACCTCCCTTTCCACCAATGATATTCAAATTTTCACCTTGTTTTGTAATTTAAGTATGAGGTTTCCAAAGATGCATGAATATGTGATCTTCACTCACAAATGTCACATTGACTTCATGCTTCAATCACGACTCCACAACAAAGATAACACAAGTTCCTTTTTGCATCATCATATGTATTCATCCCCTAATTACTTCAACATTCCTATTTGCTCCTTAAGGAGACATGTTAATAAAAATTACTAAGTTATAAGTTTTATGTGGTGTTTTGAAAGAGACGGTCGAATGTGCATCTTAACAAGTGTATACATTAGAAAATAAATGTCAATTTACATCCCTAGTTGAAATGGTTATAGTATTGATCAAGGTTGGTGTGAATAATCATTATTGAATAGATGGCCAAGTTATATTAAAGGAGCAAGTGTGTAGATTTGCAAGGATGTTAGCCATCTAATCTAATTCAATTGCAAGAACCATAGCTATTTGATCTAATTTAATAGATGGAAACTCCTATAGATTTCAAAGTACTTAAGAGTCTTTCATGAGAACTTTGCCAACACTTCCTAAAATCATTCCATTTTAACAATTTGTGGAAGCATATTCACTGTTGGATTCTTTACAATTCTTCCAACGTGCCTTTTTCTTTACTGCAGCACATGTGGTAATGATTTGTAGCTATAGTGTGGACCCATTTGGAGAGAATAGTGACACCTTGGTATCAATGTTGAAATGTGGCATTTACCCTTACTTGTGAAAAACAAAATTCATGACAAGTCACATATTTTGACCACCCTTCAATTTATGTTCACCCAAATTAATAGAATGTCACTTTTAAGTTCATTAAAAAGTTATAGTGTCGATTTCAAGTTCATAAATATTTATAGATTGTGAATTTTTTAAATAAATAGATTAATAAATGTTTTCTAAGGTCCAAAGCAAATTGTAGAACAAATCAATTAAAAACACATTTTAAATATAAATATAAATAGAAAGTAATACAAGGTAAACTATAAAATCATAACTAATACTAAAACATTTAATACAAATTTTGTAATACATAATAAAATCAAATATTTGGGCCAAAATAGTTATTTTAGGAAATATATTGCACAATTAGGATAAAAATGGCTTTTTTGGAAGAGGATCGAAGGCAGTAGAAATGATGGTGGAAGTTTATGTGGAAAATAAAAGTCCCTTTGAAAAGAATATTGTTTCTATGGCTATCCCTATCTAACAAGATCTTCACTTGGGACAACTGTAAAAATGAGCTCAGCATGGGCCAGGTAGATTTTCTCCCTGCAAAAAATGAAGATGAATCTATTACTAACCTTTCGATAGCTTTACCTTTCTCTAAAGTTGTTTAGGAAGAAGCCTTGAAGTTGGTTGGTGTGGAAAAGGGAAGAGACAAGGAGCCCTCCCATGCATAGCAATGTGGGCCCTCTGGTTAGTGAGGAATGTAATGATTTTCCAAAATAAATATATATTTCCTATTCATGGAACCTTTCAAAACAAATATGCCTATGAAGGGGTGCAAATAATAGGGAAGGTAAAACCTATAAGGTTGGTTATAAGTCCAAATATTGATAAATCATATGCATGTGGTTATTTTGATGGTATGATTTAAGGAGGCCCTAGGATAGGTGGGGTGGGATGAGTTCTTTTTCTGAAGGAAGATCATTTAATTAGTTTCAAAGCAATGTTGGGTTAAGGAACAAATCACTAGGTAGAACTTAATACCCTCTAGATGTTGATGAGACTTACAATAGAAAAAGGAGTGGCTAATGTTCAAATTTTGTGTGAGTCTAAGTTAGTTGTAGACTATATCAATGGTAAAAACAACATGAAAAATATGGCCCTCTCCCCAATAATGGAAACAACAGAGGAATTGACGAGTGCTCAAATTGACGTCTTTTTAGCACCTATCTAACACTTTTTGCTCACCTTTTCCCCATTTCCACCTCCATATTCATAACACTTTCCATCCACAATGACACATTTTTGGCTAAGGTACAATCACTCACCCAACATGTCATTTTCATTACATATGCATTTTTAAGGAGATTATTAATTTCCGTGCTAACAATGTTTTATAGGAACAAGTTTCCCGTGCACCTTCCCAACATGAGAGATGCAGTTCCTGTTCAAGTGCAACTTTTGCAACTTTGGTCATTGCTGCAACTCCCAACACTGCACCTCTGGTCGTTGCTTCAACTGTCACTGTTGCAACTCATAGTGTTGCAACTCACAATGCTGTGACTCATGATTTTGCAACTCCCACTTGAGACTGTTGCCTGAATTCCCACTTGAGACCATTGCTGCAACTTTGTAACAACTCAACGTTCAACCATACAACTGTCACTCGAAAACAACTAGTCAACCAACAACCGCTTGGGAATACAACAAGGGAAATTGGGCGCTAGAATGGACAACTCAACCACCAGTTGTCGTGGATGATTTAGTCAGCACATACCCGATTTTTTCCCTCCTTTGGAAAATTCAATGTAACAAGATGGGACAACCCAATTCTCATGGTTGAGCATCGATTTTATTAACTCATTTAGGAAGAAGCCACTTTGTATAAATACAACTGCTCTCGCTGAGCCGAGGGATGGAGAAAAATCAACATATAGTTTGTAAGATGGAATTGTATTGAAGCTGCATCTTTCAAGCTTAATAAAAGTTTTGTTATGTTCATGTACAATTGATGGCATGTTGATCATTTAGCATCTACTGCATTCTTTGACCAATACCTTGTTTAAGGAGGTAGGGCCCCCTCCTTAGCTCGGTAATGTGTGCATATCTTCTAAATTGTAGAAGTACTCCTAGTTTCATTTCTATCCTTTAAATTTATTTCCAACAATTCCTTCATTAATATCTTACTGTACTTGTAACATTTTCCATTATTGTAGCTTTGGATTGTTGTGAATCAGAGTTTATATTGCATAAGTTATATTTCTTGATTCATGTGTGAATAATTATAACAACTTTTCCACAAATTCATTTGTTTCCAACAATTCCTCTCTTAAATTCTAGCCAATTGTTGTGGCTTAGTGTTGGCATTGCAAGGTATCACTTTCTGATTGATGAGTGTGTAACTGCAGTCTATTTTTCTCATTTCCATTTATTTCTAGCAATTCCTTTATAAACATTATGCTGCAACTCTAACATTTTCTCGACGATGTAACTTTGTTGTCGCCATCCTGTGTTAACGTTGCAAAACCTTGTCTTTTGATTTGTTAGTACAATAATGGCATATTTTATTATCTTTCATTTATTTCTAACAATTCCTATTTAAACTTTGTTCTTGTTGCAATTATGGTTGTTGTAACTCGTGTTGTTGTAATTTGTGTTGTTGTGACCTGTGTTGCTACAACTCTCGTTGCTGCAATTATGCATCTCACTTTCTAGTTGACAATCATGTGGTTTGCAAATTAAGATAATTCATTTCATTTGTTTACAAGAACAATGTGGTATGATCTTTGTAGCTTAAGGTTTCTTGTATCTCGTTGCATAAATTGTAATACATCTATCACATTAATCAAGGTCATCTTAATACTTGAGCAAATCACCTTTACTTTTCCACGAGTGTGATTTACCTTCCTACAAGTGTGATTTACTTATCCGCAAGTGTAATTTACTTTCTTGCAAGTGTGATTATTTCCCCGCAAGAGTGATTTACTTTTTTGTAGTGTGTCATTTACTTTCCTACAACCGTGTGTATTTGATATAGCTTAATTTGGTGACTTGTTAAAGCCTCCTGAAACCTTGCCTTGTGACAATCATTTGAAAGTACTACAACTCATTGGAAATCACAACACTATACTTGCATATACGGTGCACGACAGTTCGTAGGTTCAATTACTACCTCAGATTGATAATTAAATGCACAACTCTACAATTGCTTACTAAATTAATTAGGAAGTGATTGAAAAGTTGGTCATTTTTGGCGTCATTGTCGAGGAATTGTGAAAGGTAAAGTTTTGTTTTGCTATTGTTTGGATTTTCATTACCATAGATTCAATGATATGATTTCTTTTCAACAAATTGTAGGATGGTTTTCTAATCTTTTCTATGTACAGAGTTAGAGATCAACAAGGTAGATTTATAAGTTCATCAAAAAATCATCGTAAATCTAACCATGCAGGTCACTCTCAAGAGGGAAATGAGCACATTCAGCTGAACTATTTGTTGCCTACAGCAAGTTCCATCACCAAAGGGAGACTTGAAACCTCCACTCAAGAATATGAAACCGTACAAGGTTCAATGCACACAAAGGTTCCACTTTCACAGGAACTGATCAATGGAAAATACCACTCCGAGGAATTCATCTTTCCTAAGGCATCTTCAAAGATAAAGGACAACCCTCGAAAGGAAATGGAACAAGAAACTATCAAGGAAGAAACCTTTGCCTTAAGATTCCCAATTAGAGGATCAAATGAACAGATCAAAATGAAGAATATCCCTCATTCTGCCTTACCAAATTTTCATGATTTATCTAAAGAGGATCCCGAAACCTTCCTCTTCGAGTTCAAAGTACTTTGCAGGAATTATGATTACGTGTCAGATGCCCAAAAATTGAAGATTTTCCCTGCCATGCTCAAGAATGTTGCACTGTGTTGGTTCATGGGCCTTGGAAAGGACAACATCCGCACATGGGATCAAATGACGAAGAAATTTTTGGAAAATTACCAACATTATTGTAAGGATAAAGAAAGAAGGGAGGAAGTCTTCAGGATGACACAACATAAAGATGAGAGCCTCGAGGATTACGTCGAAAGGTTCAACTATAATTTACAGAGGGAAAGGCAAGGAGATTTGGCTCTTGAGACACGATGTGTCTTATTCATGAGAGAAATCCCAAATGATTGCATTGAACTTATCAAATTGATGGGTGGAGGAGATGCCTCTCAGTTAGAGTACGATGTTATCCTAGAAATTTGTTGCAAATATTCCTGAGGCACTTCAAAAGCAAGCAAAGGACCAAGAGATATATTAATGAGAACTGACAAGACTACTGGAGGTGGAGTTACAAGAGTATATATTAGGAACATGTTAGAGGACTTCAAGACTGATATACTTAGTTCCTTGAGCTACCATTTGGATATACTACAAATGACGAAGAAGAAAGAAGAGACATAATGAGCTTTGGCTATCTTTTGCCCAAAGTGCATAATGAAGCGCCCATGGAAAGAATGTCCATTAGATCAAATTGAGGTTTGTGGGATATGTAGTGAGAACCATGCTACTTACAATTGTCCATCCTTACCAGGACTAAAATATATCTATTAGAAAGATGAGGAACCAGAGCAATTATTCTTTGTCTCTCAGAAGCGACCATGGCAACCCATACCTCAAGGTATGATTCAAGACCAATATCAATACTTTAACTCATATTGGATTAATCCTTCCATGTAGTATACTTCTCAACCATGGAGTTTTCCAACACAACAATGGATGGCTCCTCCTCCTCCTCCTCCAAACTAGTTATGGCAAAAGGGGTGGAGAAATCCCACTTTAAGAGGCCCTCAACATGACATAACACAACCATCCATGCAACTTCTTCCCCCTCCCCAAATTCAGGAATCCACATCATCCCCTCCTCGACCACAATGTTAGCACTTTGTAAATTATTGGGCTGAAGAGAACGATCTACCAAGGTAACCTACAAGCCAACTTTAAGACTGGAAACTAGCCTTCCAAATCTAGAGAGGGCTCTCTCTAAGACCTAGTCTCTGATAGATAATAACTTTGGACTGACAACTAGATTTAGATGCTTGAGAAAGTTTTTTCTAGTTTCCCTGGCAAGGAAGTATAGTACTTTTTGGACTATGGAGTCAACCCCCTAAAAACAAGAGAAATCAATGACTGTTAAGGGAAGCTTTGAGAGGACAAAGGCTAAATAGGTAATATTCTTTTAGTTTCAATATCGTTGTGTATGGATAAAGAAAGGAGAAACATAAAGCAAATCATAGAACCATTAGAGATGAATTCCAACCTAACTTAGAAGAAAACACAGAGTTTAAATGGTCGAGTCTAAAGCACCACAAGATGAATTTTAAACCCTTTAAATATTTTCAATTTAAACGAATGGAACATACATGAATTTGTAGGAAACAAGAAGTACATACGAAGATAGGATCACAATACATCAAACCAGCACCACTAGAATCTTTTCATCGAAAGCTTCAAGACCTCTGCATTTATATTTCCATCAGATTCAGAAAGTTACATTCAAGAGTGCCCTGTCTACACTAATTTGCCAACCTGACTTACATAAAAAAGATCCAATATATAGAAAACTAATGCCATCCTAGGCTTCTATGTTCGAACTACTTCCCCTTAGAATCCTGGATTCAATTACTCTCCCCCCTAGACAAACCTTTCAACAAAATTTACTAAAAATAGAAAAATGACTGTGCCCAATCATATCATAACCGACATATTTGTTTCAATCATTTGGTCATGAGTAAGATTCAACCATTTGGTTGTGATAAATTAGTGTTTTCTTCCAAGGGGTGCCTAAGTAATCATGCGTACTGCTGGAAACTTTGTCACATTTGTATAGCAGACTCTGGTTGCTATTGCGCGATCACTAGCTATATCATGCACGTGGCGAGTTTGTGTAGTGGATTTCCATTTGTGTTCTCTCATGCAACTCCAGGTGGCAACAATGGTTGGGGACCATGCATCTCCTTCAAAACTTGCATGTGTTTAATTAATACATTCCCTTCTCATTAAGTAAGATTACAACATTTGCGCAACAAATATTCATTATGCAAGTGTTGCATATGAATTGTTGTTAACGTAAGAAAGCAGGCTATGTACGGAGAAATATTCCATGCTATGACCCAAAAAGACAAAAATGGGGCTCCCTTACTCATGCCTCCGCAACTCTAGTTAGGGGATTTAGCTCATCCTTATTTTCTGCCTCCAACTTCGCCTGCAACCTTAAATCTTTGACTGTTTTTCTTAAAGACCAGTTCCATTTGTTCAAACTCTTCACTTGTCTCAACAAAACCGCATTTCTTTTCAGTTTTAATTGAGCACCAGAGAGAGCTGCACATGCATTATCAATAGCTAGTTTGCACTCTTTGAAATGTTCCATGATTTTTTCCTCTGACATCCTATATTCCCCCCGAAGCTCAATGATTACAACTTGGGCCTCTCTGAGTTGTTTTTTAGCCAATTTACATTCTTTTCCCTCGATGTGGGCAAGGTAGGGGATAGCTAACCTTCTCGACTCTACGAAGATGATGTTTCAATAATATTTTCTGCCAGTTGTCTTCTCAACTCTCTGTTTTCTTGATAAAATTGGGCAATAATGTGTTGTGCTTGCTTTAGTTGTTGCTTCATTTTCAGAGTATTTGCATTTTCCTCACCTAACTCCACCTCCCTTTCATCAATTCCCTTGTTTTCACCTTCAACAAGATCTAGCTGAACGATGTGCATGGGAAATCTCTTGATAGAGGACTTGGTGCACCGTTTACTGGGAGCGTGGATCTCCTCAGTTTTATCAGTCAATCTTGACCTGATTCTATTCTGGGATGTTGGCTGACATCTTCCTTTCTCGCCTATGAACTATGAAGTGTTGATTCCTCTGTAGATAGAGGAATGTCTCCTTTAGGGTCTCTAAGAATGTTAGCCGAAATCAGAAAAGAATTCCAGTCCTTGTTCAAATGTCTCAATTCTTCAAGCACTAACATTTTAATTAATGAAAAATGGAATAAATTGTTTCCTGGTTGATCATCCTTGGCCTGGACACTGTCTGCCATCTTTCCCAGTTTTCGACACAATAAGAAAGGTATGTTTAATGGATTTTTCCTTGTGAAGTGCATCAATAACCTGATGTGGTATGGATACACCCTGTCGAACCTTCACAGGTGAAATATTTTATGATTATCTTCAAAAGTTTCTCGAAAGTCTCCAGGAGATACTGGCTTGGAATGTCAGCTCCAATTTTTTGATTTCGACATTCGGACTTGATGAAATACATTTAACATGAAATGTATAAAGGAATGCCTTTAAACTATTTTTCTCCACGCGGAGGGATATTCGTCGCAGTTGACAAAGTTTCCTCCATCACTTGGAAAGTGGTTCCTGCAATTGTCGCGTTGACCCTAATAAAATTGAGGGCGAACCGCTCAACCAGTTTCACATTATATCCTTGGATCCTTTCATAGAAATGCATACATCTGGCTTGTTCAAAAGACGCTCTAATTGTCGGGTCTTCATTTATCAACTCTAGATCCTAAGGTTCAAACCTCACGGCCCTGCCACATCTCGCCTTCTTTCTTATACTTTGGGAAACTGCCATGATGTTGGTATATATTAATTTCACGCATGTAGTAATGAATTGTAATACCTTCTCTGCGCGGAAAATAAGAATGATGAACTTTGTAGAGGCTGCAAGAAAATGTAGCAACATGAATCTTTGCGCGACAAACAAATCAGTAACAGAAATTCCTGGCGAAAAATTAAAGCGTGATGGAGGAATTCAACGCAGTGGGAAAACTCAGCGCGACAGTAAAGTGCGACGGAAAAATTCGGTGCAGTGGGGAAACTCAGCGTGGTAGAAAACAACAATGGGAGACTTGGCATTGTAGGGAATTGTGACGGAAAATTTTGGTGCAGTGGAAAACTTGGCACGACGGTAGGGAATTCAGAAGGAAGAAGGTTGAATGTGAGAAGAAACAACTCTTCCAAAAAGCTAGTTTGCAGCAAGGTCCAAAAGAATTTAAGCAATGGCTGAAAACAATGGAGGAGACACATCAAAATCAAAACATCAGACTTACGTAATGACTGACAACAAATAAATTTAACGCAGTGAGGGGATCTAGAGCTTGCTGAAAAAACTACGGATGACGCACAAACTATAAAAGTGGAGGAGAGGCATGAAGGGTGACCAATATTTATGCTTGAAGGGATACATAATGAAATCATGGAAAATGACAGTAAATCCATGGCGATGAAAAGTTTGAAAGCAGGTTGAATATTTCCGCAACAAACTCGTGCAACATGTACACTTTTTAAGTGTGCAAAGTACAAATGATAAAAGTGCTATGATTTTTTACTTTTATGATTTCATGATTAGGGAATGATGCTCTTAATATCTTTAGACATGACCTTTATCCCAACCACTTGACTCGATTTTGGTACATAATTTCCACCCTTTCGACATGAGTCGAGACTTAGGGAAGTGGACCTTTACGATTTAAACGCGGTGAACCTTACACCCCTTTAACCAACTTATGGCCAGACCCATTACTCGATAATTTTGAACCACTCTTTATTTGGTCATTGACCTTATAAACTTTGACGCACAAACTATGACTCATCTAGGACTAACTCTAACTACAAAAAACACAGTGCTAACAACTAAATCCAATGGGGATGCTACCCTCCCAGTGAGGTAGCAAAGAACAACAGACAAAGTGCCTACCATTGGGCTTTATTTGACTCAAAGACTCTAAAATGACAAAACAAACTCGTTTCCAGACCCTCTTGACACAACTATGATGAAATTCAACATAAACTTAGGGCCTTCACTCCGGGCTTCAATTTTCTGTTGATTACTGATTCAAAATTCTTTATCTGACAATAAAAATGGTTATTCATAATGACATGAAGACACTGAAAAAATTTGCTAAACAAGATACTATTTGAGAAACATGCCATTCACAGGTCCCCCACCAATAAGATCTCCATTAAGCTCTTGCAACAAATATGCATTGTTCCCATGGTATGCAACAATCTTGAATGGTCCCATCCAAAGATGATAAAACTTCCCATGCCTCCCTTTGTCTTCATTTCTTGCATCCCACTTTAGTACCAAATCATTCACCTTGAAATCATCTTCTTTGGTGTGTTTGTCGAAAATTCTTTTCATTTTATCTTGATGAAGTTGTGAGTTATTTAAGACATGTTCTCTCATTTGCTACGCATGGACCAATTGGTTTATTATCCTTAGAGCATCGATTGGTTCATCTTCTTTCTCTTGCAACAGTCTCCTCACTAGAAATCCTAACGAGGTAGGAAAAACTACCTCTGTACCATATACAATCTGAAAAGGTGATGAGGAGATAGACCTTTTAGTGGTGATTATGTCAGCCCATAACACATAGATGAGCTTTTTCTACCAAGATTTCTTTTTTTCCTATAGACACTTCTTAATAATCCTAGTCAATATTTTGTTAGACAATTCAGCCAACTCATTACCCTGTTGGTAATAAGTTGTGGAATGGCCCAGACTTATGTTATAGTCACTGTGAAATTTCTCCATTTTCTTATATTTGAATGTCGTTGCATTGTCAGTGATGATCTTGACTAGACAACCAAATCTATACAAGATATTACTTTCTAAAAATTGAATGATGACAGTATCAATAGCTTTGCCTTGTGGGGGTTGCTTCAATCCATTTGGTGAAGTAGTTTGTGGTTGTCAGTATCCACCTATGTTGAGTTGAGGATGGTGGATCAATTTATCCTATAAAATCAAGGCCCCATTGCATAAATGGTTCTTCAATATATATAGGATTTAAAGGTAGGGGCTGGAGCTTTGTTTTTCCATCAAAGATCTGGAATTCATGGCAGCTGGAAACTTCCTTGTATGCATCAGAAAAAATACTAGGCCAATAGAACCCTGCCCTTAGTATTTTGTGTGCAGCGGTTTTTAATAATGATGTCCCCCACATACACCTTTGTGAAACTCTTTAATAACCTTTTTGATTTCTTCCTCCAAAAAAGAATTTAGTAAGATCCCACCTGGATCTTTCCAATATAGAGAATTGTCCAGAATGCAAAAATTTGTTGCTTTCAACTTCAAAAATGTGGCTTTGGTTTTGCTTTATTCGGGAGGATCTTGTAAGTTTCTTAATACGTAAATAACATTAGCATACCAAGGATAATCAAAGAACCTCTAGGATATCTGTGGGATTGCTTCTTCTTGTGAATTTTCTGACAAATCAACAATAAAATTGATTCCCAAAACATCACAATATGACTGCGCCAACGTTTGCACAACGTTTGAATCTCATTAGGTAAGCTTACAACATTTGCGCAATGAATATTCACTGTGCAAGTGTTGCGTCTGACTTGTTGTTAACATAAGAAAGCAGGCTATGTACAGAGAAATATTCCATGATATGACCCAAAAAGACAAAAATGGGGCTCCCTTACTCATGCCTCCACAACTCTAGTTAGGGGATTTAGCTCATCCTTATCTTCTGCCTCTAGCATCGCCTGTAACCTTAAATCTTTGATTGTTTTTCTTAAAGACCAGTTCCGTTTGTTCAAACTCTTCACCTGTCTGAACAAAAACGCATTTTTTTTTTCAGTTTTCATTGAGCACCGGAGAGAGCTACGCATGCATTATCAATAGCTGGTTTGCACTCTTTGAAATGTTTCGTGATTTTTTCCTCTGACATCCTCTGTTCCTCCTGAAGCTCAATGATTACATATTGGGCCTCTCTGAGCTGTTTTTTAATCCAATTTACATTCTTTCCCCTCGTTGTGGGAGAGGTAGGGGATAATTGACCTACTCGACTCTGCAAAGCTAGTGTTTCAATAATCTTTTTTTCTAGCGGTCTTCTCAACTCTTTGTTTTCTTGATAAAATTAGGCAATAATGTGGTGCGTTTGCTTTAGTTGTTGCTTCATTTCCTGAGTATTTACACTTTCCTCACCTAAATCTGCCTGTCTTTCATCAATTCCCTTGTTTACATCTTCAACAAGCTCTACCTGAATGATGTGCATGGGAAATCTCTTGATAGAGGACTTGGTGCACAGTTTACTGGGAGCGTGGATCTCCTTAGCTTTATCAGTCAACCTTGACCTGCTTTTCTTCTAGGATGTTGGATGACATCTTCCTTTATCACCTCTGAACTATGAAGTGTTGATTCCTCTGCAGATAGAGGAATGTCTCCTTTAGGGCCTCTAAGAATGTTAGCTGAAATCAGAAAAGAATTCCAGTCCTTGTTCAAATGTTTCAATTCTTCAAGCACTAACATTTTAATTAATGAAAAATGGAATAAATTGTTCCCTGGCTGACCAGCCTTGGCCTGGACACTGTCTTCCATCTTTCCCAGGCTCCGACACAAGAAGAAAGATATGTTTAATGGATTTTTCCTATGAAGTGCATCAGTAACCTGATGTGGTATGGATACACATTGTCGAACCTTCCTTCACAGGCGAAATATTTTATGATTATCTTCAGAAGTTTCTTGAAAGTCTCCAAGAGATACTGACTTGGAATGTTGGCTCCAATTTTTTGATTTCGACATTCGGGCTTGTTGAAATCCATATAACATGAAATTTCTAAAGGCGTGCCTTTAAACTATTTTTCTCCACATGGAGGGATATTCGTCGCAACTGACAAAGTTTCCTCTGTCACTTGGAAAGTGGTTCCCACAATTGTCGCATTGACCCCAATAAAATTGAGGGTGAACTACTCAACCAGTTTCGCATTATATCCTTGGATCCTTTCGCAGAAACGCATACATCCGGCTTGTTCAAAAGACACCCTGATCGTCGGGTATTCATTTATCAACTCTATATCCTAAGGTTCAAACCTCACGGCCCTACCACATCTCGCCTTCTTTCTTATGCTTTGGGAAACTGTCATGATGTTGGTATATATTAATTTCACACGCGTAGTAATGAATTGTAATACCCTCTTTGTGAAGAAAATAAGAATGATGAACTTTGTAGAGACTGCAAGAAAATGTAGCAACTTGAATCTTTGCGCGACAAACAAATCAATAACAAAAATTCCTGGCGCAAAAGTAAAGCGCAATGGAGGAATTCAATGCAGTGGGAAAACTCAGCGTGACAGTAAAGTGCGACGGAAAAATTCGGTTCAGTGGGGAAATGCAGCGCGGTAGTAAACAACAATGGGAGACTCGGCGTAGTAGGGAATTGTGATGGAAAATTTTGGCACAGTGGAAAACTCGACACGACGGTAGGGAATCGAGAAGGAAGAAGGATGACTATTAGAAGAAACAACTCGTCCAAAAAGCTAGTTTGCAGCGAGCTCCAAAAAAATTTAAGCAATGGATGAAAACAATGGAGGAGACGCATCAAAATCAAAACAACAGACTTACGTAATGACTGGCAACAAATAACTTTAACGTAGTGAAGGGCTCCAAAGCTTGCTGAAAAAGATAGGTATGACGCACAAAATCTGAAAGTTGAGGAGAGGCATGAAGGGTGACCAATATTTATGCTTGAACGGATACATAATGAAATCATGGAAAATGACAGTAAATCCATTGCGACGAAAATTTTGAAAGCAAGTTGAAGATTTGCATAGAAAATCTGTGCAACGGGTACACTTTTGAAGTGTGCAAAGTACAAATGATAGAAGTTCTGTGATTGTTTACTTTTCTGACTTCATGATTAGGGAAAGATGCTCTTAACATCTTTCGATGTGACCTTTATCCCAACCACTTGACTCTATTTTGGTACTTAATTTCCACCCTTTTGACATGACTCGAGACTTAGAGAAGTGGACCTTTATGATTTAAACATAGCGAACCTTACACCCCTTTAACCAACTTATGGCCAGACCCGTTACTCGATAATTTTGAACCACTCTTTATTTGGTCACTGACCTTATAAAATTTGACGCACAAACTATGACTCATCTAGGACTAACTCTAACTGCAAAAAACATGGTGCTAACAACTAGCTTCAATGGGGATGCTACCCTCCTAGTGAGGTAGCAAAGAACAACAGACCAAGTGCCTGTCCATTGGGATTTATTTGACTCAAAAACTTTAAAATGACAAAACAAACTCGTTTTGAAACCCTCTTGAGACAACTATGACTAAATTCAGCATATACTTAGGGCCTTCACTTTGGGCTTCAATTTTCTGCTAATTAATGATTCAAAATGCTTTATTTGACAATAAAAATGGTTATTTACAATGACATGAAGAGACTAAAAAAATTTGCTAAACAAGATACGGTTTTAGAACCTACCATTCAAAGGTACCCCACCAATAAGATCTCCATTAAGCTCTTGCAGCAAATATGCATTGTTCCCATGGTATGCAACAATCTCTAATGGTCCCATCCAAAGATGATAAAACTTCCCATGCCTCCCTCTGTCTTCATTTCTTGCATCCCACTTTAGTACCAAATCATTCACCTTGAAATCATCTTCTTTGGTGTGTCTATCGAAAATTATTTTCATTTTATCTTGGTGCAACTGTGATTTATTGAAGACCCGTTCTCTCATTTGCTTCGCATAGACCAATTGGTTTATTCTCCTTAGAGCATCATTTTTTTCATCTTTTTTCTCTTGCAACAGTCTCCTCACTGACAATCCATTGAGATTTATTTGACTCAAAGACTTTAAAATGACAAAACAAACTCGTTTCCAGACCCTCTTGACACAACTATGACTAAATTCATCATAAACTTAGGGTCTTCACTTCGGGATTCAATTTTATGCTAATTAGTGATTCGAAATGCTTTATCTGACAATAAAAATGGTTATTTACAATGACATGAAGAGACTGATTTTTTTTTCCAAACAAGATATTGTTTTAGAACCTTCCATTCAAAGGTACCCCACCAATAAGATCTCCATTAAGCTCTTGCAAAAAATATGCATTGTTCCCATGGTATGAAACAATATCTAATGGTCCCATCCAAAGATAATCAAACTTCCCATGCCTCCCTCTATCTTCATTTCTTGCATCCCACTTTAGTACCAAATCATTCACCTTGAAATCATCTTCTTTTGTGTGTCTGTCAAAAATTCTTTTTATTTTATCTTGGTGCAGCTGTGATTTATTGAAGACCCATTCTCTCATTTGCTTCGCATGGACCAATTGGTTTATTCTCCTTAGAGCATCGTTTGGTTCAACTTCTTGCTCTTGCAATAGTCTCCTCACTGAAAATTCCAATGAGGTAGGAAAAATTGCCTCTGTACCACATACAATCTAAAAAGGTGATGTGGAGATAAAACTTTTAGTGGTGATTATGTCAGCCCATAACACATAGATGAGATTTTTGTGCCAAGCTTTCTTGTTTTTCTGCAGAAGCTTCTTAATAATCCCGGTCAAGCTTTTGTTAGACGATTCAAACAACCCATTACCCTATGGGTAATAAGCTATGGAATGGCCCAGAGTTATGTTATTGTCATTGAGAAATTTCTCCATTTTCTTAGATTTGAATGCCCCTACATTGTTAGTAATGATCTTGACTGGAAAACCAAATCTATACAAGATATTACTCTCTAAAAATTGAATGATGACAATATCAATAGCTTGCCTTGTGGGGACCAATTCAATCCATTTGGTGAAGTAGTCCATGGCTATCAGTGTCCACCTATGTTGAGTTGAGGATGGCGTATTAATTTTTCCTATAAAATCAAGGCCCCATTGCATAAATGGTGCTTCAACAGATATAGGCTTTAAAGGTAGGGGCTGCAACTTTCTTTTTCAATCAAAGATCTGGCATTCATGGCAGCTAGAAACTTCCTTGTATATATCAGAAAAAATAGTAGGCCAATAGAACCCTTCCCTCAGTATTTTGTGTGCAGTGATCTTCCAATAATGATGTCCCCCACAGTCACCTTTGTGAAAATATTTAATAACCTTTTTCATTTATTCCTCCAACAAACAATTTAGTAAGATCCCACTTGGGTCATTCCAATACAGAGAATTGTCCATAATGCAAAACTTTGCTTCTTTGAACTTCAAAAATCTGGCTTTGGTTTTGCTCAATCTGGGAGGAGCTTGTAAGTTTCTTAATACATAATTAACATCAACATACGAAGGAGAATCAAGGAACTTCTAGCATATCTGTGGGACTGCATCTTCTTGTGAATTTTTCGACAGATCAACAATAAAATTGATTCCAAAAACATCACAATTTGACTGTGTCATAAATTTTGCAATCCCTTGACCCTTAATCAGCTTTGTAGGCTTGATTTCGAGGTCATACTCTAACATTACTGCTATCCATTTTCTCCTTCTCCCTTCGGGATCAGGCTGAGTCAAAATATCCTTTACAGAATTGCTAGGCACGTAAGCAATGACATGAGAATGTAAAATATAAGTTCTGATTTCTTTAAGGGCCTTCACCAAGGCATTTGCTTGTTTTTCCATGATGTCATACCTTAGTGGGGAGTCTCTCAATGTCTTGCTACAATAAGCTATGGGTTTTTCAAAGTTCTGATCATCTTTTTGCAACAAAACACAAGCAATGGTCTGTTCTGAGGCAAAGGAAAATAAGATAAAATCTTTTGCAAAATTTAGGTTGGCTAACACTGGAGCTTTGGTCAACGCCACTTTAATATATTCAAAAGACTTTCTAGATTCAGGAGTCCATTTTATTTCATTTCCTTTCCTGAGCATATTTGTGATATAATTTATGACCTCAGCCAAGTTGGGAATGAACCTCCTCAAAAAATTTACTTTTCCTAGGAAAGACTGCACCTCATTCTTGCTCTTGGGAGTGTCGATCTTCATAATTAATTCCACTCTGTTGGCGTCTATTTTTATGCCTTCTTTTGAAATGATGTGCCCAAGCAATTTTCCTTCTTGCATTCCAAAGTTTGATTTTTTTGGATTTAACGAGATGCCAAACTTTCTACATTTCTAGAAAACCTTTCTTAGATGTTCGAGATGTTGATCATCAGAATCAAAAAATACAGTGACATCATCCAAGTAAATCACAATAAACTTATCTTTTTCATCGACAAAGGATATGTCCATGGACCTTTGGAAAGTCACTCTAAAATTCATTTGTTTGGTCACTGACCTTATAAACTTTGACACACAAACTATGACTCATCTAGGACTAACTCTAACTGCAAAAAACACAGTGCTAACATCTGGTTCCAATGAGGATTCTACCCTCCCAGTGAGGTAACAAAGAACAACTTTCCAAGTGCCTGACCATTGGACTTTATTTGACTCAAAGACTCTAAAATGACAAAACAAACTCGTTTCCAGACCCTCTTGACACAACTATGACTAAATTCAACATAAACTTAGGGCCTTCACTTCGGGTTTCAATTTTTTGTTGATTACTGATTCGAGATGATTTATCTCACAATAAAAATGGTTATTTACAATGACATGAAGATAGTGATTTTTTTTTTCTAAACAATATAATGTTTGAGAAACCTGTCATTCACAGGTCCCCCACCAATAAGATCTCCATTAAACTCTTGCAACAAATAAGCATTGTTCCTATGGTATGCAACAATCTTGAATGGTCATATCCAAAGATGATCAAACCTCTCATGCCTCCCTCTATCTTCATTTCTTGCATCCCACTTTAGTACCAAATCATTCACCTTGAAATCATCTTCTTTGGTGTGTCTGTCGAAAATTATTTTCATTTTATCTTGGTACAACTGTGATTTATTGAAGACATGTTCTCTCATTTATTATGCATGGACCAATTGGTTTATTCTCCTTAGAGCATCGTTTGATTCAACTTCTTTCTTTTGCAGCAGTCTCCTCACTAACAATCCTAATGAGGTAGGAAAAACTGCCTCTGTACCATATATAATCTAAAAAGGTGATGTGGAGATAGACCTGCTAGTGGTGATTCTATCATCCCATAATGCATAGATGAGCTTTTTGTGCCAAGCTTTCTTGTTTTCCTGCAGAAGCTTCTTAATAATCTTGTTCAAGATTTTGTTAGACAATTTAGGCAACCCATTACCCTGTGGGTAAAAAGCTTTGGAATGACCCAGAGTTATGTTATAGTCACTGCATAATTTCTCCATTTTCTTAGATTTGAATTATGTTGCATTGTCAGTAATGATCTTGACTAGACAACCAAATCTAGACAAGATATTACTCTCTAAAAATTGAATGATGACAGTATCAATATCTTGCCTTGTGGGGATCGGTTCAATCCATTTGGTGAAGTAATATGTGGCTATCAGTATCCACCTATGCTGAGCTGAGGATGGAAGATGAATTTATCCTATAAAATCAAGGCCCCATTAGATAAATGGTGCTTCAACAGAGATAATAGTTAAAGGTAGGGGCTGCAGCTTTATTTTTCCCTCAAAGATCTGACATTCATGGCAGTTAGAAACTTCCTTCTATACATCAAAAAAAATACTAGGCCAATAGAACCCTGCCCTCGGTATTTTGTGTGCACTTCTCTTCCAATAATGATGTCCCTCATAATCACCTTTGTGAAACTCTTTAATAGCCTTTTTAATTTCTTCCTTCAGCAAATAATTTAGTAAGATCCCACTTGGATCTTTCCAATACAAAGAATTGTCCAAAATGCAAAACTTTGCTGCTTTCAACTTCAAAAATATGGCTTTGGTTTTGCTCAATCTGGGAGGAGCTTGTAAGTTTCTTAATACGTAAATAACATCAACATACCAAGGAGAATCACGGAACGTCTGGGATATCTGTGGGACTACTTCTTCTTGTGAATTTTCCGACAAATCAACAATAAAATTAAATCCCAAAACATCACAATTTGACTTCGCCATTAATTTTGCAAGCCCTTGACCCTTAATCAACTTTGTAGTCTTGATTTTGAGGTCATACTCTAACATTACTGCTATCCATTTTCCCCTTCTCCCTTCAGGATCAGGCTGAGTCAAAATATGCTTACAGAATTGCTATGCACATAAGCAATTTTATGAGCATGTAAAATATAAGTTCTGAATTCTTTAAGGGCCTTCACCAAGGCATATGCTTGTTTTTCCATGATGTCATACCTTAGTGGGGAGTCTTTCAATGTCCTGCTACAATAAGTTATGGGTTTGTCAAAGTTTTGGTAATATTTTTGCAACAAAACACAAGCAATGGTGTGTTCTGAGGCAAAGGAAAATAAGATAAAATCTTTTGCAAAATTCAGGTTGGCTAACACTGGAGCTTTGTTCAGCACCACTTTAATATCTTCAAAAGAATTTCTAGCTTCAGGATTCCATTTTATTTCATTGCCTTTCCTGAGCATATTTGTGATATACTATATGACCTCAACCAAGTTGGGAATTAACCTCTTCAAAAAATTTACTTTTCCTAGGAAAGATTGCACCTCTTTCTTGCTCCTGGGAGTCTCGATCTTCAGAATTGTTTCCACTCCACCGGCGTCTATTTTTATGGCATATTTTGAAATGATGTGCCCAAGCAATTTTTCTTCTTGCGTTCCAAATTTTGATTTTGTGGATTTAACGAGATGCCAAACTTTCTACATTTCTGGAAAACCTTTCTTAGATGTTCGAGATGTTGATCATCAGAATCAAAAAATACAATGATACCATCCAAGTAAATCACAATAAACTTATATTTTTCATAGACAAAGACTATGTCCATGGCCCTTTGGAAAGTCCCTCCAACATTCATAAGCCCAAAATACATTTTCGCATAGCTGAATTGCCCCAAGGTGTTGTAAAAGATGTCTTCTCTTGGTCATACGGATGCACCATAATCTGGTTGTATCCAGAAAAACCGTTAAGCATTGATATCTTCTGAGATCCCACCACCTTCTGCAGGATGTAATCCATCTTAGGAAGTGGATAATTGTCTTTGAGAGACACTCTCTTTAGATTCCAAAAATCTACACATAATCTTATCTCACCACTTTTCTTCCTGACAGGCACTAAGTTAGCCACCCACTTGGAAAATATTAAGGACACAATAATCTTGGGATCAAACAGTTTCCTTACCTCCTTTTCAATGAATGGCAACAACATAGGGTTGATTCTTTTCAACTTTTTCTTGAAAGGTTTATGATCATCCTTGATGGTAATTACATGTTGAATTACCTTAGTATCATAGACCTTTAAATCTTCATAACTCCACGCAAAGACATCATGGAAGTCTTTCATAAGGTTGATATACCTCTGTTTGATTTCCGGATTGAGCGTCTTTGACAATTTGATGATATTGGGGTCCTCTTGAGTCCCAATGTTGCAATCTTCTATATCATCATCGTTTGCAGTGATTTTAGGATTTCTAGTTACGTCATTGTTGTCAAAAATATTTTCCAATGGAACCAAGCCTTTGAGAATAATATTATTTTTTAGTTGCACTATATCTCTTCCAACAATCTGATTCTGAAAAAGGTCATTATTTTTTTAACACAGTTGTGTCTTCATTCACTTCACAACAACACTCATCATCAATATTTACATTAGCAAATTCATCACTCATATGAAGGAACCTTTCTACTTGTTTTTCGTCTTCAAATACTTGCCAATATTTAATGTTATCAGGTACTGTTGGCCTATGTTTGACTTCAATTTCATACTTTTTATTAGGAAAAATTGAAATTTTGAAAACCGAAGTTGAAGTAGCCAAAGCATCTGTAATTTGATTTTTCCCCCCTAGGAATCACTCACAAATTGTATTATGAAAATTCTTCAAGAAGATCAAGCACTAAATTCCTATATGCTCTTAATGTAGGATGCTTGGACTGATATATACCCTTTACCTAGTTAACGAAAAACTCAAAATCGCCATGTACAACTATCCTTCTAGCACCCAATTCTTTTAAAGTCTTCAATCCCAAAATTGGTGCCTCATATTCGACCATATTATCGGTACAATCGAAAGAGAGATTGTAAGAATTGAGTTTTATACCCATCTTGGAGGGTTAATCCACACACCAGCTCCAGCTCCTTCCCTGTTAGCATCTCCATCAAAACTCATATTCCACATTTCATCCTCTACATTGTTTTGCTGATCTATAATTTCCTTTGTTCAATGCTCAATTTTGTCTTTAATAGCCATGACAATTGTTGGCTCCCCCTCTTCAAAACTCATTTTATTATAGAAAATAGAGGAACCCACTTTGGTATCAACAGAGTAAATAGGATGATTATTTGGTTGTATTTTTCTACACACCATGTACTTGAGCAACACTTCTTTGTACAACCTCTTTTCTTGGCCAAAAACATGGATAGTAGGATATGACATGTCCATTTTTAAATTTCCTTCCGTTCAACTTTGCAACCCAAGATCTAGATAACAACATGCCAAATTTTGGAGGGATGTTGACAACAACCACGTCCATGATCATATTTTTCGATGGGATTTGAGACAATGATACAACCAGATCTTTGATCAAACCTAAGCATTTCACCTTCCTTGAGTCAAAAGAGAAAATATCCTTATAAGGTTTTGTAATGTCTAGGCCCAACTCATCCATGACCACCTTGGACATGAGATTATGTGATGGTCTTGAATATAACATGGCATTATGTAAGGTCATGTCATGAATTTTAAGGCTAACATAGAAAGGAGGAACATCATCAACATCACCACTCTCTTCCACACGCTGGCCAAAAAAGATAGCAGGGTGATCATCTTGTATGTTCAAGGTGTCAGGGGATTCTTCCATTTTTAGCATTTTAATGATCTGATTTCTATATTTTCCATTCTTGATCAACTCCTTAAACAAAACACAAATTTTGATTTTAGCCATTTCGCTTTCAAAATTAAAAGGAGACAAAGATTTTTCTACCTCTTTGATGATTGTTTCCTTTCTTTCCTCAACTATTTTATTTGGGGGTTCTTCTTTTGATTTTGATTTCTCCATTACATCCTTTACTGCATTATATTTATTTGGTTCGCTTGAAGAATGTGTATTTATCTGAATCTCCCTTGTAGGTTTTGCCTTTAGAAGATTTAAATGTGCCTTTTTACTTCTGAAGATATATTGCTTCTGAAGCTGCACAATAGCATTGTGGTATCCTTTCCTAAACTCGTATGTTTCCGATGACAACATATCATCATTTTCCTGCATAAAATTATCATTTGCATCCATAAATTGATCATGTTCTCCTTTGGTTAAGAACATGTTTGTTTTTGTATCATCACAACAATGCATATGGTCTTCAATTATTTGATCAAAATCTTCATTTGCATAGTTTTTTTGTAACAGAGGTTTTATTTGTTGATCATCTTGATCCCTCTGGTCCCTTTGTCTGATCTGTGGAACTGGGGATCTTCTAAAATTTTGATTTCTGGGATGAAAATCAGTTTGATCCCTGGTGGTAGGCTTATTTTCCACGGACATCCTCTCCATGAGTCTTTCCATAATCTTCATCATGAAGTCAATTTTTTCGTTTGATGATTGAGACATAGAGGGATGTGCTTCCCCTTGGACTTTCTTCACACTTCTGTCAAGATTATGTTTGATCTTACCTAATGCCATCAGATTTACTTCTTCTTCAATTGCGTCGCCCATCATATCATCTAATGTATTGGATCTTATTTCTCTTAACAACAAGGAAAAGTCATTGTCAAAAGAATCAACATATCGAAGTTGGGAAACTCCGAGAGGAGGTTTGACTTCTCTGGGAATTGAATTATAAAATTTCATAAATCTGGTTGAGAACTCTTGTACTGTTTCATTTTGTGATCTCTTTATATTATTGTACTGAGTTAGTAACTGAAGAGGATTCTTTTTATCACCCCACCTAGCAATAAAAAGTGTTTGAAAAGATGCAAAATTAGGGATACTCACTGCTGGAAGAGATTTGAACCATTTTCTGACCTCACTTGAGATACTTTGTGAAAACAATCTCATTTTTGCATCACCATAATCTACCTCTTCCAGGTCGACAAAGTAATTAATCCAATCTAAGTGTGTTTGAGATGAAGCATTCCCTTCAACATCATATAATTTAATTCTCTGATTATAATTCTGAGGTAAATCATGTAATTGGGCAGGCAAGGTAAGAGGAGAGAATCTAGTAGCCATGACTCTAGGAGGAGTTTTCCCTAGCTGAATAGTCTGAGTGGAAGTTACAACAACTTGAGGGGGGTTGTTTGGTATCAAATATTGGAACTTTTTCTCATCGAAGATGATTTCATTCAAATAAGATTCTGATCTGGATCTTAACATGGTTTGTTCAAATAATAAATCGAATTCAAGGTCATCAATTATTTTTACCCCGTCTTTAGGTAAAGATAGGTTCTTGTCCAGGTAACATACTAATTCCATTATCCTTTCCTTTCTTTTGTGTAGAAGTTTTTCAAGATCAGATATAGATGTTGCAGGCTCTGGATCAGGGTTTTCTCAAGTGTAAAATTTCTTAGGAGCCAGGATTTCTAATTCAGACTACTTTACTCTAATGATCTTATTCAATGAAGTCGCCAGGGTAAAATAAGTTTCAGCCAATATAGGTATCTGATACACTATTACTCTTAGGAATCAAATCTACAACTTTAGTCATTTTTTCCCTGGGAAATTTTTCAATTCCATCCTCAGTAACAATGCCAAAATGTTAGCAGTTAGTAAATTGTTGGGTTGAAGAGAACGATCTACCAAGGTAACCTACAAACTAACTTTAAGACTGGAAACTAGCCTTCCCAATCTAGAGAGGGCTCTCTCTGAGACCCAGTCTCTGAAAGATAATAACTTTGGAATGATGACTAGATTTAGATTCTTGAGAAAGTTTTTTGTAGTTTCGCTGGCAAGGAAGTATAGTACTTTTTGGGCTATGGAGTCAACCCCCTGGAAATAAGAGAAATCAATGACTGGTAAGGGAATCTTTGAGAGGACAAAGGCTAAATAAGTAGTGGTCTTTCAGTTTCAATATAGTTTTGTATGGAGAAAGAAAGGAGAAACATAAAACAAATCAGAGCACCATTAGAGATGAATTCTGACCTAACTTAGAAGAAAACACAAAGTTTAAATTGTCGATTCCAAAGCACCACGAGATGAATTTTAAACCCTTTAAATATTTCCAATTTAAACGAATGGAACAAACATGAATTTGCAGGAAACAAGAAGTACATACCAAGATAGGATCATAATACATCAAACCACCACCATTAGAATCTTTTCATCGAAAGCTTCAGGACCTCTGCACTTATATTTCCATCAGATTCAGAAAGTTACATTCAAGAGTGCATTGTCTACACTACTTTGCCAACCTGGATTACATAAAAAAGATCCAATATATAGAAAACTAATGCCATCCTGGGCTGTTATGTTTGAACTACTTCCCTCTAGAATCCTGGATTCGATTACTCTCCTCTTGGACAACCTTTTCAACAAAAAATACTAAAAATAGAAACCCAACAATGCCCAATCATATCATAACCGACATATTCATTTCAATCATTTGGTAATGAGTAAGATTCGACCATTTGGTTGTGATAAATCAATGTTTTCTTCCAAGGGGTGTCCGAGTAATCATGTGTACTGCTAGAAACTCTATCACCTTTGTATAACGAAATTTGGTTGCTACTGCACGATCACTGGCTATAACATGCACGTGGTGAGTTTGTGTAGCAAATGTCTATTTGTGGTCACTCGTGCAAATCCAGGTGGCAACAACGGTTGGGGACCATGCATCTCCTTCAAAACTTGCATGCATTTCATTAATATCTTCCCTTCTCATTAGGTAAGCTTACAATGTTTGCGCAACGAATATTCACTGCATAAATGTTGCATCTGACTTGTTGTTAACATAATAAAGTAGGCTATGTACAGAGAAGGATTCCATGCTATGACCCAAAAAGACAAAAATAGGGCTCCCTTACTCATGCCTCCGCAACTCTAGTTAGGGAATTTAGCTCGTCCTTATTTTCTGCCTCCAACTTCGCCTACAATCTTAAATCTCTGAATTTTTCTTAAAGACCAGTTCTGTTTGTTCAAACTCTTCACCTGTCTCAACAAAACCACATTTATTTTCAGTTTTGATTGAGCATCGGACAGAGATGCACATGCATTATCAATAGCTGGTATGCACTCTTTGAAATGTTCCATGATTTTTTCCCTTGACATCCCCTATTTTTCCCGAAGCTCAATGATTACATCTTGGGCTTCTCAGAGCTATTTTTTAAGCCAATTTACATTCTTTTTCCTCACTATTGGCGATTTAAGGGATAACTAACCTGCTCGACTCTATGAAGCTGGTGTTTCAATGATATTTTCTGCCAACTATCTTCTCAACTCTCTGCTTTCTTGATAAAATTGGGCAATGACATGTTACGCTTGCTTTAGTTGTCTCTTCATTTCCTGAGTATTTGCACTTTTCTCATCTAACTCCACCTGTCTTTCATCAATTCCCTTGTTTGCACCTTCAACAAGCTCTAGCTGAACGATGTGCATGGGAAATATCTTGGCAGAGGACTTAGTGCGCGGTTTATTGGGAGCATGGATCTCCTCAGTTTTATTAGTCAATCTTGACCTGCTTTTCTTCTGGGATGGTGGATGATTGAATAATGAGTCTTCTATTTCTTTCCCTTTTGTTTTTCCAGTAACATCTTCCTTTCTCGCTTCTGAACTATGAAGTGTTGATTCCTCTGCAGATAGAGGAATGTCTCATTTAGGGTCTCTGGGAATGTTAACCGAAATTAGAAAATAATTCCATTCCTTGTTCAAATGTCTCAATTCTTCAAGAACTAACATTTTAATTAATGAAAAATGGAATAAATTGTTCCCTGGCTGATCAGCCTTGGCTTGGACACTGTTTTCCATCTTTCCCAAGCTCTGACACAAGAAGAAAGGTAAGTTTAAGGGATTTTTCCTTGTGAAGTGCATTAGTAACCCGATGTGGTATGGATACACCTTGTCAAACCTTCCTTCATAGGTGAAATATTTTCTGATTATGTTCAAAAGTTTCTTGAAAGGCTCCAAGAGATACTGGCTTGGAATGCCGGCTCCAATTTTTCGATTTCGACATTCGGAATTGATGAAATCCATATAACATGAAATGTCTAAAGGCATGCCTTTAAACCATTTTTCTCTGCGCGGAGGGATCTCAATCGCAGCTGACAAAGTTTTCTCCATCACTTGGAAAGTGATTCCCGCAATTGTCGCGCTGACCCCAGTAAAATTGAGGGCGAATCACTCAGCCAATTTCACATTATATCCTTGGATCCTTTCACAAACACACATACATCCGGCTTGTTCAAAAGAAGTCCTGATCATCGGGTCTTCATTTATCAACTACAGATCCTGAGGTTCGAACCTCACGGCCCTGCCAGTTCTCGCCTTCTTTCTTATGCTCTGGGAAACTGCCATGATGCTGGTATATATTAATTTCAGGCGCATAGTAATGAATTGTAATACCCTCTCTGCGCTGAAAATAAGAATGATGAACTTTGTATAGACTGCAAGAAAAGGTAGCAAAATGAATCTTTGCACAGAAAACAAATCAGTAACATAAATTCCAGGCGTGGCAGTAAAGCACGGCGTAGGAATTCGATGCAGTGGGAAACCTCAGCATGGCAATAAAGTGCGACAAAAAAATTCAGTGCAATGGGGAAAATCGATGTGGTAGCAAAAAACAATGGGATACTTGGCGTGATAGGTAATTGTGATGGAAAATTTCAGCAGAGTGGAAAACTTGACGTGACGGTAGGGAATTTAGAAGGAAGAAGGCTAACTGTGAGAAGAAACAACTCATCCAAAAATCTAGTTTTCAGTGAGCTCCAAAACACTTTAAGAAATGGATGAAAACAATGGAGGAGACACAGCAAAATTAAAACAAAAGACTTACATAATGACTGGCAACAAATAACTTTTACGCAGCAAAGGGATCCAAAGCTTGCTAAAAAAACTACGGATGACGCAAAAACTATGAAAGTGGAGGAGAGACATGAAGAGTGACCAATATTTATGCTTGAACAGATACATAATGAAATCATGGAAAATGATAGTAAATCCATGGTGACGAAAATTTCAAAAGCAGGTTGAATATTTGTGTAACAAACTTGTGCAATGGGTACACTTTTGAAGTGTGCAAAGTATAAGTGATAGAAGTGCCATGATTGTTTACTTTTTTGACTTCATGATTAGGGAATAATGCTCTTAATATCTTTCAATGTGACCTTTATCCCAACCAGTTGACTCGATTTTGGTACATAATTTCCACCCTTTCAACATGACTCGAGACTTAGGGAAGTGGACCTTTATGATTTAAACGTGGTGAACCTTACACCCCTTTAACCAACTTATGGCCAGAACCGTTACTCGATAATTTCGAACCACTCTTTATTTGGTCACCGACCTTATAAACTTTGACGCACAAACTATGACTAATCTAGGACTAACTCTAACTACAAAAAACATGGTGCTAACACACAATTATCTGCATAACCCATCCCTAACCACAATAACAAAATTCCAGCCCAACCAACACAAGCTGTTGGACTTGTTTCCTACCCCACCTATTCCATCTCTTCCTTTGACTGCAATGATATGCACCTTTGATCTGGGAAGACACTAACTAAGGACCAACCTCCTATTTGTATTGAATATTTGAATGAGGATGTTCATAATGAAGAACCAAAACAAAAACAATCTCATGAACCTTTAAAAGATGATCATGCCCACCCTAAAATTCAAAACCCACCCTATCCAGAAATATAAACCTAGAAAACCCTTTTACACAACCTGAGTTTGACTTCTTGGGGGAACTCAAGAATGTGTGTTAAAATACTGCCATTCCAAGACATCAAGGATGTGCTTATCTATTCAAAAGTGGTACTAGAACTTTGTTTAAGAAAACCCAGTAGAAAATGGAAGGATCCCCAAATTGTCCATATAATGGGTAAACTATCAGACTCAATGATGGGGGGGAGTTCTCTCACTCAAATACTTTGACCTTGGAAGTTTGGTAGATAATGTGCAGATCAATAACACACTCATTAGCAACACATTAATTGACCTCGGAGCTTCAATTTATGTTATGATGTGTGACACCATGCAAGCGTTAGGAATCGCGGGCCTTAGGGAAACCCCAATTGTACTCCAACTTGCTGACAGGTCAACTATCAAACTAGAGGGAATATTAAAATATGCAGTGATCTCCATAGATTCATAGGAATATCCTACCGAATTTATGGTCCTGCAACCCAAAACCTCTCTTGGAGAGTATCCTTTAATCATGGGAAGGACTTGGCTGGCCACTATTGATGATTACATCAGTTGCAGGTCAAGCAACATGACCATCTCCCATGGGAAATCTAAAAAACAATTAATCTTCTATTCTCCTACCAAACCCAACATAGATTTTGAAACACCACTCTGGGACATTGAAGAAGATAGTGATGAAGAATTGAATCTCATCAAGTCCTATCTATAGATCAATGCTTAGCCATTATAAAGAAAACAAAGGACAATGAAATCAATGATTTCATACCCTTTTCTCTTCCTCAACCAACTCACATGTTCTTGAGCATGTTATGCAACTGGAAACATAGGCTTCTCTATCCTCAACAAGCATCTCAGCTGTAAAACATGAATCACCACCAAAAAAAGATCAAGGGTTCACCACATAAACCGTATAAATCAACCCCAGGAAAGCCTTGAAAATCAACCATGGACTAATTGAACAACAAAAAGAGTGACTGGCTAAGATGCTACAAAAAGATGTGATTCCTTCACCTAGGACTACTCTGACATGAAGGGAATATATCCTGACATATGCACACACCACATATATATTAAAGAAGGATATAGACCTATCTGCCAACCTCAGCGCCAGATGATTCTTATACTGAAGGAGATAGTTAAGGAAGAGCTATATAAATTTCATGCAACCAACTTTATCTGTCCAATTTATGACAGCCAATGGGTCTCCCCTCTAGTCATGGTACCAAAACAAATGGTAAATGGAGAATTTGTGTGGAATATAGAGAAATCAACAAATCAACACACAAGGACCATTTCCCACTTCCATTCATTGACCAGGTTCTAAATACGTTAGAAGGGAAGAAATATTTTTCCTTTCTCAATGGATTCAGTGGGTATAACTAGATCCAAATCACGCTTGAGGATCAAGACAAAACAACATTTGATTGTCCATGGTGGAAATTTTCCTATTGTGTTCTACCATTTGGGTTATGTAACGCCTTTGCCACCTTTCAAAGAGTTGTGATTGGTATATTCTCTGATTTATTTCATGATTGTGTAGAAATATATATGGATGATTTCACGACATATGGCAATGAATTTGATGAGGCATTGGAAAATCTAGAGAAAACATTGATAAGGTGTAAGGAATCAATTGTTTCCCTCAATAATGAGAAATGTGCAATGATGTTAACTGATGGCGTTGTATTAGGACACTGCATCTTAGCGAAAGGCATTCACGTGGATTTGACAAAAATCCAAGTAATATTAAACTTCCCGACACCATGTTTCCAAAAATAGGTACGAATCTTCGTAGGACATGTTGGTTATTATCATCGCTTCATTGAAAATTTCTCACAAATTTCTCGTCAATTATTCGTTTTTCTTAACAAAAATTCTAAGTTTTTGTGGACAAAAATATGCGAACATGTACTCAATGAACTGAAAACTAAAGTCTTTGAGCCTCCTATTTTAAGAGGGCCTTATCGGTCCCTCCTATTTCATATCTCCATGGATGCATCAAACATTTCCATTAGAGTTGTTTTAGGAAAACTAGAAGGAAATGATCCTTATGCAATCTACTAGGTCATCAAGAATCTCTTACCCACAAAACTAAATTAAACGATAACAAAAAAAGAGTTTCTTGCTGTAATACACGCAATTAACAATTTTGAAATTACATCACATGATATCCAATAATATTGCACACTAACCATGCTGCCATAAAATATTTAATGAACAAACCTATCACTATTGGTAGGGTAACTAGGTGGTTATTGTTACTATAGGAATATGAGATAACCATCTTGAATAAACTAGGGAAGGAAAATGTAGTCGCTTATCTTATTTTAAGACTTACATCTAACGAGATTGAACCACCTGTAGAAGATTCTTTTCCCGATGAACACCTATTTTTGGTTTCTACTAACTCTACTTGGTTTGCAGATATCACAAATTACTTGACTTTAGGTAGACTCCCACACCATTTATCTCCAAAAGAGTGACAAAAGATCATCAAACAAAGTTGGATCGACGAATGTCTCTTCCACACATGATTGGATTTCATTATTAGAAGACATGTGTGAGGAGACGAGATCCATGAGATCTTGAAAGCCGACCATGATAGTCCATGTGGAGGCCACTTTGAAGAAAAGAGGATTGGGTACAAGGTACTTCACCAAGGGTACTATTGGCCCACTATCTTCAAATATTCCAAGGAATATGTAAAAGGGTGTGATAGTTGCCAATGCATGAGAAGATCGGTGCAATCAGAAGAGATGAAGTTACATCCATAGTTGGCATTAGAACCCTTTGATAAATGGTCCCTAGACTTTGTAGGGATGGTGGATCCCTCTTCTCACTGTAACTCCTACATCCTAGTGTGCACACATTATGTCACAAAATGGATGGAATCCAAGGCACTCCCGACCGCAATAGAACAAGTAGTAGTAGGATTTCTTCATGAAGAAATCTTCACCAAATTCAGGATACCTTGGGAAATAGTTACTGATGGAGGAACTTGTTGGATTACTGAGAGGGGGGGTGAATCAGTAATAGCATAATTATAATATTTTTTCTTCAAATGTTATATCAATGTGGAATTATTATCCAATAATGAGCAGTAAGAAATAAAAAATCAAACACATACATAGTACACCAGTGTTTTACGTGGAAACCCAAATCGGGAGAAAACCACGAAATGTTTTTTCTTATATGTCTCGAAGAATTACATTCATTGAAAGCACCAAATTCCTTTGTTTTCCAGCTGCAACTGGAAGGAGGCTCCAACCCCCTAGTTTCTCAGGCTACAACTTGAGGGAAGATCCAACTCCCCAATTCTCTGGCTACAATTAGAAGGAGGCTACAACCCCCAATGTTCTTCAGCTACAATCGGAAGGTGGCTACAACCACCTGTCCTTGCCCCGTCCTACCACCCTGAAGTAGAAGTAGAATGATGGAACCACTATCACACTATCACTGTGATATATACCGTTGTAAACCTGTACCAATAAATCTGAACCATGCATCAACCATGCATCAACCTGTACCAATAAATCTAAACAATGCATCAACCATGCATCAACCTGTACCTCAACCTGTAATCAACCTGTACCATAAACAAGTGCATCAACCATGCACCAACCTGTAATCAACCTGTATAATAATCAAGTGCATCGAACCATGTACAAAGTATGTACCAATCATGTGTCAACTACTCATCAACTATGACTCATCAATATGTACCAACGTCATCAGCTATACACCTCATGTATGTGAGCCAACTCATCAACTACTTGTCTCAACCATGTACCACAACCGAAAGCCCTCATCAATTTCATCATCCAAATCTGATTTGTAGCTTTGTAATAGACCTGGTGTATGTGATCACATTCCTGCAAACCTTCCTTAACTTTAAAAACAAGAGACTAGCATTTTCATCAAACTTTTCTTTAGTCTCACGTGCCTAGTTTTGGATTAGTCAACAACCCTAACTTGAAGTAATCATAAATTTGAACCTGTAATGTATAAAGATATGAAACTGATAAACAATGTTCTTCAGTGTGTTTTATGCAATTCCTCCAAGTGTCACTACTTGGAACCTCTCAGAAAAGGAGTTATAGAAACAATGGCATACCTTGCTGAATTTTGGCTTATTGTAGAGAGTGACCTTGTAGAGCGTGCCCCGCACAAAATGTTTGATGAATTGATCTAAAAATATTACAAAAAATACTAAATACTGCACCCTAACCAACACATTTTGTCTCATGGAATTTTGATCTGTTATAAAGAAGTTATGAGGTTTTTACCCGAAACACCTGATTTTGACTAGTTTCAGGACTGGCCACAAACCCTATTTTCCACGGCGTGTAACTCCCAAAATACAATGACCCAAAAGATGAATTTTTAAACACAGATACTTGAATATGTTTTCTCACTTGCATAGCAATTTTAGGATCTGAATCATTTTAGAAAAAAAATTATAGAAAAAATGGTGAGATGACCTGTAAATAAAATACCTTAGAAAACACCATCAAAAGAATTTATCTTTCCTTGCATTTTGGCCTTCTTTTCTTAACTTTCCTCAGAATTTAGGCTTAGATATCATTTGGTTACCTCAGAAACCTATTGATATTCAATATTCTCAAGTGTGATTCAAATGAGAGAGCCTTTCCTCTTATTTATACTCTCCAAGTAGCTTCCTTAAAAATATCTTCTAGGTCACTTGGCCCACTTTCCTTATTTTAGGGTTGGGTCCACTTCCAATTTCTCCATTAAATATATTATTGAAATTATTTATTTTGTATTCACTTTGAATTATAATACACTCATCACTTCACTTTATTATTTACCTTTTAAAATCTCTTAGACCACTTTGATTACTTTGACCTTTTGGGGCTTCTAGATGACATATGAGGGTCCTCCAACTTCGTAAGGCCATAACTCTCAAATTCACTTTCCTTAATCTCATTATTCCACAATTAAGCATGGGTTATCTTACTCCACAAAGCGTCTTCCCGTGATGGCTTTCACCATAAGGGGACCACTTTGGAGTTCATCCATATTTACTTATTATCAACCATGACAAAATAATAATGAGTCATATTTACATCAAACAATATTGGGTCCATTATCAAAACCTTTGTGCTACGGGGCTTTCTTCAAGGGTTGACATCAATGACAACCAACCTTAATCAACAATCTCCCCCTTTGGCATTGATGGAAACACTCTGATGCAATATTGAAATCATATCACTCATGCTCCCCATGGAACCATGCATTTTTCCTCTGCATCTGATAAATCTTCTCCCCCTGGAACCATGCCTCTATCCTCTGCATATAATAAATCTACTCCCCCTGGAACCATGCCTTTGTCCTCTGCATCTAATAAATCTCTCCCCCTTTGTCATCAATGGCAAAGGTATCTTTCCATTCGGGGCTACTCCCCCTGATAGACTGTCCTCTTATGGTGCTTCCTCGTGTACATCTAATACATATAAGATAAGCATTCATTTTTGGAGTAGAAATAACTCCAAGTCTTTGGCGGAGATATTCAAAGGCTTCCCGTGGAAGTGGTTTTGTAAAGATGTCTTCCACTTGTTCTTTCTTGCTCACATACTGAACTCTAATGTTCTTTTCTGCAACATGTTCCTGTAGAAAGTGATACTTGATTGGAATGTGCTTCGTCTTGGAGTGCATCACCGGGTTTTTTGAGATATTAATGGCACCTGTATTATCACAATATATTGGAATGGGCTCATCATACTCAACCTGTATATCTGTCAAAGTTTGTTTCATCCAAAGAACCTATGTACAACATGTTGTTGCTGCAATATACTCTACCTCAGTTGTAGATAGAAATATTGATGATTGTTTCTTTCTTAGCCATGATACCAAACACTCACCTAAGTAGAACGCTGCTCCACTAGTGCTTCGTCGGTCATCAATACAACCTGCCCAATTTGCATCTGTGTAGGCAATAAGTGATAGATGTTTTCCTTTTGGATACCATAATCCAAACTCTTTTGTTACTTTAAGATATCTGAAGATCCTCTTTACTGCTAATACATGTGATTCCTTTGGTGTTGCTTGAAATCGTGCCACCTGTCCAACTTCCTGCATTACATCTGGTTTGGATGTTGTCACATATAGTAGGCTACCAATCATTGACCTATATTGCCTCTGATCTGTAGACTTTGAATCATCAACTTTGCTCAACTTACAACTGGTTTGCATGGGAGTGATAACTAGTTTGCAATTTTCCATTTCGAACCTCTTTAGCATTTATCTGATATACTTGGTTTGAGAAATAAAAATTCCTTGGTTGCTTTGACGTATCTGAAGTCCTAGAAAGAAGGATAGTTCTCCAAGTAACGACATTTCAAATTCATTATGCATGTCTTTTGCAAATTTCTGGCTTAACCTGTCATAATCACTACCAAAAATAATATCATCAACATAAACTTCAATTAATAAAATATTACCTTGACTTACCTTGATGTAGAGGTTGTTGTCTGCACTTCCTTTTCTGAACCATGTCTGCTGCAGATACTTTTCCAATCTGGAGTACCATGCTCTAGGAGCCTATTTTAGACCATACAAGGCCTTCTTTGATTTACACACATAGTCTGTGTTCTCTGACAACTAAAATCCTTTTGGTTGTTCAATGTAAACTTCTTCTTCAAGTTCCCCATTATGAAAAGTTGATTTTACATCCATCTGATATACTTTAACATTCTTGGCGCATACATAAGCTAAAAGCAAATGGATTGCTTCCATTCTGGAAACTGGGGAAAATGTCTCTTCAAAGTCGATTCCTTCAATCTGTGCATATCCTTTACATACCAATCTAGCTTTGTTCCTTGTAACTTGTCCATCTTCATTCAATTTATTCCTGAAAACCCATTTT
>ML779805.1:408179-419650 GCA_009831015.1 Picea engelmannii
CTATTTGATCCAATTCTTCATCCATGGCCTTATTCCAAAATTCATCCTTGTTGGCTTCTTCAAAACAGTTTGGTTCAATTGTAGATAAAAGTGCTAGGTGTGTTTGTTCTGGTGAATGGATTTTTCTTCTAGTCTCAACTCCTACATCTTTGTTTCCAATAATCTGATCTGAAGGATGATTCTTCTGTACTTATTTGCTAGGTGTCTTTGGAGATACTTGTTGAACTTGCTCTTCTACTTATGTTGGATTCTCTTCATCTTCATCTTCCTCGTCTTCTTCTTTTTCATCTTCTTCTTCAAAAAGTTGTTCCATTGATTTGTTTTCTTCTTTCTTTGATTATGGTCTGCTTGTTTCATCAATTGTTACGTTGATGCTTTCCACAACTTTGTTTAATCTTAGATTGTAACACTTGTATGCTTTCCTTGTACTTGAGTAACCAACAAGTATTCATTTTTCCACACGAAAGTCAAACTTTCTCATTCTGCCATCTTCTCTTTTGATGTAGCATTTGATTCCAAAAACTCTGAAGTGCTTCACATTTGTTGGTCTTCCTTTCCATAGCTCGTAGGGAGTTTTATCAGTGTTGTTTCTGATCATTACTCTGTTTTGAATGTGAACTGATGTATGCACTTCCTATGTCCAAAAAATATGTGTCAATTTTGAATCCATTATCATTGTTCGAGCCATTTCTTGTATTGTCATGTTCTTTCTTTCAACAACTCCATTCTATTGAGGTGTTCTAGCGACGAAGAATTGCCTTTTTATTCCATGATTGCTGCAGTAGTCCATAAATTCCTTTGAGGTGAATTCTCCTCCATTATCCAATCTTAAGCATTTTATTCTTGAATCCATCTCATTTTCAACCATTTCCTTGTAGATCTTGAAATTTTCGGAAGCTTCTGATTTGTTCTTGAGAAAGCAAACTGCAGTCATTCTTGTATAATCATCAACTAACAACATAAAGTCTCTCTCACCTTTTAAGACTTTTGTTGTAGTTGGTCCAACTAGTTCAGTATGCACAATTTCCAGTGGTTTTGTTGTTGAATATTCCTTTGATTTGAACCTGGTCTTTGTTTGTTTTCCTTGTTGGCAATGCTTGCACAAAGTGTTGGTTGGTTTCGTGATCTGGGGCATTTGTCTGACTACTTCTCTTTTGTTGACTTTGACAAGGTTATCAAAATGCATGTGATCCATTCTTCTGTGCCATAGCCAACTTTCATCTTCCTTTCCTAGACAACACTTTTCAATTTCAATTTCGCTTAATACATATATGTTGCTTGAAGTTCTTGTAGCTGTAGCGACCAATTTCCCTGAACCTTCTTTTCTTATCTCGCACTTTTGTGAATCGAAAGTAACTTTATGACCTTGGTCACACATTTGACTCACACTTAAAAGATTATGTTTCATATCTTCTACTAGTAGAACATTTTCTGCCTTTTCATTCTTGTTCCCAATTCGAACTGTGCCTTTTCCAATGATTTTGGATGAATCATCATTTCCAAAGGAGACTGGTCCATCTCTTTCCTTTCGTAATGTAAGAAGCTTGTCTCTATCACCTGTCATGTGTTTTGAACATCCACTATCAACATACCAACCACATTTCTTCTGTTTATCTTGTAGAGCGACTGTGCATTCTTCATTGCTATATTGATCTTGCTTTCTTATTGTTATAACCCTAAATTGCACCACACATGATTACCTGGAATCAGGCCAACTCATATCCTTTCTCTGCTAAAAACACTGTTGAACAACTCTTTGAAAATCCTCTTGAATAAAGGCCCACGCACCCTAACTCACTATTGAACATGTGTACACGTTGGCTGACCCAAAACAACCTGCGTAGACCGACAAAAGCATGAAAAAATGAAAGTTGTCGACAGAACAAAAAGCTATGGGTGAGTTAACTGAAACTCCCGGCTATGCATGGCCGAGGGTTCGTCCAAATACCTAGCTCCTTCTAGCCTATAAAAGAAGGGGTACGGGTACCTTTTGGAGAAGGAAGAATATAGCAAAGAAACTATGCCCATCTACGTATTCCATTGTCCCAACCCTTTAGCCTTTCCTAATGCCAAAGGAGATTTAAAGCAAAGTAGTTGAAGGACAGAAGAAGAGGAGCCCAAGATCAGGTTCAAGGAGCGGTGGCCAGTCTCAGCTTTTGTAAAGTTGATTAATTTCAAGTAATAAAGAGAATGCTTTTCCCGTCCCAATTCATGAACTTTTTATGGTTTGATTAGTTTATGTTTGATTTCTAACCCGTGAGTATATAAGTAGTATGCATGCATAGTTGTTTCTCGTCTTGAATGCAAGTTAGCTTTGGAAGGAGTATTGTGAATGAGTAATCAAGCACAACGGAGGATCGACATCAAACGTCGGTAACAAGGTAGGTGGATCTTTCCATGCATTCACTAAGAAAAGGGGATTTAAATCTAGGGATGTAGGTAGAAAGTAATTCCTATTCGGTCATATCTGCATGCAAAGTTTGAACTCTATTTGCTAGTCCGTAGGGTGTTTTTCCCCAACAACAAAATTGGTGACCATACTGGGGAGAATAACTCTTTAGGGTTCCTGGAATTTTATTTGGTTTTTGGGTAGTTTAAAGACTAGTTTTTCTTGCCTGTCTTTTCTTTTCATTTCTGTAAAGTCTGAGCTAGCAGGGAGTCTGGTTTTCCAAACCAGCTTTCCCTGAATTTTGCTTGACTGTGTTTTTCGGGACCCACAGAGGTACACGCGGCCTGCACAAGGCCTGCACACGTGTACCCGCGCCCTATCCTCTTATAGCACGCCTGTGAATACTAGCTATAGAGGTAGCAGTAGCGTGTAGGAGTTCAGAGAACCTCAGAGGCAGTCCTCCTCTTCCCTGTCAGAATCACATATTCTCGGGGGGTTTTCTGGAATTTTGTCTGAGTCTTGTTTGCTAACAGTCCTATCTCAGATTGCTTTTGCCTTATTATTTCTTCCCTTGCATTATTTGTTTTTCTGTTAGAAAGAGTATCCAAGCCTTCAAGGGATCCTGGTTATCAATACCAAATGTCTTTTCCTGGTTTGGTCTGTCTGTATTCAATTTTTCTTAGATTTTAGATATACACACGGCCTGTACAAGGTCAGCCCGCGTGTACATGCCTTATGTTGTTGTTCAACATGCATTTGCACGTGTGTTGTTTGAGTGACAGTTGCGTGCTTGTACAGGTTACTTTTTGTTAAAGGTGAGGCAGTCATCCTCTCCTTTGATAGGAAGTATTCCTCTCAAGTGTTTGAATCTCTGTTTGAACAGTCAGTAGCTTAGGACTATTTTTACCCTTAGCTTACTTTTTCTCATTTAAAACGTGGTCAGAAAAATAAAAATTTTACGGTTTTTAGACAAGCGTGAGGGTCATTGTTTTTATAATTGTTATTGTGTGATTTTTTAATCTGATTCTTTGCGATCTGCGCTTTAAGCCAAAAAAAAATTTCTTGGTTTTTTGCTTGTCGGTATTTTCCCTTTCTTGCTTTATTGGCACTTAAATAAATAAAAAAACTTCTTTTCATTTTCTTTTTTGGTTGAAGAGTGTGTTTCTACATCATTAGCTAGGGAAAATTCTTTTTCATAAGTTTTTACAGTTCACTTAGATCATAAGTAGCTCGTAGTCGAGTGAAATTCCTTTGAGTTTGTTGTCCAAAATCTTAGAAAAGTTTAAAAATATTTCTTTTGAAAAGTTGTTGAAATTTTGCATTCAGTAAAAGTTTTGTTTCCAGCTTTTTTATTCGTTTTTTGCTTTTGTCTTTGACACACCATCAGTTTCACCCTCATACCCCTTGACGTAAAAAAAAAAATCCATAAAAGTAACGCTAAATTTAAAATCTACTAGAATTTTATGTTTGTAGGGTTCACAAACTAGTTCAAGACTAGGACCTTGAATTAGGATTGGAGAGGAAACTCTTCAAGGCCATTTTAGATCAAACATTGGAGTCTGAGATAGGGAGTGTCTAAGTCCAGTTTCATGGAATTTATCTGGGACCCCCCTCTAACACAAGGGATAAACACGAGGTCGTGTGCGGAAAGGTAGCGGAGATAACCCCTCCAAAGCGGGACCAATCGTAGTGGAGAACACATATAGAGGGCTTGTTTTGGGATTTCGTCATTTGCATTTGTCACGGGGCTTCGTGGATCTCGAATCCATTCGAGGTCCTCAGTTGTCTTCTGGACCATTTTCTCTCGATACCCTTGATAGGTTTTGGGCTCGATACCCTGCTCATTATGGTCTACCTGACTTTCAACTGTACCCGCCTGGTGATTGTTCGCGTGCTGGCAACCTAGTTGCCAATATTTGTTAGGGACATACACAGGTGACTGCGGGGGTATACTGCAGTACCTAGGACAAACATTGGGCCATGCTTTGTAGAGTATACCCAGAGGGTGCTTCCATGTTCGAGTTTCACTTTCACCGGTAAGTTGCTTTAGTGGTGGCTGTTGTAACTGTTCTTCCAATTAATTTAGTGTTTGCTTGTCTTATCTTCTAGGGACTTTTTTCTTAGTGTGTGTTACTTTTAAGCGTTTAGATGACCTTAGAGTGTCTTGGATATTCTCACACAGTGGAGGATCCCGAGATCTGCCGGTCACGAAGGTTTCTTGACCTGCCACTGGTTATACTGGAGCCACCCCTTCCCCCATTAAGGTGAAAGCTAGACCAACAAGGGTCTTTTGAAGTGACCGAGTTACAAACCATTGTGCCCGAACAACCCCTGGAGGAATCAACCATTTTGGACCTTGAAGCAACCACTCTTGGCTCAGTTGACACCCCAATCACTGATCTCTCGGCACCTTTCATTGTACCAATTCAATTTTACGAGCGTCGGACAATGTCGCACACAGCAATGGCAACAAATGTTGTTACTTCTTCTGGGAATTCTTCAATTGCCACCACGGTTGTCATCACAGGAGATCCATCTCCTAACCTACCATCATCAGTCCGAGCCACCATGGTCTCGACCACAACTACTTTGCACAATGGTCCGAACTCGTCTTTGGCGGCAGCCACAACCCCTTTCACACCTAGTGCGATAGGCCCTCCGTTCTCATACGGTATGCCTAGTTCGGGTACAAGTCCTGTACTATCCTATTCCACTTTATAGACTTTGGGTCTAGGGGAAGGGAGCTCTAACGCTCATCTGCAAGGTCACATGGGGGGCACTCATGTCCCTTTTAATGATTTCCCTTATGCAGGAGGTCATATATCTCCTTCATCCCCTTCACTTGGTGGTTCGCATCAGCAATCTGTCAGGCAACCTACACACAATAGTTTATTTGGAGCAGGGAGTCAAGGACCATCTTCGCATAGTATACCGGTAGGTTCGACACTGTTTTCTTGGAATGAAACATTTGGTAACAACACCTTCTCGTTAGCTACTTTCCCGACTGGGGGCAACCCCATTTTTGGACAATCTACTCTTGGGCAGGGTACTATTCCTGCACAGGGGGAAAACTTAGCAGGACCTTGGAATTCAGGGTAAGGATCCATTCCCTCTTCCGGAATGTCGATCTGGGGTAATTCTTTCCACAATCAATGAAACCCCGGACAAACTACTATGCCTATCCCTACGGGACCGGCATGGGGTAATCCTTCCCAAAGTCCTTCGAATACAATGCATGCTCAACAATCCATGTCCTATTTCAGAAATCAGTCAATGATGTCTCCATAGATGAAAAATCCTTATGCTGGACAGGGCCATGGTTTCTACCAGAATCCGGGCCAGCAACCAAACTTTTCCTGGCAACCTGGTGCCAGTCAAACTCCCGAACCCTTTTTCCCAGGTTATCAGCAGCAACCCAAACTACCTTTCCTGGCGAATTTACACTTGCCATATTTGACGAGGTTGTTGAATGACCCCATTTGTCACGATCTGTGTTGGCCTCCTATGCCAACAAAGTTGCCTTTGGACATTCCAAAGTTCGAGGACAAGCCTAACGAAGATCCTGGTGATCATGTGACTAGCTTTCATCTTTGGTTCTCTTCTAACTCCTTGAAATATGACTTCATACAGTTACGATTGTTTCAACGCACTCTCATTGGGAGTGCTGCAAAATGGTACATTGAGCTCGATCGCTCAAGACACTCTTCTTTTGGCGAATTGGCGATGGCTTTCCTTAACCATTTACAGTTACCTGTGAGATACGACGCTGGCACAAAGTTGCTCACTAATTTTGAACAGACAACAGCGGACCATATCTTTGATCACATCCGAGAATGGAGACGCCAGAAGAGTTTAATTAAAGTACCAGTCCCACCAGCATTCATGCTTGAGTGGTTCCTTAAGTCTTTGGTCCCGTAGTTATCCAAAGACGTTGCAACATCCAGAGTTTTCTCTGAAGAAGATGCCATTATGAGGGCTCAACAGTTTGAGCTCATCTATTCTCAGTCCGGTTTATTATACAACATCTTTCCAGATGCGCCACGTTCCATACTGGATAAAACTAGACAGAGAGATGGACTGCATGCCGACGGTATCGTCAGTTTAGCACAAGCCAAACCCACTGAGAAATTAACAAATTAGTTGCAACAGTTATCCATACAACACATAGTAGCCAGCCAAACTACTGCTTTGGCTACTCCCCCTACCCAAACGTCGGAGGTACACACAATGCAGTCGATTAACCCAAAGGTCCCCCAGCAGCCTGAAGGGAAGAAAAAACAATGAAAGAAGGGTAACGGGGATAAAAAACCCAATGATAGTGATGGAGGGGACAACAATGAAAAATGGAAGGCAAGGTATCCTTGCAACTTGTGTGCGAAAGACCACCCGACCCATCTATGTCCTCGACTTGCAGAGGCCCAAAAATTTGTCACGCAGCAATAGCAGACGGTGTTGACAAACCCATTTCAACATGGGTAAAACCTAACTCAAGCCTCTGCAAGTACAAAAGGGGGTAGCCAAGAAAATTGCCCACCTCCAAACAACCCCTCGTTCGCGAACATATATATGGTTAGGGGTGATGCTTTCAAATCAACTAGAGCGCACGATTATAGTAAACCAAGCATTTCTGATAAAGGAAAAGAAGCTGAACTCCCATCTCTTCCTCTATAGATTGAGAAGACATTGGGAGAAATAATGACATGCATTCCAAAAGGTGCATTTAAAAAGGATTCTCATAACCCAAACGCAAGCGCTTCCCAGAACTACTCTGTGGTGGAGGATTTATCACAAACCCCTTGTGCGATGTCTTCTTTGGAAGTCCTCCAAAGTTGCCCTTCTCAAAGGAAATCTTTTTTAACTACTTTGGGCTCTACTGAGACTTGTAATCCGGGTACCATCATGTTAGATACAACCAACTTAAAACCTCGTTTGCCTTACCACGTAGCGTTTCAAATAGTAGTGTCTTACCCCACAAAAATGTTTACAAGGAATATCTTTCGCACGGTGGTCGACAAGGGCGCCTCAACATGTGTTATCTCATTGGCATGTTGGAAGGCCATTGGCCAGCCCGTTTTGTCTCCATCACCTACTCTCCTCACTGCTTTCAACGGTCGTTCGTTTCGACCACATGGAATCGTTCCTTCTTTCCCCGTGCAGTTAGGAGGGAAGACTGTGTGTCGAAGTAGAGGTAGTCGATGCTCCCCTCGACTATAACCTCTTGTTAGGATGGAGTTGGACTTATGCTATGCAAGCTGTGGTTGCTACAGTTTTCTGGGTCTTGTTGTTTCCACATGAGGGCCGGATAGTGACCATCGATCAATTGTATTTCTCCAGACCTGACCCAGCTTTGGGAGCATCCACAGTCCCGATGATTGATAATCCTCAACCAAGTGTCGTCAACATAGGAGTTGGTTTGTGCCCATCCTTGATGGGTACCTTTGATTACCCACCTCCTCAGGGCAATATCAAATTTATATCTAATCACCATAAGGTTGATATTTTTCAAGTTTTGTCATTCCGCACGACTTACTTCGAGGATCCATGGATTCTTCCTTCTCCATCGGCCAAGATGGATGACACAGGGCACTCAGGCATGTCCATGACCTTGTCTGCCGCTGAAGTAGCATACTCTTTAGTCCAGCAAGCTTCAGCTAACACCGATCTGACTTCTGCAGAAGAGTAAGATCCACTTCTAGAGCCTATTAGGGCTCAGGGTTCTCTCGCTAACGTCGATTCGTTAGACTTAGTCTTACCTTCAGATGAAGCAGTAATCGAAGCAATGACTAGTCTAGACAAACCTTGGGAAGATCTTCTTCACAGATCACATTTTCTCCCAGAGTTAAACTGAATCGAAGCAGGAAAATTCACTGTAACTATGACTGGAAATAGGTCTTGTCATACTGATCCCTTAGCTACACACAAGATCTATGTTGAGGGTAATATGGAAACCATTACTGAAACAATACCTATCAATATCTCCAGAACCCCTGGCGTCATAGACAATGTTTTCGTCGGAGCATACAACTCCCCCGAGGAGATGCCAGGCATCGACCCACAAAGAGTCTATCATGAGCTAACTTTGTTGTTTTTCAAGCTCACTTTGAGATCCGAAAGCAACATCTGGAAAGAATGCATTTATGCTTTTCGATCTCGTCCGGATTAACTGAGAAAAGTAACCATTATGGAGTCTTCTTTAAGCCCTTTTTCAGACTCCTTAAAGATGAAAAGATTGTCGAGTGATCTTGTTTCTTCACACTCGTTCATTTGGTCCAGAAGAATGTTCCTTAAACGGGTCTTTTTTTAAGCCCTTTTCAGACCCTCTAAACATGAAAAGATTGCCGAGTGAGCTTGTGGCCTTTCACACTCGTTAAACTAAAATTTGATGTCACGTTTGTCTGGCGGTAGTTTACCCCTTTTTCGGTCCGGATGGTCAACTGTACGAACAAAGGTATACTCTATAGAACTTTCGTTCTTTAGAAGAGTACTCTCAGGTATAATTTTATCCCTTTTTTGGGCCTGAGGGACTAAAATTACGAAAAAGAAACCCCCACGGAGTCCATAGTTAAGCTCTTTTCAGACTCCCTAAAATTGAAAAGCTCGTCGAGTGACCTTATTCTTTCACACTCGTTAAATTGATCCAGAAGAATATTCTTGATGGAGTCCATAGTTAATCTTTTTTCAGACTCCTTAAAAGTGAAAAAATGGCTGAGTGATCTTGTCCTTGTCACACTCATTAAAAGGGTTCTGAATCGACGTCTAATCGGTGCTAGTTTACCCCTTTTTCGAACCGACTAGACTATCTTAGAAAAAGGTACCCCAATGGAGTCTCCTTTTATGTTTTTTCAGACTCTCTAAATATGAAAAACCATCGAACTTACCTTCTTTGGGCTTGTTAAACTTACACTGAAGGACGTTACCATTGTGTGTTTTATCAACCGCATTTGCATACCTTATCCACCAGCCTTGTGACAGTTTGCTTCTGCGTCTTAACACCTTTGGCCACTGGAGGATTTTTCCCAAGTATCATTTTACTAGAACATCTGTCTTGTCCTTGCACCTTGAGCTTGTATGTTTGCAATACTCGTTTCTCCATTGTAACGTAATACTCCTTTATTCTTTTTCCAAAATTATCTAAAAGAACAAAAAAATCAAATATACCCCCAAAAAAGGAAGGGAAAATTATTTTCTTTATTGGCAGCATAATGAGTCACCCTTGGATAAATCACATCTGTCTGTTTGATCATCAGACTATGGGATGTAGTACGACCTTAGGAAGCTTTTCTCGCTATATAGATTTGTGTCCTCCACCGTTTGGTTATTCTTCCAAACATATGGAGAGTTTGTGTTGCATCCTGCTTCGTAGACTTATGATTAACATATATGATGCCTGAGTCTCATCACTTGTCGTGCTATTGTCCAAGGGAAGTTTCTCACTAATCCAGAGTCAGCCCCTCTGCAATATGTCTCTTGTCCGCATACCCGGCCATCCTAAACATCCGATCAAGTCCTTGTTCGAAATCACTGAAGCCTTCAGTTCGATCATCAATATTATCAAGTCCATGACCGACGTGCCATCAAAGACCTTTGGGTAGTGCAGTCGTACACTCATATTACACTCCTACCCGATTTTTTGAAGATTTTTAAGTTGTTGCTCAAGCTCTGAAGATCTCATCTCCAACCATCAGGCTGAATCATCTTCTGGAAGATGGATACTCTATATGTATAGCTTTCTGATTTCGAGATGTAGCTCCACTGTGTATTGTTTGTGGCTACTCTTTATAGTTATTTGACATGGATCTACAGTGTATTTGATTGGTAGTCATGGTTCTATTTTTATCCCGAGCATGGGTATGCCCGCCTCGGTGAGACATTTGTTATTTTGCAGATGGCACCTTCCTGTTCCTGATCCTTGGGCTCAATCGTTCAGCACATCAGTAAAGATTGGTAATGTATTTCGGCCATCAGATTCTCTTCTGACCTCACACATTAGGGGGAATCTATTATAACCCTAAATTGCACCACACATGTTTACCTGGCATCAGGCCAACTCATATCCTTTCTCTGCCAAAAACACTGTTGAACAACTCTTTGAAAATCCTCTTGAATAAAGGCCTACGCGCCCTAACTCACTACTGAATGTGTGTACACACTGGCTGACCCAAAACAACCCGCGTGGACCGACAAAAGCATGAAAAAAGGAAAGTTGTCGACGGAACAAAAATCTATGGGTGAGTTAACTGAAACTCTCGGCCATGCATGGCCGAGGGTTCGTCCAAATACCTAGTTCCTTCTAGCCTATAAAAGAAGGGGTAGGGGTACCTTTTGGAGAAGGAAGAATATAGAAAAGAAACTCTACCCATTTACGTATTCCATTGTCCCAACCCTTTAGCCTTTCCTAATGCCAAAGGAGATTTAAAGCAAAGTAGTTGAAGGACAAAAGAAGAGGATCCTAGGATCAGGTTCAAGGAGCAGTGGCTGATCTCAGCTTTTGTAAGGTTGATTCATTTCAAGTAATAAAGAGAATGCTTTTCCCGTCCCAATTCATGAACTTTTTATGGTTTGATTAGTTTATGTTTGATTTCTAACCCGTGAGTATGTAAGTAGTATGCATGCATAGTTGTTGCTCGTCTTGAATGCAGGTCAGCTTTGGAAGGAGTATTGTGAACGAGTAATCAAGCACAACAGAGGATCGGCATCAAATGCCAGTAATAAGGTAGGTGGATCTTTCCATGCATTCACTAAGAAAAGGGGATTTAAATCTAGGGATGTAGGTAGAAAGTAATTCCTATTCGGTCATATCTGCATGCAAAGTCTGAACTCTATTTGCTAGTCCGTAGGGTGTTTTTCCCCAACAACACTTATCCATGTCATTTTCTGAGGTTTTTGTTTGTGACTCTATTGAGGTTCTTTAGGAGGGACTGACATTTTGCAATTTTTTTCCATGTGTCCAAAATTGTTACATTTGTAACATTCCACTTCAGTGCTCAAAGATTCAAACATGTTGTAACTTCTTCTCTGTGTTTCACTAGGTCTTCTTGAATAACCCCTTTGTGTATGGCTCTCAAAGTAGTTATTGTTCCTA
>ML779805.1:442087-452654 GCA_009831015.1 Picea engelmannii
AGCGTCTTCCCGTGAGGGCTTTCACCATAAGGGGACCACTTTGGAGTTCATCCATATTTACTTCTTATCAACCATGAAAAAACAATAATGAGTAATATTTACATCAAACAATATTGGGTCCATTACCCAAACCTTTGTGCTACAGGGCTTGTTGACATCAATGACAACCAACCTTAATCAACAAAGACTGGTGCAATTAGATGAGATGATGCTACATCCACAATTGGTATTAGAACCCTTTGATAAATGGTCCCTGGACTTTGTAGGGATGGTGAATCCTTTTTCTCACTGTAACTCCTACATCCTAGTGTGCACATATTATGTCACAAAATGGATGGAATCCAAGGCACTCTCGACCGTAATAGAAAAACTACTAATAGGATTTCTTCATGAAGAAATCTTCACCAAATTCAAGATACCTTAGGAAATAGTTACTAATGGAGGAACCCAATTCACTTCAAGACTCATTAGGGACTTGATAAATAAATACAAGATTAAACACATGGTTACTACACCATATCACTTGGATGCCAACAAACAAGTACAAGGGATAAACACAATCCTTGAGGCCATTATCACCAAGATTGTCAAACTATACCTCAAGGACTGGGCTTACAAACTACCCAAAGTATTATGGGCCTACCAAATGACATGGAGGACTATCACTAATTGTACTCCATATGAACTTGTGTATGTGAAGAGAGTACTATTTCTTATTCAATCAAAGATCCAGACACTTAGAACAATTGTACAACTGGGATGGACTTAATTCAAGCTCAGAAGTAGGGACCTCTCTAGATCAATGAACTAGATGAACTTTGTCAAGATGCCCTACACCACACAAAAACAATACAACATCAAAGAGCTCAATGACACGACAAGTTCATTAAGAAGAAGAAATTCAAAGTTGGAGACTGGGCCTTATTATTTGACTTCAGGTTCTCAAGGATTTCAGAGGGAAGTTCCACACTTGATGGATCAGGTCTTATGATATTGATATTGTATATGATAATGGAACCATCAAACTTCGCACCATTGAAAAAGAGCGAAATCTTATGATGGAAAATGGACACATGCTTCTATTATATCATAAACCTCTATCCAAAGAAGCATTTTTGAACACGATTAGTAGTGGATGGCCCAACAATTATTTGGAGATTGTAAACAAGGGAGGAACCCCTATGGAGTGATTCATTCTTGCGTGGAGAGAGAGAGAGAGAGAGAGAGAGAGAGAGAAGGGCACTTCACGGTTTTGTGATGGTTATGTCAGGATCATTTTGATCAAGTTTCAATAAAAAAAAATCAGGATATGCAGGGGAGAAGAATTTTGTCACAACTCATGTTGTTGTAGCTCCTATTGTTGCAACTCCTCTTGCTACAACTTCGACCTGCTGCAACTCCTTCTGCTCACACTCTCGTTGCTGCGACTCCCACTACTGCAATTCTTTCTACTACCACTCCTTTCTCCACAACTCTACATATCACCACCACAACTCCTATCATATTTATAAAGAATTGAATGATAGAGAAAGTGAACTTTTGGAACAAGCTCGCTTCCACCATATAGTTATTCACTAGTTAAAGGAGGAGGACAAGTATAAAACTTCTAGGCATCACCAAATCTAATAATTGGAACAAATAAAACACCCATATTTGGTCCTCTTATGAATCACACTCATTAAAATATACATCACATTCCAGCCATCAATGAAAATGAATCTCCACCTATCATAAGTAAAAACATGTTGGCATCCACTAAAACATATCAATCACCTATTGCAACTCCTCCTAGACAACACACCCACTAAAAATAAATCCATTCCATCCATAAATGAAGTAGAACAGATTGATATCCACTAGAACAAATCAACCACCTATTGTAGGTCATCCTAAGAATCACACTATCTAAAAAATACAACCATACAAACCATCAATAAAGTAGAACTACCACTTATCACAGGTGAGAACACATCAACATCCACTAGAAAAAATTAGAAACTTATCATAGGTCCTCTTGGGCATATGTTGATTAATTGGGTTGGTAGTCATTGATGTCAACCCTTGAAGAAAGTATGGTGGAAAATTTTGGTAGCACAAAGGTTTGGGTAATGGACCCAAGTTTGTTTGATGGATAATGGTATGAGTTTTGATATATTTGCAGGTAAGACTATTCTAGATGGATATTACATGTCATGCCATTTTCGGTGGTATGTTGAACATCACATAACTCCTCACTATTAGAGAGTTATGGCCATGTGAAGTTGGATAACCCTCATGAGTCATCCAGAAGCCCCAAAAGGTCAAATTAGTCAAAGTGTTTGCAAAAGAAATTATTTAGATAATAAAGTTAATGGAGAAATCCCTAAAATAAGGAAAGTTGGATGCTACATGAAAGTATAAATAAGAGACAAGTCTCTCTCATTTAATCACACTTGAACCTATTGAATATCATTTAATATCTATTTTGTGAAAGGTTATTTGGGTAGGTATTATTGATAGAGAAAAGTGCGGCAGGAAAAATGCGGCAGAAAAAGTGCATCAGGAAAAGTGCGACAGGAAAATCTTGGCAGAAAAATTGCAGCAGAAAAAGTGCGAAAGAAAAATCGCGACAGAAAAAGTGCGAAAAAAAAATCGCGGCAGAAAAAGTTCACAGAAAAATTGCAGCTACAGAAAAAGCACGGTAGAAAAACCACGGCAAACAAATTGTGACGGCAACATGGTTGGGGTCTATTTATGATAGATATGACACATCTTGTTTGAGGTATGTTTTGTGAGCTAGGGCTTAGCTCTTGAGATGGTATTGGATGTTCAGTATTGCTGCATATATCAGATTTGTTGAGGGATATAGTTGGTATTTTGTTGTTGGTATTTGACATATGGGTATTGGTATTTTGGTTGTGATGTGTTGTTGAAGTTGTTGGTTTAGATTGAGGCTACATAACAGTGAGGTTGTGGCACATGGTTTGATGTAAGGGTTTATGGTATTTGGTTTATGGATAGAGTGTTGAATTTTTGATGGTTATATTGGTGTATGTCTTATATATATGGTTGAGGTACATGTTGGGTACATGGTTGAGACAAGTAGTTGATGAGTTGGCACATACATGAGGTGTATAGTTGATGATCTTGAAACATCTTGATGAGTCATAGTTGATGTGCAGTTGATGCATGGTACATGTTGGTCCAGGTTATTGGTACAGGTTGTTTGGTGCAGGTTGATTGGTACAGGTTGACAGTGACAATGACATGTTGTCTACATTTGACATTTATATTTCAGGGCAGTTGGACGGGGCAATGACAGGTGGTTGTGTCCACCTTCCAGTTGTAGCCGGAGAACATAGGGGGTTGTAACCTCCTTCTAGTTGTAGCCAGAGAATTGGGGAATTGGAGCTTCCCTCAGGTTGTAGCTTAAGAAACTAGGGGGTTGGAGACTCCTTCCAGTTGCAGTTGGAAAACAAAGGAATTTGGTGCTTCCAATGAATGTAACTCTTAAAGACATATAAGAAAAAACATTTTGTGGTTTTCTCCCGCTTTGGGTTTCCACGTAAAACACTAGTGTACTGTGTATGTGTATGATTGCTCATTTGTTCATTGTTTATTTACTCTGCAACTATTAGATGATAATGCTACATTGTTATAACACTTGCATTTTGTGATTGAAAAGGGTTGGATTGATCTATCACTGATTCACCCCCCCTCTCAGTAATCCAACAACATAACATCCACTAAAACTAAATCCATACTAACCAACAATCAAGTACACCATTTTATCAAAAATTATCACAAATGCATGCAAAGTGTACATGTGCACCCTAACCAAAGGTATAGGAAGCATTTCATCTACATTTGGATCAAGTTGATCATGGTGAGGAGGAAGCTCTTGAGGACAACTCAAGATACCACTATTCCAACTTCAATATTTATTTATTTATTGCATGCAATATAAGCAATTGTCCATTGCATCTACACCATGAGAAGTGTTGTACATACACTTGAGAGTTTTTAAATCAGTTGCAAGATGCCATTCCACAAAATATGAACCATATCCTTCCACATATAATTTTTCCCATGCAACATGTGAAGACATAATTAATGGTAAAGATGTTTTGTTGAAAACAAATTTCAAGGACTCATGGGACTCCTTGTTGACATGAAAATTTCCCAACAAAAAAGGTGATCTTCAGATTGAACTTGAAAATATTTATCACTTGTCTTATCAAGGCATGGATCTAATGCACGATCCATTAATGTTATTGAAACTCTTTCATATTTTCCACTATTGACTAACTCCATCTCATCCAATTTTAGGACAACAATCAACTTCCCACATGTCTCCTCAATAGACATGTTGTAGTACCTCACCACCAGTTGTAATACATGTTCTAAGTCATACCACAAGTTATTTTTTTAACTAATGGAATAATTTTACTTGATACTTTATTTTTACTCTTACTTGCAACCTCATGCACTGCTTCTAATCAATATGAATCTCCCAATGAATCAACAATTTTTTTTATTTTGTAGTGCTCACTCTTTGTTCACATGAAAATGGCAAAGAACCAAAATCTTCTTAATGCCAACATTCAACATCCCCTCTCTTATAACTTTAAAAAGATTTGCATATGCTTCCCTTGTGATCCCTCTATCATTACAAACTATGTGAATATCCTTTACATAAAATTTTAAGTTAATTCGTTAACTACTTCTTTTCTCAAATCATCAAATTTTGGCTCTTTGAGCATTGCTTTAATGTCACTTTTCTTTAACACTTTTTTGCACAAATCCACAGAATCATGCAAGTTGGATCTAATATGGTCTTCAACCCAAACACTCTTTTTCTAAATGCACCTCTCCTCTTTTCCAAACATGATATTGGTTTCATATCCGTTCATCTGAACCTCAACCCTGTTGCAGTTTTCTTTATCATAGAGAGTCTATTTTGGAGATGAGAGATATTTGTTTTCAACTTCTCAATTTTTTTTGATGAGATGGATTCCTCTTCAAGAAGTTTGTCCACATGTATTTAATTCATCATTGCTATTGTTTGGTTCAATCTCATGTTTTCATGATACTGAATCATATTTGAGTGATGGAGTTTTTGTAATTGGATATTAAGATCTTGAATTTTTGTTGAAGGGAAATGTGGTTACCTTCCAAGTTTTCACAGTATCCTAGAAGATCACTATGTCCATGGTATACAGACATGCATAGTCTTGTTATTGTTTTGTAATCAAGATGAGATTTGGACACAAGGTCAACTTAGTAGAGTTCTCTTTTTACCCAAATATCCTAATTTTTAGCTCAAGCTTCCCTCAATGAGATGTAATTAATGTTAGGGACCAATTTCTGATTTTGTTTCTAGATCAAGGCCATATACTCACTCAAATTTATGTGGGTAACATGGTGATAGTTTCTTACAACATTTGTATGTGTTGGAGAGTCTTGCAAACAACCAAGATTATGAAAATAAAAATGTATTGGAAAATACCAAAATGAGAAAATCAAAGTCTCACTTTGAAACAGTTTGGGAGATCTTATAAGGAAAAGACAATTTTTTTAGATATTGAGGAATACTTGTTACAAGGAAAATCACTCTATGGCATGGAGTAAACCATAACAGATGGAATGACTACAGAAATCAACTATAATCTCAAGTATGCTATATAAATGAAAATCCTAACAAGACAAGATAAAGATCCTACCTCGTCCGGACGTTCGATGAAGACCACCATTGAACACACAACTCAAAGATTTATACCTGCAACTTGTCGTCAACAACCAAGATACACAAGCATATGGTGATAATATATAATGTTAGCACATACAATAGCATAAGCCATTAACATTCATAACAAATATGCCCATGGAATAATAATTCAAATATTTGCAAGATATCAATTGGATGAGAAAAGAGTATTTCTATTCAAATATGATCAACAGAAGTGTATAAGTGACAAACTTATGTGTCGGCATGTCTTGGAACCGAGAAACTAAGTCCCTTCCATCTGGGCCTCCACCACTTCAATCCTCCACCAAAGGCAATCTCATATAAGAGAGACAATGAGGTTCTCCATCAAGAGGGAAGAGCTTGGGGGTTGAACAATGTGTTCAAAATTTCAAGGATAAAGGGATGCAGACTCGATGTGAAGTGAAAATTTCTCCAAAGTATCTTTTCTCTCAAAAGTTGAATTATCTCCTCTTCTATGGTTTGGATATGGCCCAATTTATAGCCTTCAAATGGAACTGAAGGGAAGAGTCAGGATGTTTCCAGTATATGGAAGGTCAAGGGTCATGGATCTCGTGATGTGACATGGAAACTTAACACGATTTTTAATTTTGAGCACCAAACTCGATGTGTGTGGGTTGTAGTGGTGCAACCTGCGTATACACATGTTGTCTAACTTGTAGGACATGTATATGTGGAAAAATATGATGTTTTGGCTTTGGGAAGTGAAAAAGGAGACTTCAAGTCTGTATAGGGAAATGGAAAATACCTATGAGCAAGTTGCATGGGGTGAGGCAAAACTTTCTATAACAATACCTCAAGTTTTTAGGCATCTTGTAGAATATGGTATATCCAATTAATCTTCTATGATTTCATCTGAATAGAACATAAATTAAAAAACAGATCGTATAATATAAGAAAACAATCTTACAACAAAAAACAATCTTAAAAATATTCTTCTAGCCTAGGCCTATTTATTTTTCTATTTAGCTGATGAACTTGAAGTGAATCCTTTTTGTATATCTGATGAACTTGAAGCATAATATTTGACACATCATGTATCATTTTTTTTTGTGATGTTTAAGCTTTGTATCCTTTTGGTGCATGTGTCTGCATCAATGAATATAGAGGTCCTATTAGTGATCCCCAATAAGTGAATTATTGAGTTAGGAATTGAGTTCAACACTATATTCACCTATTTAGCCACTTGAGCTCTGTGCACCACCCCCTGCAATGTGCCATTCAAATATTTTCTCACCCACCTATGTAGGCTATCAAACTACATGTAGAATTCTACATATACTCTAATCTTGGGCATGTCTTCCAACATTCCCTAACATGGAGCCTTTAAAGGTACTTATTATCATGCCCTAAAAACGTTAATCCAAAATGAAAACAAGGGTGAGAATGCTTAGAATTATCAATGTGGTTCTTTCTAGGACTATCCATGGTAGTAACAATAGTAAGAATAGTAAGGGGCTTTCCAACAAGGACTTTTGGAGACCCTTAAGGAAGGGATGAATCATCAATAGGTTTTTTAAGGTTATCAAGTGCTAAAGAAACTATAGAAATAAATATACCAAGGGAACACCCATGTCAAGTAGAGGAAATTAAGTATGAAGAGTCAATTGAATCCCTCAAACCAATAGTTATATGCTCAATAATTTTCCCACAACCATAAATTTACGCAGTTGGCTCAAACTCCCAAGAGGGTTTCAGATCTAGTGTAATAGTACGAGAATAATTATTTACTTGTAATATGCCAGGATGATGTCACAAAGTAAAAGGAAAGGGAAACAATGGGAGTCTGGGTAGAATGTCGATATCCCAATCCCATACATAAATAACATGCTTATGCAAGTTTCCAAAATTCTTCAAAACAAACATCAAAATGTACAAAAGATATAATCTTCTTTCTTCAACCACCTATCCAAGTGTTTATATTTGGGCCTCCTCTTCTTTTCCCCAAGAATGACCTCTTCCCAAAAATATCATACTCCATACAATCATTACTAATATCCTATATGTGACACTTACTCAACAAGACCTATGCTTAAATCAAATCATGCATGGAGAATATTCAATAAAGTTGGGTTGCCAACCACAAATTAAGACAAAACAAGACTTAATGCATCAATAAGTCAAGGGAAATGAATAGGAGTAAATTGAGTATGATGCAAGGTACTTTTCTCACTATCAAGGTTAAAACCATAATTTATATATGCCCAATCAACTAAAATAACCAACTAAACTTCTACATCCAAGAATATAGCTTGTTAAAACCTCACCAAAAACTAATCATAACTTAATGAAAATTGCACAAATTTGCTAACCTGGAATTTGTAAAGATTGATAGGAAATTTCCATTCAAAACAAAACCATTAGGTGCCTTGGCAAATCTACAATATAACCAACTTTAAAAGTGAACAACAATTTTTGCAATAATAGCATGAGATTATTGCCAAAAAAATGAAACTTGAAATAATAACCAAAGGAAATGAGCATTCAGATGATAAATCAATTACTTCATAACCATATAGGCCTTAGCTAAATCAAGCCCACATAACAATATTTGTTACAAAATAATTTCCAAACCCAACCTAGCAAAGAACTTACACTGAACGTATATAAATAAATGCAAGGATTCATAAGATTGCATCTGAATATATAGTTGAAAAAAAACAAGTTTACAAAGGAATTGATCAATACAGAGTGAGTAGTGAAAACAATCTCAATAATGAAAACTATATAATAAAATAAGATGGAAAACCAAGGATTGGGATTAAAATTAAAAGGGGAAATTCAGAACAATAATTGGTCATTAATGGCCTTCAAAAATATGACATCAAATGCAAGCTCAAATAAAATGTGGTGGTATAACATCCTTCACCACATTAGGAAAGAAGACGCCATCAATTAGACATATGACACTTCATAGCCATCATCAATCAACCAGACATTCCATTGGAATCTTCCTATGTCACTTTACTTGTGTTTCCATTTATGTCGCAACTGGAGTATCTGTATATGGATTGTGGGAATGTATTGTAGGTATATGGTCATACCAACTCACACAATGATTCATCATGTGGAATAACATGGAAAAGCACAAGCCACATTTCCTCTCCAGGTTAATCAACATAAGAATGATCATCGGGCTCCATCCTCCATTTAGTCTAGGCCTCCTCTGCTCTTACCTCCTTGAATAAGATTCCCAGTCGACAGTCTAAAGGTAGCAATAATTGTCTTATGCGCAGTGAATTCAGCAAGACAATGTGGAGACATAGAAAAGTTCCATGCCAGTACACAACTTGTGAAGCCAGGGTAATCAAGGAAACAATGAGAACATAGCAATGTGAACTGGAAGCCAAAAAAGGGAAACTTGCTCAACTTGAATCTAGAATGGAGGCACTTGACTAGAGGCATGAGAAGGAAACAACCATCATTCTCAAAGTAGTGAATAAGCAGGTGATGCAAATCCGCTCACTCCAGCAAGAAAGCAAATAATTTCTCTAGGTCTTGGTGCATCAATTCACATTCCCTCAACCCCCTCTCTCTCCACAGGGCTCCATGGCACTATAGGAAGTGGATCAAAATCCTCAACCCCATCTTGAGCAGCTCTAGGAAGCAGGATATACATGGATAGTGGACACAACTCTTAAGTTAGATCAATCGGTTTTTTATGTTTTTCAAATGGATATTTCTTCTGCACTCGTATGTACATATGAATCTATACATCATATAAAGATAGTCTTTCGCATGAGAAAGTAGAGTGTTTTGGAAGGCTAGAGTAAGAACTCTTTTCTTTTATCCAGTTAGCCTTCTTTTATGAAATGTAGATGTAACATTGTGTTGATTCAACCTATGTTGCTTCATGAGAAAGTAGAGATGTTTGAAAGGATAGAGTAAGAACTCCCTTTTTTCAGTTATTTGGCCTTGTTTTTTGAAATCTATGTAAATCTATGTTGATATAGACTATGTTGCTTCATGAGAAAGTAGATATTTTTGAAAGACTAGAGAAATAACTCTTTTTTATTTTTTATCCAGACGGCCTTGTTTTTTGAAATCTATGTAAATATTCGTTGATTCAACCTATGCTACTTCATGCAAAAGTAGACATTTTTAAAAGGCCAGAGAAAGAAGTCTTTTTTTTTTAGCTAGTCGGCCTTCTTTTTTGAAATCCATGTAAATCTATGTTGATTCAACCTATGTTGCAGCTCCTTTTTTAATACAAAAATAACGGTGTTCTTGTTTAAAAAAAAAGAGAAATGACCCCTGGATTTACTCTATATATCATTAAAAAACATGGTAAAAGGGTAACTAATCCAGGTGGATATCGATGGCCACCCACCTTTTCCAAATGGCTCAAAACAGCTTTTTGGCCATTTTGGCAATTTACTATTTTTAGCAGGTTTTAACTTCCGGGGCCATTTTGAGGGTCCAAATGAAGGTTTTTCGAGATCGAGGTTCTCAATGATAGTCGAAGGAATCATTGAGCCCCCAAAATCAATCTCCTCGACAATACCTTTCCAACGAGCTATCACACTCCTAAGACGGAGATCGTATGCAAAAGTTACGACCCCGGGAAGTTGATGTACTCACTTACCCAAACGGGGCCCACATGACTTTTGGCGCTTCATCTCCTAGGGTTAGGTTTTTGGCTGTCTAGGAATTTTGGCATTCCCGTCTATTGTAAAAGGGCCTTCTGAGCCTCATTGTAATCATCTTCTTGCGAATGCGAGTATCCGTCACATCTCTTCTCAGAGATAAGCTGCCACCATTCTAGCGAGTCTTTCACTCTGTATTTTTACAGTCTCTGTACATTTCTTTCATTAATAGAAA
>ML779805.1:461410-472496 GCA_009831015.1 Picea engelmannii
CATATTCTTCTTTAAAAATATTCGTCCATTCTCCCAAAGATTCCATCCATCCATTACTCCATTTGAAAAGAAATAAAAAGTTTACAAAAGCAATAATATACAAAAGAGAAAGGATTAAAATCCTCCTCTCCAATTCTTGGATCTTCATGGCTCTAATCTTTCTCATATATTTATAAAATGAATGAACAGTCTGGGTGTCACTATTAATTTCCGCCACTTGAAATTTGCCTCTAAAAGAGACCCAAAAATTTCTCAAATCGTACATTTGTTTGGGAACATCTCTATGTGGAAGGTAAATGGGTCCATTTTGGTTCTGAATTTTCAACCATTTCTTCAAATTCCTCACGGTTTGGCTGCAATCAGTTCTGCAAAATCGTCTGTCTGATCTTGACGTCTTTCCAAATTTTATCTATTGTTGCTCATAAAATTATTTGTAGAAATCTAAAATTATTTTTGGATCAATCATATTGAACGTATTTGGGTAATAAAATCAAGCCATGATCAGATCCGTATCAAATATTTGATAATAGAAACCTGTGAAACAAAAAGAAACCTAAATTAATAACCTAAAATTGTGAACAAAACAAAATCTAGAAAAATAAAAAATGAATTTAAACTAACTATAAGTTCTAAACAAACATTGTTTATAATTTGTTTTCAAATATGATCTAGAAGCTTCAAGTTAATGAAGAAAAAATATTAATTTTAATTAAAATCAAATAAATGATAAATAATTTTTTGATTATTATTATTTTGAAATGAGATGAAAGATGAAAAAAGAATTTAATTAATTAACATCACCAAATGATTTCATGAAAATGATAAACCAACCAAGATATTATTTGATGAAGTATTGAACACATTATTCAAAATAGTCAAACTTGCTAATGAGCAAAAGAATAAACACATAATCATAATTTAAACGAAAGTAAACATTTGATAAAAATTAACATTTTTGTTTAAATTGAGATTTTTATGCTCATTTATAACTTTTGACATATACTCTTGTAATAAATGTCTCATACTAAAGTGAATGTATTAAGTTTGTCTCAAAGCAAGCCAAGGAATGGAACTATTTGAAAAGGTTGATTCTGTAGCTCATTATAATTATCAAGATTCTAATAGGGGCCCTTTAAATTTTGTAAAAATATAGGGGGAGTTGTTGGGGCCCAACAAGAACCAAAATTGAGAGGAGGCCCTTCATATTGAATCACATTTTTCCATTGGCCAAGGCAGAATTTGAAAAATAAATGCATGATATCTTTGAGGAAAAATTGAAAATATGAGAGGAGTTTTTCCAATTAGATTTCATTCAGGCCCATTTTTTCCAACAAAGGCCGAGGAACCATAATTGAGAGGAGGCCCTTCAAATTCAATCACATTTGCCTCTTGGCCAAGGCGGGATTTGAAAAATAAATGTATGAGATCTTCAAGGAAAAATTGAAAAACTTGAGAGGAGTGTTTCCAATTGAATGGCATTCACACCCATTTTTGTCAACAATGCCCGAGGAAACAAAATTGAGAGGAGGCCCTTCAGATTCAATCACATTCACCCCTTAGTCAATGGTCGACAAACCAAATTTAGTGATTTTTTTTTAAATTATATAATTTGTATTCTACAACCTTTTTTTAATTCTATATAATTTTGAGTATGTGTAATTTTATATATTGTTTTTTAATAATATTTAATAGTTTTTTGGGGAACTTTACACCTTAGACAATTGGTCCAATAACTTTTAAGATGGTATGGTGTATTTAATATTCTTTCCTTATTGTGGGGAAAACATTGCATCGAACTTAGCGTTCATAAATTTATTTTAATATAATATATATATTTAAGTTAGCCTCAATATAAGTAAAATAACCATGGACAACTTTGCTAAAAGTGTAATATTAAAAAAGAATATTAAAAATTTGTCTACATGGCATTATTTTATTAATTTCTTGATTTTTCCTCACGAGGACACTTTTGAATTGAAATCTCCTCTAATGTATGGTTTATGCCCTGGTGCATATTAATTTACTATACGCACTGAGATTTTTTTTTTTAATTACGTAATTTTTATATGTGATGATTCCTATTTTTTTCAGGGGGGTTTTGAAAATTCCAGGGAACAAACAAGGGGAAAACCAAGACACGCCAATATGGAAGTCCAAAAAAGTATAGAAAAAGATGGTAAAATAAATTAACATAATTGTGTCACAAGAGGAGCCATCCCAACTACAATGTGCATCATAGGTATATAATCATTTATTTATTCTTTTATGTACATCAAATTTAATTATCACGTGAAATACTAATTTTCAATTGTTTTGTTGCAGAAAATAAAAAATAAAAAAATAAAACCCATTCAAAACATAAGATAGGAAGATTTGGAATAATAGGGTTAATCACAAACTTTGTGAGTATTTATGTTTTCGGCCTTTCTTAAGATTTCATGTTTGTTGTGATATTTATATTTAAATAATTAATTTACACTTGTCCATGGATGTTTTCTAATAGATGCTAACATACAAAGAGAAGTCAACCCATGAATTGATAAACATTGGGTAAAGTATGGATTGTGAGTATATGTTGAAGTATGGAAGTTTAATTGAACAATTTGTAAGTAGTTATGTTGTTTAACTTCCCTTGTTTTATAATTAATGAAACCACAAGAAAATTGTGTATTGATTATATTGTGTGTGCGTTGTCATATCATATTAAGCATACGTGAAACAAAGTATGGAATGCAACCAATGGAGGAGATTTTGAGAGAATGCATGAAGCATGGCTTCAAAAGAATGTGTATTGTTTATGAAACACTTGGTGCCAAGATATGTTTTTTTATTTAATCAATCATGTGTATTCTACTATATATAAATGTTGATGTACTTATTACAGTTTATTTCTATGTTAAAAGGGGTCGAACATCAAAGACAAGACGATCAAGAAAACATTATGTTAAAAAACCAAAGTACAATATTGGCTACAAATAATAAAAAAATGAGGCATGCACGTAGCTCGAGCGATGACAACAATTCAACTGATGAATGGCAATCAACACCTTTGAATGTTACTACAAGTCATATGTTCTGGAATATGTCTCTGAAAATCAGGGTTTTTGTTTAATGTATTCGACATATTGTCTCAATTCCATGAGAACATGTTACCAATCAGTGTAACAATCACATATTGATAACAATTTGATTATTGTAGACCTTTACCTTGTTCCTTTTTGTATGACAATGGGTCTCTTATTCATATATAATAAAATGGGTTTCTTATTTTATTGAAATGTTGCTCTCATGAATAATTGATATGTTGATGATTTACATTGTTACAAATAAAAAAAATGTGTAATTCCTTGGATAATGAATTAATGCAATCACTATATTAAAATGAAATAACAAAAATGTAAAACCATATTATTATAAGAAATATTATATTTTGAAATGATTAATTGTAAATTTGTCAAAAACAATTAATTAAAATATATACATATTAGTGCACTATATTCTTTTGAACTCACTAGATGGTAGTGTGTGCAATAATATAGAAAGGGGTGTGTTTTGAAGAGTCATACACATGGATGCACAGTAATTATAATAACGCATCAGTATGGACTATTGAGAAAATGCATAGTTTTTTAAACCATATAACGTACAATAATATTTATCATTTCAAAATTGTATGGTGTTTATGATTAAAATATACACATGGGAACTAAATATAATGTATGCAAAGGAACATTACTTTTATTATACAGAACAAGGCTCTAAATGTCATTTACGCACCAATGCCTTTACTATAATATATGAACCGATGCTTAGTGAAAATAATGGTCGACATCTCAAGTCTCAATTATTCAAAATTTCACTACTCTTTGATGCACATGGTAAAATAGGCATTGTTGCCTAGTAAAAATAATGGCACCAACATGAAATTTCACTACCCTTAGGTGTACATGGTAAAACAAACATCGGTATGTACTAATTATACATCAGTATGTACTAATTATACAAGCACCGGGGCACACACTATATTAAACACATTGGTTCTCGAGAAAACTTAGTCGCACTAGTACTCACTATAATGTAAATACACCGATGCATACAAAAACTAAAATGCATTGGTGCTTCATACACAAACAAGGCGGAACCGGAGGTATCACATCATTTGTATTATATTAATGCATCGGGGCGGGTTCATCAAGATCGCACTTGTGCATTTTGACAATAACAACACCTGGAAAAAAAAAAACCTCTGCTACATCCTCTTTTTAGTTATATGGAACATCTGTTAAAATACCAACACTCAATAAAGGAGGTTGTAACCAAGGTTTTTTTGAATTTTATAACACTAAATTTCATCTTTTTATGCAATTAACAATAAAAATGATATAAAAATATATTTAAAAACTTTACGAAACAAATGAAAAACACATAATTAAAAAACAAAATATAATAGAGGGCCTAAATCACTAGAAGTTGCATAGTCACTTATTATTCACTAAATTTTTATCATAATTTTAATATAGAGGGAAAACTCTTTCATACATTAACTATTTTTAAAAGTAGTACATGCATTTTAATCACTTACCATTCATTAAATTTTTATCATAATTATAAATTTATAAAAGACCAATCTATCTTAAAGCTAATATTAAAAGTATATCATTTTATACAATCAACCATGAAAATGAATAAACAACTCTAAACTATAACAATATACTTATATATTGAAAGAACTTTAAGAAATGGATGAAAAACAGAGTTGAAAAAATATATATATAATAGACAGTATTGATTACTATCATAGCTTTAGTTACATAAAAAATTACCAATTTGATGTCCAAAGACTCCCCTCAACCAATCTTTCTATGCAATCTTCAATCACTATGATGAAAACATAACCTGTTGTTGAACTGCTATGCACCCGTCAATCACTATGACAACTCGTTGTTAACCTGAAAGTTTAGCATACACTATCCTTTTACGTTGTTGGTAAGGATGAAACCTCTAAAAATTGGCATTCAAATATCTAATGGTTCTCTGACTCCATGTTGAGGTGTTTGGGTCGAATTTCAATTCCCATGTTGGCCAATAGTGAAAATCTTGCTTCAAAGTAAGCACTGAGGATACCCCATTCAACTGCACTATCTTGACGTGAAAAACACTCCATTCTCCAATTCTTTTATAAAATTTACAAATGTCTGCAGATCAGGGGTTGGTTGTCCATTAACTTCCACAATCCATTGTCTAGAAGAAACTCCATATCGATGGAGAGGGACGCCAAACAACTATCTTACCACATATACCCCGTGCCCTTCTTCCGGTAAAAATCCCAACGAGCGCATGGCTAAGTGTGGCTCTTGAAGAAGTTATCCACACCAATTTACCATGTGTGGGGTTCCAAACCCATTTCTTACACCCATACCTACCAGAAGGTCCAACTCCAAACCTTCGCGAAAAATATTGACTCTTAGATTCCCTTCTTCTTCATTGCTCTCATCAAGAATTTGGAAAGAATTCTCAACATCATGAAAAGTTGTGATGGGTTTCTCATATATGGCCAATGGCATGTCCCCTTCGTTCAACATGCGGTAACCAATTTCTGCTTCAAAGTATCTAAACCTTCCTGGCATTCCTCACTCCATTGAAACTTATTCTACTTCTTTACCAATATTTCCATCAGAGTTGTAATCTGTGCATGTCCTTTAATGTTAAGAACCAAATACCAATATAGCATAGAAAAACCTCAGAAAAAGTACTCAACGCCTTGAAAAAGATACAATTTCAGATAATAAGCCTCTTCAAGGGCGCAACCTCCTTTTACCCCACTTAAATGTTCAAGTACCAAATGAAAAATAAAAATGTCTCCTTGGTATATATAGGAGACTAGGAGGTATAATTACAACTAATGGCCTAAAGCTGACATAAATAAAATAAAATTACTAATATAATATGCCCCAATTAAGGGGTAATGAGCCAATATTAGGGCTTAACATTTAATGAACTTCCTGTAGTACCCTGTATGTACCAATGTTGCTCGTAAATTTTGCACTGAAGTCGGTGACGATAAATCAACAATCACTGCGATCTTCGCGGGATCTACCAACAATCCTTGATTACACACTACATGGCCCAGTATGATTCCAAATGATGCACATAAAATGCACTTCTTTAAATTCAAATATATATGAAACGGTGTACACCTATCCAACATCAAACACAAAATCTCAATATGATCTTTAAACAAGCTAAACACCTTCTAGTTATCTAAGTATACTTCTAAGAACTTATGGATGAATTATTTAAATGTTGCTACAACTACTCTAGAGAATATTGTTGGTGCATTCTTCAATCCAAAAGGCATTATTGTCTACTAGTATTATCCCCACTCTGTCGCAAATATAGTCTTATATATTTCTTCCTTCTCAAGCTTGATCTACCAATATCCTGAAAATCCATCCATGAATGAATAGGCTTCCTTCCCTCCTACATTCTCCAACACTTCATTTGTAAATGGTGTAGAAGATGGATCATGTAAAAATGCATAATTTAACTTCCTCAGATCTACACAAATTCCTATCCCTCCTGTCTTCTTATCTTGAACCATCGTTCGATTAATCCCCTATGATTCTACGATGGGTTCAATAATTCCAGCTTCCAACATCCTATCTATCTACGCTTTCACCTTCTTCTTATACACCAGGTTCAATTTGTATGGCCTCTGCTTCACCGGCTTAACATCTAGCTTCAAGGGAATCTTCATCTCTCCTAACTCCCCAACGATACCTTTCATCTATGAAAAAGTAGTTGGAAAAAGATCTCGATACTCACGTAGTAAATTTTCTATCTTCTCCACAGTCTCATCATTCCAATAGTATCCTATGTTGACAAATTTGGGCTTATCTTCTATACCAATATTTACTTTGTGCGTTATCAATGGATTTGCATACACAACCGATTCAATATGTGGTCCTTCTACTGCACGCTCTCCTTCCATTTCTAGTATTTGCACTTTTATGGGATCTTTGTCTTCCTCTTGGTCTTCTTCAACAACATTATAGCAGTGCAGAACTTCTCCCACTGTCATAAAATATCTATGCTCGCTACATACATGTACTAGTTCTACCGAGTCTTCTGCTGAAAAAATATTATTGTTGATTACCGACACAGGTCCAAACACATCACTGTTAACTAGTTGTAAAATTCCTTCTGCCCTTGTTGCACCAGAGGGGAATCTTACCTGATTCTGCTTCCCATATACACAATGTTCACATAAATCAAAATCCAGAGAAAAGTTAGACATACCTTCAACCATACCTTTACTATGTAGTAGTCGAAGACCCTTCTCTCTAATATGCCCAAGTCTTTGATGCCACAACATAAAATTTTATCTAGAGACCGTAGGAGCTCTTTATTCTTCAACTCCAATATCAGGAACAATGGAACTATTACACCCATCACTAACATTTCTTCCTTTCAACTTATATAGAGTTCCAAACCGAACTCCCTTTAGCAACACCATTTCTCCTCAAACCATCCTGCAAGTTTCCTTTCCAAATATTGTTTTTACCCCTGCATCATCCATTTTTCTTACAAAAATCAAATTTTCGGCCAAACCTAGGATGTGCAGAACACAAGGTAGTGTTCTAATCCTTCCATATATGAGCCTCAACTTGAATTTTCGTCGTCCTATGATTCTGGTTGCCGAATCATCACCTAGAAAAACATTACCTCCATCATACCTTTCATATTCACATAACCACTCCCTATGGGGAGTCATATGAAAGGATGCACCTGATTCAAACAACCATTCCTCATGATATGCATGTGTTCTTGAAGAAGCCAAGTACACATCCCCTCCTTCTTCCTTGGAGGTCGTTTCTTCTGTAGAAGGAGCTTCTTTAGATCCCTTATTTTCCTCTATTTTGGATCTACACTGCTTCTTGTAGTCCCCTTCTTTTCCACATCTCCAACAAACCTTTACAAAATTTCTGGGAGATTTAGATCTACCCTTAGAATTAGATCTCCCACTTGAGGACTTAGATCTATTTCTTTCATGGGAGCGTCCTCTTGCAAATAATGTGTATGTGCTCTGTCCTTCCATGTTATTATGTCTCATCTCCTTCGACAACAAGGATGAGACCACTTCATCAAACTTCAAGGCAGTTGTATTACTACCTATGGTTGCAACCAGACTATCCCACGAGTCTGGTAAAGAGAACAATAAAATGATACACTTATATTCATTTGAAATTTTAATCTCAACAAATACTAACTGACTTATCACAGTATTGAAGGCGTTCAAATGCTCTTCCACCGAGTCTCCATCTGTCATCCTTAGGTTATACAACTTATTTCTCAAGAAAATTTTATTTACTAGGGACTTAGATTGATACAACTTCCCCAACTTATCCCATAAATATTTGACTATAGCTTCCTCTGATACATTCAGTAATAATGAATCTGAGAGACATACTCGGATTGTGCTCTTCACCTTCTAATCCAACTTTTTTCTAGTCATCTGCTGAAGTTCCTGTAGGTGAAGTACCCGGATCCACCTCGATCCACTGATCTCTGTCCACCAAAAGATCTTCCATCTTGAGCTTCCAGAGCTCAAAACTTTTCCCATTAAACTTCTCAACCTCCATTTTTGAACTACTCACCATTTATTTGCACCTGAAAAATCAATACCACAGATCTCCCACTGTAACAAGGATTATCATAGTCCTGAGTCAAACCCTTGACCACAAAGGCTTCCCCCTAAAGCCAACAAATATTTGATACCAAATGTAGATTTTAACCTTGTACAATATTTACTGCAAACAAATTTTCAGTAAAAGAACAAAAAATATACGATGGAAAATACACACATTACACAGAGATTTTTCCCTTGGAAACCCAAACTGAGAAAACCAACATAATCTATATCCATTCATTGTGATACACTATTTATAATACAATATACATATAGGATCCAATGGCATCCAAAACCCTAACCCAATGACCTGGATCAGTCAACAACCCTAATTCCTTAACTGGAAATAGAAAACCATCGAAAAAACCCATTTGTTGAAAAACCACCCAACAATGGAAACAAAATTTGAGGCGACACAAAAAATGAGGCAAAAATGTGATACGTTTCTTGAGGAAAAAAAACTCTCGGGGGCACTTCCCTTCCACCCCCCCTGCATGCCCGATGCAACGTAGAAAACACTAAGAATAGTCGTGCAAAGAATATAACATATACCAAATAGGAGGCAGGTTTGTACGACAAATAATTCCCTTATGTTTATGTTTTGTTCCCAAGGGTTAGGGTTTTCAAGGCTCCTACAGACAAGGGTTTTCATTGTGCTATAACTCTCTGATATACATACAGGGTCAAATAATAGTACTTGATCCAATATCTTAGGGCACCAACTAAGGAGGTTCAATTGTACCCTTTGTTGTATTATCCAATTACCCAGGTACTATAGAGTAGTCTTCCTGAGTGTTGTTCTCGATGCCACTATAGGATTCAAATGGTCGATAATATGATCTAAATTTGATTTCAAGAGACCTAGGGGAATCCCTATATACATGAAGGTACATGGGAGTGATGGTCATGTACGGGTTCTATCTAATGGGGTACTACTCCAAGGGGTACCAACATGCATTACAAAGGTTTCCAACAAGGTGAAATGGTTTTTTTAGTAACCCATGAAATTGTCTGTGCTTCCTTTATGTAGTCTTCCCCAACAACAATTTTACCCGCCAAATTATAGATCGTTGTGCTTTAAATATGTCGTCAGTACACATCTCTACCCTAGAAAAGAAATTCCCACAACTTTTGCAGAGGAAAGTGCTCTAATATCACTTATAAGGTACCATATGTATTATGAAAATAAGAAACATAAATAGTTTAACAAATACCAACAAAACAACAAAATATAGAGAACAATAACATCAACAATGATACCTTTATTGATACAAAGCCAAGTTCACTTGCCTCTTCGAGGGGGAAACCTCCAGTAGAGAAACACTCTATTACAATAATTCTCAAGACAAGACTTTCCCATGCCTTCTACTTTTATGTATACTAATTCTATTTTATAAAGAACAATATAAAGGAAGATATTTCTAGAAGCGAAAGCTTCTATTAAGTCTTCTTACATTAGATTTGTTCACATTATTATATAGGCCTTATTTACTAATGTAAGCCTTTATTACATAGAAAAAAATTTATTCTACCTACGTGAGGGGTTAGGGAGGTTAGGTCCCTAACAAAGGGGTTGTCTCTACTCTATGGGCTATTTTCTCTGTGTGTGATCGATCCTTTAGAGGTTTTCATGGGTTTTAGTCCAAGGTTATCAAAAGGAGAGTGGGACTAGGTAGGAAGAGTGTTGTGGTTTCTCTTATGGTGGCTTTGCATTCTTGTTAGTTCCCAAGTGGGGCTCGACGTATGCTCTGGGTTTGGTTTGGTTAGTGGTATTCCATGGTGTCTAATTTCATAAAATTGCATGGCTCGAGGTGCTAGCAAGGTGTAATGCCCCAATATTCTAACAAATATAAATACATAAATTATCCAACTAAATCACCAATAATTTGTAATTAAGGAAACCCTAATGAAATTTTAATCAACTCACAAGGGTGAGGAACATACTTGTGTTGAAGAACCAAACTTACCTACAACCCGATGAGTTCATGAATGCATCCATACCTTGATCCTTGATATGGAAACTAGAACACAAAAAGGGGGACAACTCTTCACCCAATTGTAGACCTTGTAACTCTAATCTTTAGTAGAAGGTCACCCTTGAGCCCTCAATCTACTATCCTACCAATGATTCCTTATCCTTCCTCTCTCTATAGCGCCAGCCAAAGAGAGATGTGCCAAATACAGATTTGTATTTTCTCATCCTTAAAACTCTTTATATAGAGTTCATCCATGGTAAAGAACCCAATCCCTAGGGTCCATTATTCAATTATTTATTGTACTTTAGAGTTTCTCCATTAATTATTGTTACTTATTTTACCACTTTTTAATTACCCTAATATTCATAATAAATACTTATTATGACCCTCCTTTAGTATAATTATTATATACTTCTTTATT
>ML779805.1:487985-505733 GCA_009831015.1 Picea engelmannii
GTTTCGATCCAATCGGGCCAAGGTCCCCCCCAATATGGAAAGCTTTTCACCGCTGTCATTGCCCACAACCCGGATCTCCAAACCAACAGCTGCAGCTTCTGGTGCAAGAGGGATTTCCTCACATTTCATGAACTTCAGGGCTGTGGGATCAAAACGGAAAAATCCGAAATCATGAACAGGGTCACGGTAAAGAGGATAAACCGGAATCTCCTCGCTATTAAGGAACGTGGCCTCGGCAACAACAGGCCCCGTCTGGACGACATGCCGATTGGTAAGAATGATGCCGCGTTGTTTATCGACGATGAAACCGGTAGCACTATGAGCATTGGCTGTCTCCGTATCAAAATCCCGAGTGGCAGTGACTTGTAGCACCACCACGGCCTCAACAGCCCTGCTTAACGCCTTTCTCCACTTCTCTGCCGTTTCCCCAATCTCTATGTTTGCCTCGTCAATCTCCATGGTTTGTCTTTTTTTTCTTCCAGACTCTGCCCCGTTTCGATTCCGCACGTTAGAGCGGTAAACTGAATATTTAGAGTTCAAGAACAGTAGGGATATTTATTCAAATATTCGTATTCAAGAACCCTAGTAGGCTAAACTTCTAGGACTCTATTTTCAAACTTAATTTGGACTAATGGGATTTTATTTTTAATCATAATCATAAATTTAAGGTTAAGGTTTAATTTGTTCACATTTTTAATAATAGTTAGAATTTTATTACAATTTATGTTTTATAAAAAAATAATTATTTTAAATCAATTCAATATTTAAATAAAATTAAATTTTCCAAATCATAATTTAAATAAAAATTTTCTGTAAAAAATATATTTCATTTTAATTTTTTTTTTTAATCCAAGTATTGAAACCAGTAAGTCCCGTGGGACAGCTCAGATGGTAAGACAAGTGTACATTCCTCCAAGAGATGGGAGGAGGTCTTGTGGTCGAACCTTGCTGAGTCTCCGGAACGGTTTTTGTAACGCTGCTCTGTAAAAAAGCTTTATATAAATACATTTAACTATGGTTCTACACTTTGACATGATGCTTCCAAAAAAATTATAATAAATATAAGATTTTTTTTTTAATTGAATTTTAATTCATTTATTTAATATTGTTTCGCATAGACTAACACCATGTAAAAAAGAAAAAATGTGGCACTGTTGTCTAAAAATTACTCACATCACCCACATATTTAAATATTCTATTTATTTTTGGATCTTTTGAGCAATTATTATTAAAATCTGGTTATATAATTATTCTATTTATTTTTGGATCTTTTGAGCAATTATTATTAAAATCTGGTTATATAATTGTTAATAAAATTACACTTTTCCATTACATAAATTATATTTTTAAATGCCTAAATAAATTTAAAGCACTGTAAAATTCGTCTTACACCTAAATTATACAATGTTAATTATATTTTTAAATGCCTAAATAGATTTAAAGCACTGGAAAATTCCTTTCACACCTAAATTATACAATGTTAACAACTAATTACTGCAATTTCGATAATTCTAAACTGATAAAAAAATGTAATAAAATAATTCAAAAGTCAGAAGTCCTGTAATTATGCGGAAGGCGAGGACTTTCCTCAATCCTTGCTCGTCTTCAATACCGCTTCTTCTACGCCCATGGTTTTTAAAGTGACAAGTGGGATTTTTTTTTAAAGTCAAGGTATAGGGAGTTGTTACAGTTTCGTCCATTTTAATTGGGGGGATTCCGAGACTAGATCCAACGATCTTTCGTGTCGCATTCGGCGTGCATGTGGATACTCAAGAGGGGAATCTCGACAAAACTGTGAGAAAACATGGCTTGTATTTTGCACATGGCTTGGCTTAAATGTAGGACTTTAGCACCTAATGCCTTTAATCTATCTTTGAAAAACTCATCAAGGTTTAAGTTCAATTTTAATCTATCTTTGAAACTCAAGGTCAATTTTGTGTAAATTTAGGGCTTGTCAATGATTTCATAGATAATAAAGAGATTTTATTTATTATGAGGATATTACTATCAAAATTTACGTAGCAAATACAAATTGGCCATTTACCGGACGAACTTGGATGTGGAAATTGAATACAAAGGACTTGACTCTTTGAGTCTGTGTGAACATGAAAATTTATGTTAAATTAAAGCGAGTAATTCTAACTTATTCCATTTTCCTTCCAACTTGACCCGACAATTTCGTTTCTTGACGTTGACGGCCAGACTTGTCTTTGCCTTTTTCTAGTTAAAGGCGTTCTATTTCCGAACAAATTCTAGAAGGAACCAGAAGACGTGTCCAAGACACTTTTAGCTGTTGATTTTTAAAAAATGAAAGGGCAAATGGTTAAGGCCTGGAACAATTAAAGTTTTTCTCTGGAATCTTAAATGTTAAGCAATTTATCCAAACGCTTCTTCACGCGATCAAATTTCAACAGTGCACGCCGAACCGAACAGAAAAACGAGAGCAGACAAACTAGACAAGTACACGATCCCCAGGTTGTGCAGATGCTCCAATGCCAAAACAATCTCCGATGCATAGAACCTACAAATGCGAATTCAGAAACGTCAAAACAAAACTGCAATGCCCAATTATTATCCATATTCAAATTAAAAAACACTACCTCAGCAATTATTGCCAAACATACCGAATGATGGACTCTGATAAGGCCTTCTCCGTCTGTCGGTGCCTCAGACTGTTAAGATCTCCACCGGGGCAATATTCGACAAGCCAGGCCATGATTTTCTCTGTCTCCACATGCCCGAACAAGGTAGGCAGAAAAGGATGGTCTAGACGGGAAAGAATGTTTTTCTCAAACTGCGCCCTCCTAAGGCCATCATCACCGTTCCTAGCCATGGCGGACTTGCTCATGGCCTTCAAAGCCAACGGTTTTTTGCAGCCTTCCCTCTGGACCAGGAGCACAGTCCCCATGGCTCCTCTACCAACGACCTTCAAAGCCTTGAGCTCTTTCATCGGCGACTTCATCAATCCCTCATTCCCAAAACTCATCTCATCCGTGTTTATGAACCCCGCAGATCTGGGATGCTGGCAATTTCTGAACAGAAAGCAGAACGAGACTCCATAATATACGGGCCATAAACAGCAGGAAACCGAGGTCTAGGATAGCGAGCGGGCCAGTGATATGGTTATACAGACTTGTCGTGCACTGCAAGTCAAGAAGCCATAACTATACAAACGGTCAAAGCCGTGGTCCTCCTGACTCTACATACAGACGAACTCCATTACGCAAGACTCGTAAGTCGTGACCATGAATTTACCGACGCGTGTTTATTCATATAATTCGAAATCTCGAACCACGTGAAGGTTCCAATAACACCTTAAACTTATCAACCAATCAAAAGTTAGAAAAGTAACAAATTTTATATATAGAAAAATAAAAAAATATGTTTGTTATGTTTAACTTTAGCTTTTTTAGAAAAAAAAATTAAGTCAACGTGAATTAATGGATGGTCAAAGGCGATCCATCGCATTATACTGCCGGAGGAAGTATAATAAAGAGAGGGCACCCTAACAAATTAGTAGTTACTTTCAACACGATGGTGTTGGGAAAATGGGGTTGTTATGCAAAGGTTTGATACTAATTATGGTAGGTGGTGTGATTTTTTTCATATTTTTTACTATTAGTTATCATTCCATATGCTAATTATTTTTGGAAGAAGATATATGTTACGATAGCACTGACACAAAATTCTAAATGTGATTTTATTGACTTGCAGTGGGCAAACCCGGGGTTCAATATTAATTCACCAACAAATCCCAAGATACCGGCCCTTTCAGCATCACCCACAAGTAGGTGAAGGTACCTATGGGGACTGCAGGAACGAGGCTTCCGCAATCATGAAGGGAATGGGGACCGTTCTAACATTCATTCAACATGCAATATACCATGTGCGCGAAATCATAACAACATAACAATGAATGACAGATTCATCTTAACACATGCACAAAACCATCATATAACATATTACTATTAACCATCCATGCATTACATGTGCACCATAAACAACACATAAAAGAAACACATCACAACGTACATCATGACACAGAGATTCAACGTAGTTCACCCCAAACTGGGATATGTCCACAACGGTTGGCTTCTTATATTATTCATGTATATCCATTCCTTACAAAAGGTGTGCACTGCACTCCTAAAAGATACATCAGTTCTACCCAAAATACCCTAGTCGTTCACGCATACAGTGCACACTTGGCTCATTTTGTCATCCGTCACTTCCCTCTCATCTCTGACTCCAACAACAGCTTCCCAAAACTTCCCAAAAACTCTTTTTACCACTTAATGTTATCTCACCTTAACTGACTCACACCCTTCTGCCCAAAACCCATACATATTTATACATTGATATTAGGGCTTATCCCGTTGCAAAATGGACCAAATGGTCTAACTATAACCAACTAACTGTTGCCTTCCATGCGTTGGCTTATGAATATGTGATAATTGTCTTACGTGCGTGTTTCTCCTTTGTTGACTTATCACGCGGTTTGCTCATGTGTGATTCCCAAAATGTCCTACTCCAACATGCCCCCAACACTCACCTATGGCCCGTCCTGAGCCACTTTAGGCTTTCTTCCAGGTCTCCATGAACTTATGGAATGTCTCCCTTGCAACTATGATATTTTCTCTTGCTTTTGTTTCCTACCATGCAATTACCTCGGTCCTCTCTGTAGTAATATGGGTCTTCAAATTTTTTGCACTTTCTTGTATTGTCTACTTGACCATGACCTGCACATATGCTACTTCTATTGTCACCTTGTATGCTTCTTCCTGTAGTGTTTCAATATGTTGTGCGCGAACATGTTGTTGTTCCCTCATCTGGTTCATCTATGAATACAATTTTCTATTCTTTTCCATTGTTGCCATCATCTTTGTTGGTGGTAATGTGTTCATTATCTCTTTAAACTTATGTGCCTTGTCCTGCGTAGCCCATAGCTTCTGCCCAATTTCCTACAATTCCATGTCTTATGTCAGTTGCTTCCATACTCCCGTGCTTTCTTCATATAACTTGGCACACTCTGCTTCCATAATTTTGATGTTCTCGATAGTTGTTGTTGTCGCATTTTCCCTTTGCGCCCTCTTCTCTGGTGCAGTGCTCAGTATCTAGTGTGCTTCCAAATCAATGATATTGGTGCGGAAGCCCTAAATGGATTTACTGATCTTTGTCACGTGTTCGTCTAACGGGAAGTCTTCCTCCCTATGCATTTATGGAATAATATTATAAACTCCATGGACCGTATGTTTCACTTTCTTTGTCCTCTGTGTGGCCTCATCCTACTCCAGCCTAAGTTGATCATATTCTGCTTGCAACACATCCTTATTAGCGACTGCCTTTTTCAACTCCATCAACGTTGACATAGCCCACAATTGTAGTTCCTAGATCATGCTCGTTTGCAAACCTTGTAGCACTTCTACCGACAATTGAGATAGCACCAAGTCAACATGACTAAATGCCTTTGCATGCTCCTATAGTTTTTCCTTAGGGAACTCTAAAGCTCTCGTTGCTATTTTCATCACCCTTCTCTCTCTTAATGTCACGGAGGGGTGATATGCCATCTGTTTTGCCTCTGTCATGTTTTTCGTGCTCTCCATCGACTCTTGTTCACCTGTTCTGACTTGTGTAGTCATGGTTGTCTCCAAAATCAGTTGCAATGCGACAATTTGTGCTTGCACGTCCAAGTGTCTTTCTTCTTTCTTATGTGTCACTCGCTCAAAATCCTCCTCAGTGACCTCTTTCACTTGATCCACAATTTTTTCTAAGTCATCCTCTGACAAGGCTTGGGTTGCCACTTACTTGATTTCTTTTCTCTTCTTTCATTGCGGTACTGATCTTTCTGTATCATGCTCCTTCCGCTTCTCTCTCGGTTGTGGTATTGTCCTCTATTTTATTCCTATGCCATTTATGTCCCCTTCTTTTTCTTGTTCTTCATCATCATCTCCTATTTCTTCTATTTTTGGTTGTTGTTTCTATGGCTGCTTTGTTTCTAGTATTGGGGTTTTCCATTTGTCCTCTTAGTTTTCTATGATCTATCCCACGTCAACCTCTGTCAACTTGTATCTGCACGTTATCCACTATTTCTCTAGGTCCTTCTTGTCCTGAATGTACATATGATGTCTTCCTTCTTTGAAGCACGCAATCCCCTTGTATGTCTCTACTACCTGCGGTAGTATGCGCGGTGTATTCTGGATACTCGTTTAAATTACTTCCTTGTATACATAGAACATAACATTTCTATCTAACTGCCTCTCCTTGTGCACAGTATGCCATAAGTTTACATATCTCGTTGTTAAACATGGCTTCTTCATAGCTCCCAAAAATTGAGTGTCCTCTAGCTCCCTCCAAGCCACTAACACTATCGGTATTAATAACCAGGCATAATGAAATTCCATACATTTGTCTTGAACTTCCCTATAATCTATCAAGAATTGGTTCCACAAGAACGTTGCCCAACTTATTTGAACTCCTGCAACACACTTATCAGTTGTCGCTATCATACCTGTTGGTACTTGATCCTTGCGACATTTTCTCAAAAAATTGCAAGCCAACACCTACATCGTTAACCAGACTGTATCGACGTTGATTCTTGCAACATCCAGACCACGTGAACCTATGAATAGGGTATACGTGTCCTTCATTATTTCTACCAATGCTTTCTCCTTTGTCTTGTTTGTGAATAATAGTGATAAGTCTTCCCCTTTTGATGGCAACCCGGTTATTCGCGTGATCAACTCTGTGGCTACAGATTCCAATCTATCTAACCATAGAAATCCTCTGTGAACACAAATAAGTAATAACTTGACAAAAATGTTAATCTTCGTGCTCCTACCTAAATGAAGAAGATAAAAAAGGTTCAAAATAACTGTTTTTTCTAGCCCCATCATCCATTCTTGTGGCTCTACTATGATTACTTGTGAATCTGAAGTGAGTATTACACTTTTGTACTTATCTAGAGCCAATTCTGGAAACTTATTCACATCTGTCAATTCATGGTTTTCATACCTTAGGCTTCCTACTGAACCGAGCATATCGTTCTTAACTAACACACCTGGTGGGATTTCTGGCTCGATGAGTTCATACTTCAACTCTTTACGTAACTTCACCTGTTTTGTTGTTGGTTTCCTTGGTGGTACATAATCCCTTAGATAGTGAACTAGGGTTGACCCTGACGCTGATGCTCCCAGTGTTTCCTTGGTCACATGTATTAATGTCTTCCTGGTTCGTTGTTTCTTCAGTTGTGACGAAGCTTCTCCTGTCTTCGGTGGCACCATTTATCTCTACAAGTTATCGCTTGGAAACTAACTTCTTCAGTTTTGTATATGTTCAATCAGGTTTCTAATCTTGTTGCTCTCTATGAAGACTCAATTGACAATAACTTCCTTCAGTTGACCCTTTGATTTCTTTTATTGCTTTTCGTCGATTGTTTCTATTCTTCGTACCTAAACATGTAGTCTAATCCAACTTGTACTTCACATTCAATTATTTCCATAATCTGCAATAAATTCGGCTTATTCTGCGGGTCATGGTCGAGATCTTTCCAGTCTATCATGATATCATCGCCACTTTCCATTTATGACTACACACCTCTACTACTTCGTTGTTATAATCGCTCGTTAATGTTTGTCCCATCATGCTTTCTCTTTAATGTGTTTCTCACCCTTTGGGTAAATCTTTGTCACACTTCAATCTTCCTTCACACTGTTCCTTTCCTTTGTCCACATCTCTGTGACACTTTCTGGCTTTATCTCCTTAGTCGTTTATCCTTATGCATCACTTCACCCTTCAAATTATTTTATTTATTTTCTTCTTTTATTTTTCTTTCTTTTCTATAATACATTATAATAAAAGTAGTATGGTACACATACTATGTGCTCTGTGCATGCAAATAAGATTTTACCTATATAGTTTAAATCGACTACAGTTAACCTATCCTTCCACAACTTCTCCATTTATTTTCTCCAACTGAACAACCCCTGCATCTGTCACAAACCTGATCACACATGGACCTAACCAATGCATCTGAAACTTCACAGGGTGTTGTAAAAACTTGTTGTCGTAAAGAAAAACTAAGTTTCATGTATGAACTTTTTTATGTTTAATGTGCCTATCATGCCATGCTTCCTCACGCTCTTTCTGAACTTGGTGATGGAAACCTATGACAAATCGCTCCTCTTCTAGCTCTACTAGCTTTGACAATATCTTCTCTACTGCACTAGACTGTATAAGCTCGGTCAGTGCAACAATGCGTAGACTCAGTAATATGAATTCCATAGGCATAACAACTTCTTGGCCATACACTATTCTAAATGGGATTTGTCCTGTCAACTTCTTACTTGTAGTCCTATACGCCCATAATACTATTGGAATCTTCAAGTCTGAGTCATCTTCACTTACATTACACATCTTCATTAGTGCATGTTATAGTATCTTATTGAATTTTTCCACTATTCCATTTTCTTGATGATGATATAATGTGCTCTTTTGATAATGAATCTGAAACTCCTCTGTCAATGCTACAATTATCCTATTCAGAAAATGAATTCCTTGATCACTCATAAGTATTCTGGGGCATCCAAACCTTGTTACCACATTTTCAAACAAAAATCACGTAGTTGTCTTCGCGTTGCAATCTCTGGTAGGCTCTGCTTCAACCCATCTGGTCAAATAATCTATAATGACAATAATATATCTAGCTCATGATCTCTTCGTTGGTGAATTTATCGACCCAAAAAATTCCACTGCCCATTTATCAAAATCTTGTAATGCCACTTGTGGTACTAAGGGAATATCATCTCTCCTAGATGACTTCCCAATTCTTTGGCAAAAATCACAAGTCTTACAAAATTCCTTCACATCCTTATGAAGGGTAGGCCAGCACAATCAGGCACGCAAAATATTATGAGTTTTTGTTTTCCCTGCATAATGAACTCATGCAACCCCTTCATGTTCCTCTGGCATGTTTCATATGTATTTCATATTCTAATTCACATCGTCACAGAACACCATCTGCACCTAATTTATACAAATTTCTCGTTATGAGTTGATAGTCTGTGACCTTCACTACTAACTGCTTCTTTTGTGCAATATAAACTCAGGTGAATTTAATCATGTGCTCAAGAACAAAATCATGTCTATAAAATAATCATTAACCATTTGTACTGTAAATAAGTGCATGTTTGGCAAGCTGTCATCCAGGTTTCTTGCATCTTCTCCTAATAGTATATGTGATAAGTGATCTGGTCCTAAATTAAATTTCTATGGTTTCACAATTACCTCAAAGTCATATTCCTGAAACAATAATAGCAGTCTACATATTCTCCCCCCCAACACTGACTTATTGACCAAATATCTTAGCACCGAATGGTCTGTATACATCTTAAATTTTGAACCCAACAAGTAATGTCTGAACTTCTGCAATGCATACACCATTGCTAATCCTTCACGTTCTGTCGTAGTATAGTTATTTTATGTATTTGACAACTTCCTACTTGCAAAGACAGTGGGATGATATATATCTCCTCCTCCAAGCTGAGCTAACACTGCGCCTAAAGCTACATATGACACATCCATGTAAACATGAAACTCTTTCTTCCAATATGGAAATATCAAAATTGATGCGGTAACCAATTTCCGCTTCAAAGTATCTAAACCTTCCTGGCATTCCTCACTCCATTGAAACTTATTCCCCTTCTTTAGAAATATTTCCATCGGAGTTGTAATGTGCACATATCCTTTAGTGAACTTCCTGTAGTACCATGTATATCCCAATGTTGCTCATAACTGTCGCGTTAAAGTTGGCTGTGGTAAATCAACAATCACTGTGATTTTTGCAGGATCTACCAATAATCCTTTCTTACACACTACATGGCCCAATAAGATTCCAAGCGACGCACATGAAATGAACTTCTTTAAATTCAAATATATCTGAAACTTTCTACACCTATCCTACATCAAACACAAAATCTCAATATGATCTTTAAACAAGCTAAACACCATCCAATCATCTAAGTATACTTCTAATATTTTATGGATGAATTATTTTAATGCTACTACAACTAATCTAGATAATACTACTGGTGCATTCTTAATTCCAAAAGTCATTATTGTGTGCTAGTAACATCCCCACTCTATTACAAATATATTCTTATATCTATCTTCCTGCTCAATCTTGATTTGATGATATCCTGGAAATCCATCCGTGAATGAATAGGACTCCTACCCTCCTACATTCTCCAACACTTCATCTATAAATGATGTACGAAATGGATCATGTAAAAAGGCATCATTTAACTTCCTCAGATCTACACAAATTTGGATCCTTCTTGTCTTATTATCCTAAACCACCATTGGACTAACCCCCTATGATTCTACAACATGTTCAATAATTCTAGCTTCCAACATCATGTCTATCTCCTCTTTCACCTTCTGCTTATACACCAGGTTCAATCTGTATGGCCTCTTCTTTACTGGCTTAGCATCTAGCTTCAAGGGAATATTCATCTCTCCTAACTTCCCAACGATGCCTTTCATCTCAGAAAAAGTAGCTGGAAACGGATCCTGATACTCACGCAGTAAATTTGTTATCTTCTCCACAGTCTCATCATTCCAATAGTATCCTATGTTCACAAATTTGGGCTTGTCTTCTATACCAATATTTACTTTACATGTTTTCAATGGCTTTGCATACACAACCGATTCAAGTTGTGTGTTGAGTACATTTTTATGCTTCCTTTTTGCTCTATAAACCACACTTTTGCCTCTATATCCATCCATTTTGATTTCATTTCATTCCATATTTTCCATGAAACAGCTTATGCAAGGTATATTTATCATTCTTTAGCTTAAGAATTGAGTTTTCTAAATTTTGGCATTAAAATTGAAAATTTATCAGAAATTACAGGATTTGACTAAATCTCGTAATAGCTTCGAGGTTCATGTACTTGCAGGACACCTGGGTGAAATATAAGACTTGGGTCGTGTTCCCTGATGTACAAGGATGGATAATGAGCTATTAGCTTCGAGATCTGAGCCTTCCATATGTCCGGTCAATGCTGGTCAAACAAGGCCACTTCAGCAGAAAATACCCTGTTTTAACCTTAAATCATGGACATTATTGGATTTTCGTGGGATTTGGCCATATATCATGGATCTGAAGGAGGCATTCAACCCTCCTAGAATATATTATGGATCTGATCATGATATTTAGGAGACTTATTAGCATTTTTAGTTTTGAAACTCATGTATAAATACTCTTAAGCATAGACTAGTATGACAAATTTGATGTGAATGAAGAAACTTTGGAATTTTCACTCTTGAGATCAGTTCTGCATTTTGTTCATGTTAATGCCTATGATATGAGGATATGAATGTTGTTGGAGCTCTTTCTTAGCTGAGACAACTCAAGTGTACCAGTGAAGCATTGGAGGGGCCCCTTTGCCAAACTAGTACACTATTTCTTTATGTTCTTTTCAAGTAATCTTTGATACATGTTTTAGATCATATCTTGATGTAGATGAGTTTTATTCATATCTTTTTGTAGTTAGATGAATTCCATAGCTAAGTCATGTGCTTAATGTTTCAAAGCCTTACTCATATTGTGAATGATTTCTTGAATAAGAATCCAATGTGTAGTTTGCCTTCAAGCATTAAGATAGTCATGAATGTTTTTTGAGTTATTTACGCTTTCAATACTTTTGATTTAATTTGATGATAGTTGTTAATGAATGAATGAAAGAAGACAATGAATGCATCTCTTGAATAAGAGTTTTGTCCTTCTAGCATTTGATAGGTCTTAGAACTAGTTCGAACATCTATTGAATGCTTACTGTTGATACTCTTTAGGAAAACAATTGTTGATTACTGTTATGAGATCTATGAATAGGACTTCTGAATAGAAGCTTAGCATCTCTTCCATATTCAACCCTTAGAATAGGTTTTGGTTTATCTCCATTAAAGATAAAATCTATCTCTAAATCCATATACTTTGGATGTGCCTCTAAGTCTTACAAACACCGGATTGACAATCATTTGTACTCTAATTTACATCAGTAGATCAGAGCCTAACATTTTGGCGTCGTTGCCGGGGAGGCACATTTAGAGATAAAAAAAAAAAATTAGAGATAAACTGAATGTCCGATGAATTAGAGATAAATTGAATGAATTAGAGGCACATTCAGTTTATAATTTAGAGATAAACTGAATGTCCGATGAATACTAGTTCAAGAACTGTAGGGATATTTATTCAAATATTCGTATTCAAGAACCCTAGTAGGCTAAACTTTTAGGACTCTATTTTCAAACTTAATTTGGACTAATGGGATTTTATTTTTAATCATAATCATAAATTTAAGGTTAAGGTTTAATTTGTTCACATTTTTAATAATAGTTAGAATTTTATTATAATTTATGTTTTATAAAAAAATAATTATTTTAAATCAATTCAATAATTAAATAAGAATCCCCGCATGGGGTGACACGCGGCGGAGGAGTGCCAGCAGGCTATGCACTTAGCCGGGGATTAAATGTTGAAGGTTGTCACCATTGCACCCGCATTAACGATGCAGGACAGCCTTAACAACGGTTCAGTGATGGGAGGACTTCTCCCTCGAGCGGCCATTTACGAGCTCGGTGTACTCAGCAAGTCTGAGGTTAAAGGCGGTTATGGGTCTTCGAAGTCTGGTTATTCGCTTTCTTTTGCTCTGGCCTCGGCTCTGCTCCTCGTTTGGAGGCTATGGTGTAGTCCTGCGCTCCTGGCGCCCTGGTTCACCATCCTTGCGTGGAGCATTGGCGCGGATTCTCCTACTTGTGCTCTCAATTGGCCTTCGTGTTTTTCTTGGTGAGCGCTCTGCAATCTCACTCACCCCCAGGACAATATGACTAGGAAACGAGGAACGCCTCGCCGCGGCTCTGCTTGGTACGCCCACAAGGAGCAGCGGCAGCGTAAAGAGCATCTTGAACGTGCTCTGGTCATGGCTACTTCACTGCTTAGAAAGAAGGCTCAGGCAGAGAAGAAGGCTCTGATCTCCACCATTGCCGACAAGGAAGCTGGCCGCAGCATTGTGGACGCTGTTAAGATGGAGGACAGCACTGAGGAATTGTACCCGGATTGTATTGTAGAGGAGGACCCGAACTTGGAGGACCTGACGACAATGGAAGCGCCCTGCGACACAGTGAGGTCTGGTAGAGGGGAAAGCAAACCCAATTCGGGTTTGGACGTCGCTTTCCCTGGTTGCATTGTGGAATAGGTTCCCTGGCAGGACCTGGAAGCAGGGTTGGATGTAGATGGTGCGAAGAGAAGCGATGGATGGTGCGAAGGGAAGGATGGTGCGAAGAGAAGGACACTCGACGACGAGGGTGGTGATCTGCATGGCTTTCTCCTCGGTGAGGAGCACCTGTCCCTGGTGTTCGAGCTCTGAGGCCACATGGCTGACCTGGAGCATCGCACCCTCATCATGGGCCAACGCCTGGACATGCTTCTCAATGCTTACTCTGGTGCTCCAGCTCGGTAAAAGTGCCCCCTCTGCGCGCAGTCTTTTGCTATCCCGGCTGGGTCCACTTGGAAGAATGATGATGGCGACAGGTCACCAACTACCTAGGTTTTTATGTTCTCTGGCTCTTTAGTTTTCATGCTACTGTTTTATGCTCTTTTAGACTTTAGGCACCCGTCCTGGTTTCCTCCGGGCAGAACGGGTGTCACTAGTTTATAGTTGTCTTTTGCTATGTACCTATGCTGGTTTCCGGTTTTCGGCAGCATTTTGGGGTGACTCAGACTCTTGACTCTGTATATTTTGCCACAGTTTTCTGATAATATAATATAGCAGGCTCCCCCTTTTTTATTTAAAAAAATAAAAAAAATAAAAATAAAATTTTCTTAATCATAATATAATTCTGTCTATAGAAATTATATTTTATTTTAAAACTTATCCAAATATTGAAATAAAATCAGTATAGACCCATTTAATTATGGTTCTACAAAGCTACTAAATGGATCAAATCCTTTGAACTGCAAACTTCTTTATAGTGATGCTTCCAAAAAAAAAATTATAATAAACATAAAAAAAAAAAAAAAAATTTCATTTTAGTTTATTTATTTAATATTGTTTTTCATAAACTAATGCCTTGTAAAAAAGGGAAAAATGTGATACTATTGTCTAAAAATTACTCACATCACTCACAAATTTAAATATACTATATTTTTAAATTTTTTGAATAATAATTATTATTAAAATCTAATTATAAAATTGTTAATAAAATTACAATTTTCAATTACATAAATAATAAATTATATTTTTAAATACATAAATTTTCCATTACATAAATTATATTTTTAAACAAATAAATAAATTGACTGAAAAATTCCTCTTCCACCCTCCACCTAAATTATACAATGTTAACAACTAATCACTACAATTTCAGTAATTTTAAACTGATAAAAAAATAATAAAATAGTTCAAAAAAGTAAGAAGTCGTGTAATTATGCGGAAGGCGAGGACTTTCCTCAACCCTTGGTCGTCTTCAATACCGCTTCTTCAAAGCCCGTGGTTTTTAAAGTGACAAGTGGTTTTTTTTCTTAAGTCAAGGTAGAGGGAGTTGTTACAGTTTCGTCCATTTTAATTGGGGGGATTCCGAGACTAGATCTAACGATCTTTCGTGTCGCATTCGGCGTGCATGTGGATACTCAAGAGGGGAATCTCGACAAAACGTGAGAAAACATGGCTTGTATTTTGCACATGGCTTGTGGGTGGTCATTTTCAGTCAAAGCCTCAAGTCGCTAATAAAAAAAGAGAGGCAGCCTTCTCAAAATTGAATCCTATGACAACATTTTGTTTTCAGTGTTCTCTAACATGTTTCAATGCTATGTAAGTTTCCTTTTAGAACAATTATTATTACACTCCCATTTGTGTAAGATAAAAAACATGATTTTCCTTTCTACATATTTAGGTGTTTAGTTAAAAATGATTCTAGGGATTTTAGGCACCATGTGGCTTATATGTTATATGTAGGACTTTAACACCGAATGCCTTTAATCTATCTTTGATGTCTTTGAAAAACTCGTCAAGGTCAATTTTAATCTATCTTTGAAGATGCTAGGAGACAAACTTAAGGTCAATTTTGTGTAAATTTAGGGTATTGTCAATGATCTCATAGATACTTAATAAAAAGAGGGCATCCCAACAAATTAGTAGTCACTTTCAACACGATGGTGTTGGGAAAATGGGGTTGCTATGCAAAGGTTTGATACTAATTATGGTAGGTGGTGTGATTTTTTTCATATTTTTAACTATTAGTTATCATTCCATATGCTAACTATTTTTGGAAGAAGATATATGTTAGGATAACATTAACACAAAATTATAAATGGGATTTTATTGACGCACAGTGGGCAAACCCGGGGTTCAATATTAATTCACCAACAAATCCCAAGATACTGGCTCTTTCGGCTTCACCTGCAAGTAGGTGAAGTCTCACCCGAGGTACCTGTGGGGACTGCAGGAACCAAGCTTTCACGATCATGAAGGGAATGGGGATTGTTCTAACATTCATTCAACATGCAATATACCTTGTGTGTGAAATCATAACAACATAACAACGAATGAAAGATTCATTCTTGACACATGCACAAAACCAGCATATAACATATTCATATCAACCATTCATGCATTACATGTGTGCCATAAACATAACGTAAAATAAACACATCACAACATACATCATGACATAGAGATTCAACGTGGTTCACCCCAAACTGGGCTACATCCACAACGATTGGCTTCTTATATTATTCATGTATATTCATTCCTTACAACATGTGCGCACTGCACTCCTAAAAGATACATCAGTTCTACCCAAAATACCCTAGTTGTTCGCACATACAGTGCACACTTGGCTCATTTTTTCATCCGTCACTTCCCTCTCATCTCTGACTCCAACAACAACTTCCCAAAAACTCCTTTTACTACTTAATGTTATCTCACCTTGACTGAATCACACCCTTCTACCCAAAACCCATAAATATTTATACATTGATAGGCTTAGCTCGTTGCAAAATGGACCAAATGGTCTAACTATTTCCAACTAACATCCTCCTTCAGCGCGATGGCTTATGAATATACACTAATTGTCTTATGTGCGTGTTGATCCTTTGTTGACTTGTCACGCGGTTTGCTCCTGTGCGATTCCCAAAACTTACCCAAAATGTCCTACTCCAATAGGCCCCCAACATTCACCTATGGCTCGTCTTGAGCCACTTCAGGCTTTCTTTTGGGTCTCCATGAACTTATGGAATGTCTCCCTTGCAGTTGCGATCTTTTCTCTTGTTTTTTTTTTCCTACTGCGCAATTCATTCGGTTGTCTCTGCAGTAATATGGGTCTTCAACTTTTCTACGCTTTCTTGTACTGTATCCTTGACCATGCCCTGCACAACTGTTATTTCTACTGTCACCTTGTATGCTTTTTCCTTTAGTGTTTTAATCTGTTGTGCACGAGCCTGGTGTTGTGCCCTCATCTGGTTCATCCCTGGATACAATTTTCTATCCGCTGTCATTGTTGCCATCATCTCTGCTGGTGGTAATGTGCTCATTACTTATTTAAACTCATGCACCTTGTCCTGCGCAACCAATAGCTTCTACCCAATTTCCTACAATTACATGTCTTTTGTCAGTTGTGTCCATACTCCCGTGCTTTCTTCGTATAACTTGGCACACTCTGCTTCCAGAATTTTGATTTTCTCGATAGTTGTTGTCACCATCTTTTCTCTTTGCTCCCTCTCCTCTGGTGGAGTGCTCAGTATCTGATGTGCTTCCAAATCAGTGATCTTGGTGCATAAGCCCTAAATGGATTTATTGATCTTTGTCACATGTTCATCTAACGGGGCATCTTCCTCCCTATGCATTTCTGGAATAATAGTATAAACTCCCTGGATCGTCTGTTTCACTTTCTCTGTCCTTTGTGTGGCCTCATCCTGCTCTAGCCTAAGTTGATCATATTCTTCTTGCAACACATCCTTATCCGTGACTACCTTTGTCAACTCCATCAACGTTGACATCGTGCGCAATTGTAGTTCCTGCATCATGCTCGTTTGCAAACCATGTAGCACTTCTACCCACCACTAAGATAGCACCAAGTCAATATGACTAAATTCCTTTGCATGCTCATGTAATTATGTCATAGGGAACTCTAAATCTCTCGCTGCTATTTTCATCACCGATCACTCTCTTGATGTCGTAGATGGCTGATATGTCATCTATTGTTCCTCTATCGTGTTTTTCGTGCTCTCCATCGACTCTTGTTCGCCTGTTCTGACTTGTGCAGTCCCGATTGTCTTCAAAATTAGTCGCAATGCGACAATCTGCGCTTGCACGTCCAAGTGTCTTTCTTCTTGCTTCTGCATCGCTCGCTCAAAATCCTCCTCAATAACCTCTTTCACTTGATCCACAATATTTTCTAAGTCATCCTCTGACAAGACCTGGGTGGCCACTTACTTGATTACTTTCCTATTCTTTCATTGCGGTACTAATCTTTATGTATCATGCTCATTCCGCTTCTCTCTTAGTTGTGGTATTGTATTCTATTTTCCTCCTACTCCATTTACGTCCCCTTCTTGTTCTTGTTCTTCATCATCATCTCCTATTTCTTCTATTTCTGGTTGTTGTTTCTCTAGATGCTTTGTTTCTAGTACTGGGGTTTTCCATTCGTCCTCCCAGTTTTCTATGATCTATCCCACATCAACCTCTGTCAACT
>ML779805.1:514317-524875 GCA_009831015.1 Picea engelmannii
ACATAGTACATATATTTTCCAAGTGATGGAACCGACACAGGCCCAAACAAATCACTGTGCACCAACTATAAAATTCCCTCTGCCCTCGTAGCACCAGAGGAGAATATTACACGATTATGCTTCCCATATAAGAAATGTTCACATAAATCAAAATCCAGAGAGAAATTTTTCATACTTTCAACCATACTTTTACCGTGTAGTACTCAAACGCCCTTCTCTTCAATATGCCCCACTCTTTGATGTCACAACATGGTTTTTTCTCCAGAGAGTGTAGGATTTTCTCCTTCTTCAATTCCAATCTCAGGAACAATGGAACTATTGCACACATTATTAATATTTCTTCCCTGCATCTTATACAAAGTTCTAATCCAAAGTCCCTTCAGGAACACCATTTCTCCTCGAACCATCCTTCAGGTTTCTTTCTCAAAAGTTGTTTTTATCCCTGCATCATCCATTTTGCTTACAAAAATCAAATTTTTGGCCAATCCTGGGATGTGTAAAACACCAAGGAGTGTTTTAATCCTTCCATCCATGAGCTTCAACTTGAATTTTCCTCGTCCTATGATTTTGGTTGTCGATTTATCATCTAGGAAAATATCACCTCTATTATACCTTTCATATTCACGAAACCACTCCCTGTGAGGAGTCATATGAAAGGATGCACCTGAGTTGACCAACCATGCCTCATGATATTCATATGTTCTTGAAGAATCCAAGTACACATCCCATCCTTCATCCGCGGAGGTTTTTTCTTCTGTAAAAGGAACATCATCAAATCCCTTCCCTCTCTCAACACTTTTGGATCTACATTACTTCTTGTAGTTCCCTTCTTTTCCACATCGCCAACATACCTTTACAATTTTTCTGGGAGATTTAGATCTCCCACTTGAGGACTTTGATATATTTCTTTCATGGGAGTGTCCTCTTGCATATAAGGCATATGTGCTCTATTCTTCCATGTTTGTATGTCTCATCTCCTCCGACAACAAGGATGAGACCACATCATCGAAACTTAAAGTGTCAAAGTATTACTACTTATTTCCACAACCAGACTATCCCACGAGTCTAGTAAAGATCACAATAAACAGATACACGTATCTTCATCAGAAATATTATTATCAATAGATAATAACTGAGTTACCACTGTATTGAAGGAATTCATATGCTCGGTCATTGAATCTTCATATTTCATCCTCAGGTTGTACAACTTCTTCCACGGGAATAGTTTGTTTACAAAGGACTTAGACCGATACAAAGCCCCTAACTTATTCCATAAAGCCTTGGTTGTAGCTTTCCCTGACACATTCAGTAATATTGAATCTGAGAGACACAATCAGATTGTGCTCTTCACCTTTCAATCCAAATATTCCCAATCTTTTGTTGGTGTTCTTGTAGGTGTAGTGCCTGGATCCACATTGATCCACTGATCTTTGTCCATCAACAGATCTTCCATCTTGAGTTTCCACAGCTCAAAAAATTTCCCATTGAATTTATCGATCTCTATTTTTGAATCACTCACCATTTCTTTTTACCTAGAGAATCGATACCATAGAGCTCCCACTGTAACAAGGTTTATCACTGACCCAAGCCAAACCTCTGACCATAAAGGCATCCCCCTGAAGCCAATAATTTCTCTGATACAAAACGTAGATTTTAACCTTGTTCAATAAATTATTGCAAATAGACTCTTAATAAAGACATAAAAGATACAATGGCACACACACACACACACACATTACACAAAGATTTTACCCTGGAAACTCAAACAAAGAAAACCAACGACATGTTTAGAGTGGCACCTCTAATTCTTTTATTCATAATCTTCTTCATTGCTTAGAATATATATATATATATATATATAAGATCTTGCAGCATCCAAAACCCTTAATCCAATGACCTAGATTAGTCAACAACCCTAATTCCTTAACCAAAATTAGAAAATCATCGATGAAAACCACGTGCCAAAAAATCGTTAAAAATAAACGCAAAAACTGCCAGAATGTTTTTTGGGGGGTGGTCGCCCCCTACCCCCCTTGCTCCCATATCAGTGTACAATACACGGGATCAATTTTGCAAAGAATATAACACATACCCAACAAGAGACCCTTCCATTAAAATGTGTTGTACAACTAAATGCATTCTTTCAACCTAAGGAAAAAAAATCATCACTTAGTCATCCGAAAGAGAAAATAAATATGAACATTCCATGGGCATGTTTTAATGGTGCCTCTCAAGGGAACCCACCTAGGGGTGGAGTAGGATAAATATTGTTTTTATCACAAAATCATAGTTTAAAATTCAAAGCTAGAATTGGGCCATAAACAAATAATTTCTATGAGTTGATGGCCCTCAAAATGGTTTTAAAATTGGCTAAAGAATCAGGCATTTCTCACCTTCAAATACAAGGCTAATTTTAAGGATGAAAATTTATATTAAAATGTAGAAACCTGGGCTAATCTTACTGGTCTTTAATATGCAAAATGTAAAATGTTTGGATATAGTTTTGTAAAAATATTCAAATTTTTAAGGATTTTATATAGTTTCTATAAAATTTTGGCGAGTGAATAATTTTTAGAAAAAATGGAAATTGACTAATCTTTTTTGGGGGGAAAACCATGGAAAATTAGCCCATTGGCTAAATTTAGCCCCTAAAATCATCTATATTCAAAGGAGACAGTTGAAATAGGTGGGTGGCCACCAATGGAATAGGAACCAGTTGGAATAGGTGGGTGGCCACCAATATCCACCTGGATAAGTCTTCCCCCATTAGGAAGCAATGGTATACATTGCCTTGTGTGCCCTCATAAAGTGAAGAAACTTTTGTTGAATTTGGCCACGGGTGAGCCACTTGCCTTGGTGGAGGAGTTTCCCTACCTTGACAACTCGATAAAGTTGGATCCTCTGTTGGTGAGTTCCCTTGACCTGTGTGTCCACTATCTGATCAGTGGATTCATGTTCCATGCAGTCAAGGTTGAGATTTTTTGGTGTCAATTGTGTTGCGATCTTTGAGGTGTCCAATAATTGTGGAAAATATGGTCAAAGGAGGTCCACATTGAACATTGGGTGCAAGCCAAGGAAGGGTGGAGTGTTGAGCTCAAAAGAATTACTACCCATAGCCTTGGTGATAGTGTAAGGCCCATACAGAAGTGGGTGGAGCTTCCAATGGGGCCCTGTAAGGCGCTCTTTCTGCAAATGTAACCAGACCTTGTCTCCCACCTGAAACTAGTGAGGTACCCAGTGTTGATCATGGCATTTCTTGCACTTAGCATTGGCTTTCTACAAAATATCGTGGACTTGTTGGAATATGTGTTGAATCCTCTCAATGAATCTGGTGGCTTTGTTGGCCTCAGACTGAACATGGGAAGAATTTGTCTGTATTTTTGCAATAGGTAGTGCAACATTAATGGGACCCAAGGGTTGGAATCCCAACCCCACCTGAAAGGGGATATGGTCGATGGAGCTATGGAGAGCCCTTTTGTAGCTGTGATGAACATAGGGAATACTGTCATCCCATGTATGCAGATGCTTAGAGTTATACATGCGCAATATGTGGACAATCATTCGATTGACAACCTCTATTTGGTCATCGGATTGAGGGTGGAAGGTAGTGGATTTAGTGAGCTCGGTGTCCAACAGTGGCCAGGGACTCGACCAAAATGTGTTGAGGAACGTGTTGTCATGATCAGAGACGATGGTCTGTGGTATCCCAAAATGGAACCACACTCGTTCGAAGAAGAGCTTGACAATATATGTCATTGTGATGCTCTTCTTGCAGGCTGTGAGAATGGCCATCCTCGAAAACCGATCAACCACCACAAATACACAATCATTGCCTTGCTTGGTGGATGGAAAGCCAGACATGTAATCCATCATGATGGATTCCTAAGGTCTATCGAGAGTAGGAAGATGGGTGTATAATCCTTTCTTCTTGATGGTTGGCTTGGAAATGGAACATGTAGTGCAATATCTGATATACTTGTTGATGTCATGTCTATGTTTTGGCCAATAAAAATGTTTATGTAGAATGGCCACAATTTTCTCCATGCCAAAATGTCCTGCCATCTGACTGTAGTGAGCCTCCCATACAAGCTTTGCATCCTCACTTGCAGGAACACATAGATGTCCCATATGGCATAACAGTTCATCTTGAATGTGAAAATCGATGACATTTGCACCTATACCCAAGAGATGACAGGTGGTGGAGAAGTATGGATCTTATTGATAAAGTTGGGGCCACCCAGATGCCTCATGCCCATAGGAATGGAGCATGGTTATGAGTGCAGCCACAGGAGGTCGACTGAGGCATTCAACGACACAATTTGTGCTCCCTGTCCTATACTTGATGTTGAGATGGAAATACTGCAGATAGATGGGAAACTTATGATGGCAGACGTTCTGCAACTTCCCCTATGTCTGTATAAACTGCAGAGGCTTGTGATCGGTGTGGATGATTGTCACCTTCCCCAAAGTGTAATGTTTCCATTGACGACAGGCTTGTACAATGGAATACATTTCCTTATCATAGGTGGGGTATTTCCGGACAGTATCTGAGAGTGTCTCACTATGGTATGCTATCGGATGACCATGTTGAGTGAGAATTGTGCCTACAACATAAGCAGATGCATCAGTCTCAACCTCGAACGATTTTTCTAGATCAGGTAAGGAGAGTACTGGAGTTGAGCACAAGCGATACTTTAGATCATCAAATGCTCATTGTTGTTCCTTCCCCCACGTGAAATTTTCCCTACCACTACCCTTGGTCACTTGGTTGAGGGCCCATGCAATATGGGAGAATCCCAACACGAACCATTGGTAGAAGTTGGAAAGTCCCAAGAAGCTCTGAAGCTCGGTTAGTGTGGTCGAGGTTGGCTAGTCACAGATGACTTGGATGTTAGTTGGATCAACATGTACCCCATGGTCATCAACAATGTAGCCAAAGTATTAGATCTTGTTCATGCCAAAGAAGTATTTTTCAAAGTTGGCATATAGCTTGTGTTGCCACATAGTGCTCAAAACCTGCTAATTATGTTGCATGTGCTCCTCCCAAGTTCTGTTGAAGATGAGGATGTCATCCAAATATACCACCACAAAAGAGTTAGTGAAGGGTCTCAATACAACATCCATCAACCTCATGAAAGTGGTTGGTGCATTTGTTAAGACAAAGAGCATGACCAACCATTTGAAGAGACCTTCTTTAAATTTGAAAGTTGTCTTCCATACATCAGTTGGTTTGATGGGAACCTGGTGGTAGCTAGACTTTAGGTCAATCTTGCTGAAGAAATTTTCCCCCTTAAGTTGGTCAATAAGGTCATCAATTCTAAGAATTGGGTACTGGTTATTGACTATTATTTTGTTTAATGCATTGTAATCAATGCAGAGCCACCAAGTTCCATCTTTCTTCTGCACCAGTACAATCGGGCTTCCGCAAGGGGAGTAGTTGGGTCTGATGTGCCCCTTTTGAAGTAGCTCTTGGATGTGACTCTTTATTTCATCATTTTCCATCAATGTGTGATGATAGACTAGTTCATAAGGCAGAAGTGCACCAGGGGTTAGATCAATTGGATGCTTGACTTGGTAATGCGTCGATACCCCGGTGGATGAGGAGAAGATTTCTATGTACTCTTCCACAATCTCGTCGACTTGCTTCTGCTGCAAAGAGAGGCTATGTGTAGAGGCCAAGGATGTGGCGGCAACCTTCTGCTTACCATGAGCATGAATCACAAAGAAGATGAACTTCTTGATCTGTAAAATGACCTTACTGCATTTCTTAACAGATATTAAAGAAATAGCAGTAGACGGTGCTACCTCTGGTATCCTGTACAATTTTCTACCCAAATTAATAATAACACTATGGGGTCTAGACTCATACACAACATGTTGCTTCCATAAATATGGTTGTCCTAAAAGAACATCATAAAATTCAAGGGGAGAAATATCAAACAGTACCTTGTATTTGAAAGGCTTGATGTTGTAGGGAAGACAACACTGTTGCCTGACACAAAGATCTCTTCCTTGGCGAAGCCAGCTGATGGTGTAGGGATGCGGGTGTGGTGTTGACGGTAGGTCCAGTTGCTTGATGACCTATGCTAAGATCAGGTTCTTCTGACTGTCATTGTCGACAATGAAATGAAGTGGATCCCCCTTCACCCACATCTGTGAGTGAAAGAGGTGTTTCCCTTCCTCTGGTTCTTCTGGTTCACTTGGATGGAATTTAGTGGTAGCGACAGTGGCACTGGGTGCATCATCAATAATACGCTTCCCTCCTTCTGGATTTGATTCAGAGTCAGAATCTACCTCTGACTCGAAATATTTCATCTCGACCACCAGTGACTGCTTGGAGCAGCATTCTTCGGTGTTGTGCCAAGGGATTTTATGGTGTTCACACCATTTTCTTGTGTCCTTCTTCGATTTCTCATTACCCTTCTCATGTTGCGGATTGGACTGTTTTTCCTAAGAGTGGCCATATTTTCTCTGTCCCTTGTTTTGTGGGTTGGGGCCACCTTTTCCCTACTTCAGCTGTGAGGATTTTGCAAATCCAAACTCTCATCTCTTCTGCTTAAATTTCGGCTCGATCTCGGTAGCATATCTATAATCCATACCCAATTATGTGATGTCCAAAAAATCCATTTTTGTTTGAATGTATCTATGTAGACAACTATGGTATTTGAGCACCATATGTCGCTCAGAGTCTTTGATACCCAATTTTGTGTGCAAGGTATGGAAAATATTGGTGAAATATGGTACTGTTTGGTCCCTTTCCTGACGCAGGGTGGTCCATCTTGTGTACTGGTCCTCGTAGCTTCCAACAGGGTAGTATTGTTCTTTAATGGCATCCCTAAAGAAATCCCATGTGGGGGCGACCGCAAATATTTCAGATTCCTCTATGGCCCTTTTCTTAGAGTAAGTATCCCACCAATCCTTAACATGGGGGACGGCCTTGAGGAGTGAAAAATTAATATTTTCACTATTAGAAAAATTGTGGACCGAAACATACCCTTCAAGCAGATTCAACCATTTATCTACAGCATCAGCATCTATCAGTCCTTCGAATAATGGAATATAAAAATTTACATGTACCTTGATGGGGGTTGCATGACCACTTGATGAAGATGTGTCTCCTATGGGCAATCGCCGAAGGATATGTGTAAAGTTTTCCATCATTCCGTTCCTTCGTCACGCAAGAGATTCCTCGAGCAACATTTTAAAATGATCTCCTGCTCCATCATCTTTATTTTCATACCCCATGGGTTGTTTTCGAGCTCGACTCAACCGATATTACAAAGGCTTGACTAGTTCGAGTCCCAACTTCTTGTACCCAGATCTTGTTGAGGACATGCACGAAGAAAAATAAATGGAGAGCATACCTCTCTGATACCACTGATTCAGATAAATGAGTGGAACGAAATGAATAACAGACTAAATAAAATAACACATAGATACAAAGAACAACAACAAATATCCAGTGAACAATAACTTCTATTGAATAAATGAAATAGGTTGAAACTGTAAAACTGCAGAACTGAAAACAACTTGCTCGAATGGTGGTAGCTATCTCTAAGAAGAGATGTGGCTGCTACGTGCATCCTTCTGAGAAGAATGATTACAATGATGCTCTAGAATCCCTTTTAACATTACTTGTGAATTCTAAAACCCTATACATCCAAAAACCAAACCCTAGCAGATGAAACGCCAAAATTTGTGTGGGCCCCTATGGGTAAGTTGGTACTTCAACTTCCTGGGGTCGTAACTTTTGCATACAACCTCCTTTTTAGGCACGTGATAGCCCGTTGGAAAGGTGTTTTAGAGAAATACACATTATGTTGTCAAACTCTTACTCTGTTTATATTTTGACTATGGAAAGCCAAAAAAACATTGTTTAAGGCCCCAAAATGGCCCTGGAAGTACAGAAAAATGTACTGACATGAAAACTTCCAAAACAAGCCAGTTGGATTATGTGGGCATCCACCAATATCCACCTAGAAGTTGTGCAAAGCTAAAGACAACCTGGAAGTGTAAAACCCACAACTACAAATAATTACAGAAGAACATGTTGAACTAAAAATTGTCAAGAGGAGCCAATTGGAATAAGTGGGTGGCCACCAATATCCACCTAGATCACTGCAGTAGTAAGGGAATAGGAGGAAAACATTCGGTTCATTCTTCCTTATTAAATTATGTGCATAACTATGTTATGTTTAGTTCTTAACTTACTCATGATTCAAATCCCTATACTTATCATATTCCAACTCAATGTATAGATTTGTTACTATCACAATCATAAACCATTGTACCATACTTAACTATCATATGAATATATTCTACGATGCATGCAAATAGTATTCATAGTCAAACACAAAAACATAATCAACACAAGATTCTGCAACATATCTTTATCATCCCTTTATTCATCCTTCTCAACCTTCGACTGTTACATTCAATCACTCTAGACCCAGTATCAATCAAACTGTAACATAACCTAATATACCATAATCAAACTTCATCAAAATAATACCTAGTTGAACCAATTGACTGAACCCAAAACAACAATAACAACTACGATGAACCAACCTCTAATCTACCAACCTGTTACATATTTATATCAAAATCTAGGGATTAAAACTTTAATCTATTCATCCCAAAATATCCAATTACAATGCATGGCCAGCTCAGTTAATTAGATGTTTGGCACCTTTCTTCTGTTTTTCATCCTTCATGTTGTTTTTTTGCTATTCTTCTATTTCTGGAATGTCGGGTTGTCATTCTCCTGTTATGCTTTATTTCCTTGCTTTACTCTTCTAGCTAATTCTTCGATCTGTGCATTGTCTTCCTTTTGTGCACTTTCCTGCTGGATGCACCTCAGTTACGCGCTTTCTAGATTTACTTTTTCCTCCGCGCACTTTTCCTATACTTAGGATTTTCCCTCAAAACTTTACCAAAAATGAAAAAACTATTTTTAAGACTTCTTATCCAACATAGCCTTATTGCAACATCTCTTAACTCGAAAGGGACTTTCATCTCTTCTAACCTATTCCAAAGGTTAGTCCTGGGAACAGTGTAAAAAACTTTTCTAAAATCAACGAAACAACAAAGGATATAGGTTTTATCATTACGAAACTCCTCTGCAATGATCCTAAATGTAACAAGGTGGTCCACAGTGGAATGGTAGCCTATAAACCCATCATGGCCTCTAGCTCTTTCTCCATGGCTTTCTAGCCATGTGTCGATCTTCCTTTCCAAAATACTTTTGTATAGCTTAGCTAAAATTGGGCTAATCATAATGGTCCTATAATTAGAGGGATTGTTTTTGTCCCCACTTTTAAAAATAAGTACAATGAACCTTTAAGTCTAATATTTTGGGAAACCTTATTGGATCACTAAATTGAAGAGCTTATGTATGTGAGGGATGATGATAGGTCATCCAATTTTTAATATTTCATCTTGATAACCTTCGATGTCCTTATCTTTTCTTTTTGAGATCTGTTTAACCCTAAACTTAATGTCTTCTATAGAAAACACTTTGTCCTTTGTAGAGCTATTTGGCATGTTGTCCATGACATTAGGAGATTCATACATATTTTTAAGGTATAAATTCCAATGCTTTAAGGGAATCTTATTATTTTCTTTAATTTTGCGAGTTAGAATTTGTCTCCAAAATTTCTTAGGATCTATCTTAAATAGGTGCAAAAGCTTCTCTTGCTTTCTATTTATATAGTCTTTTTTCCATTTAATTAAGGTTTTGTATATATTTATCTTATCATATTTTAAATATTCATTGGAAGCATCCCTAATGGATTTTCTAGCAATTTTACATTCATTATCCTACCAAGGTTAATTGTACTATTTTACTTTTTACGCAGCACCCTGATAGAGAAATTGTTAATTGAAGTGGAGAGGGTTGTTGTAAAATTCTAATAGTCAGCTTCAATATTGTTCTAATACAATATGAGTTTTAAAGCATTGCTTAATTATTTTAAGAAGAGATTAACTTTTGGTTTGTCAAAAAGAAAGTGCCTTTGGTTGTTAGAGTGCTCCACTATAGAGATTTTTTGCATGGAAAAGGTAAGAGTTAGGGTTAGATGTCTATGATTAGATTCAAGCTCGTGGTCATCTAAAATATCAAAGTTTACTATTTGCTTGTATGTGGGGATATGTGATATTACATAATCAACAACACTGCTACCCATCCCATGGATACAAATCATCCTATTAGAATTTGCCCACTTCTTTAGACCATTGCAAATTATTAAATCTTGAGAACTATAGAGCTTGATTAACTCGGTACCAAAAAAATTCTTGATCGGGTCTTCAGAGCTTCTTTTGTAACTATTAGCTAAAGCAAGGTCCTCATCTAGCCAAAGAGGATTAGAGTTGGAGTCATTGCTTAAAATAATAGCTTGATTGGTTGTAGTTCTAGCATTAAAGTCTCCTAACATGAGGATACTACCTTCATTTTTCATATTGTAGATATATTTCTCTAAGATTTTGTAGGGACAATTCTTATATAGATTGTTTTTTTATTATAAAAAGTAGAGTTAATAGGTGTGAAATAACATATTGT
>ML779805.1:540712-553821 GCA_009831015.1 Picea engelmannii
ATAGATCACATCTCATGAAGGGACATTGACACAAATTTATTTCACTAACCGCATAGAACATAATAGAATTGGAAAATGAATTAAATGCGACAATATTCCCAAGAATATTGTAGCCACTTGGGCAATAAGACTTCAAACTTGAGATCCAATAAGTAAGAAAATGAGTTTTTTTTTTTTTTTTTTTTTAATCAAGATTGCCTATGTTAAACATTTGGAATCAAAAGAATTTTAAAGTCAAAGACTCAACTAATAGCAAGTCAATGAGGAACTCATTGCTATAGTTCCTAGCCTTCAATAGGGACTAATAAGATAAGGAAACTTTTTCAGTGGTGAAGATACTAGATGGATGGAAAAACACATATCCATGATCATCTAACACATTTGAATGGTTGTAGATATTCTAACCATGGCATCTAAACATATACTTCTATAAGGGGAGCATGCCTTATGATGTAATAAGCATTTTATTATATCGATGAAAAAATATATATAGAAAACCATTTTTCAAAATTACAATAATGAAAAATAATTTTCTTTGAGATGAAATCAACCTTAAACAACTTCAACAATTAATATACACCTATGTACATTGTTGCAATATGTATGTCTACCATAGGATGTGAAACACATCACTTCACATAGAATAATATATATTTTCACGTATCATGTTGTGATGTATATTTCAAGTGACGTACATTGAAAAATGCATAAGCCTTGCTAAAAATTGTACCCTAATGTGAATAAGAACCTAACAACATAAAAAGTCTATTTAAGGCATTAATGCTTGAGCTCTCTACAAACTGGTAGTGTTTGTAAGAGCTCATGCTTGTTTTTTCATTTTTTTATCTCATTGATAATTGCATGAAGTTTACATTGTTTGTACACACCACCTTGCCTAGTAGAGCGCAAAATTTATGAAAAATGATGCAATTTATTTACTCACTCATCTATTTAAGAGATCAAATTCATAAAGAATATTGAATCTTTAGTTATCAGGGCATTTGGGAGGACCACAACATTTGTAAATCTATACAAAATTGTTATCATTGGGCATATGTATATTATTATTGTAGGAAGTCGAACATGAGCAATAGTATAGCCATGAACGGGAGAAGAAACCCTAGCTCTACACCTATGCAATTCGTTGCATGACTGAATCAGGATCCACCGCAGCAACACACCAGCACAGATCCAGCACAGGCAGACACCAGCTCTGAACCGTCAGTATGAATTCCAAAGAGGGGGGGGGAACCCCCTCGTATAGCAACATCACAGCCAATGATAGATCAGGAACAAGGGAAAAACGACCATCGTTTGAGCCGCCACAACAGATCTATGAACAACTCCTCGCCAGAGAACAAGGATTCAGCAAGGAAATGGAGACAGAGGCCAGCACGTCCCATCCAAAATCACCTCGCGAATGGGAGCCCGGAAAATGCATTCTGCAAATGGAAAAATCCCCAAGATACATTATAAGCTCAACAAGGGTGGGGGAACACACCTAGTTTATGCAAGAACATGCCCTCATTGGTAAATTTCTGGGACTCTGGCCATCCGAAAGGGATTTGAACAAATGGATCAAACATTGGTGGAACCCTATGGGTGACTATGAAGTTCAGCTCAGCTCCAAAGGCTTCTTCACAATCATATTATATAACCCAGAAGACAGAGATCGCATCTTTGAGAACGACCCATATTTCTACAACTCGGCAGGGCTATTCCTAAGATTCTGGATAGAGCGCTTCAACCCGGACAAGGAGGACTTCACAATGGCACCTATCTGGATCCGCCTCTATTCCCTTCCGTAGGAGTCCTGATTGGAGGAGATTCTCATGGGAATAGGCAACACAATCGGCCAATATGTCAAAGCCTTAGAAGCCACAAGGCAGCGGAAATACACCTCATACGCCCGAATATGTGTTTACATGAACATATCTAAGGCTTTACCAGGGGAAGTAATGTTGGAGTATCAGGATGAAGACTGGTCACAAACCCTCGACTATGAACACATCCCTTTCAAGTGCAGAAAATGCCATGAACATGGCCACCTGTTCAGGGACTGCCCACTCAATAAGAAAGCTTCCAAAGCCAGTGACAACCTGCAGAAAGACAGTTTCACCACGGTCCAGACCAGGAAGAAAAATCCTCCCAGAAGGAAAATACGTAACCCCAAACCTAAGATCTTGACCAGGAATGCATACGACATACTGAGCCAGCTACCAGAGGATGAGGAAATCCAAGATCCACACGAAGGGTTGCAAAAGGGAAAAGACCAGAACCTTACACCCTCCTCCTCTGGCCCAAACAAAGATATCCACGCAGATGAAAAAGGAGATGGAGACGGAGACACCTTAATGCAGATGGATGCCCAAGACTTAGCAGGTATTGACCTTGAAAAACTTGAGGAAGCTCTCAATCAGAAGGATCTGCAAGCCCTCCCTGAAGAGCAACTTAGAAAGGTACACAAGGTATTTCTAGATTCAACAGCGGGATCCACAATACGCTTAGGCATAGCCACAGAATTAGGCTCAAGCTAAACAAAAATACCGCGAGAGAACAAAAGAAGAGGACAAAAACCAGTACATCAACTAATCAAAGAAGCCGGCAATCTCATGATCAACTCAGGTCGGATACATAAGCTCTCGGAGGGATACCTCCACCCACACCCACCCTCATAATGATGAATATCATCACTTGGAACATTAGAGGACTCAACGACAGATCCAAACAAAGGACCCTCAGGGACTGCATCAAAGTTGAAAGCCCAGATATTCTAATGTTACAAGAAACAAAATGTGCAGGGATGGAGGCTGAAACCATCTTTCAACGCATATGGAAAGGCTGCAACTCCATCCAAACAGACTCCTCGGGAGCCTCAGGAGGTCTGGCCATACTATGGAACCCAAACAACATCACTCTCAGTGGACCCTTTTCCACTATAGGCACTTTATCAGCTCACTTTGAAGTCACGGGCTCGAATCAGGAGGGAACCATCACCAACGTCTATGGACCCCAAGGGCAACAGGAAAAAATCAAATTCATGGAATGGTTCGCTCGCATAAAACCTTCGGCAACCACACCTAACTGGATCATAGGAGGCGACTTCAACATGATCATGTCGCTGGAGGAGAAAACAGGAGGGAGTAAAAGACTCGAGCAAAATAGTGGTAAGTTCAAAACTCTTCTTGAGCATCTAAAGTTAGTAGATATAGAGAACAGCAATGGCACCTTCACGTGGTCCAACCGCAGGTCAGGAAACCAGCATGTAGCCTACCGATTGGATCGCTTTCTTGTGCCGGAGGAATTGATTGAAAGAGAGCTCTGCATGGAAAGCCTTATTCTCCCCAAAGCTGGATCTGACCACTAGCCAATAGCCCTCCAGCTGGCAATAGAGGCAGCACCTAAATTTAAACCATTCCGGTTTGAGAAATTTTGGCTTACACACCCAGACTTACAACAGCTTGCAAAAACTTGGTGGGCTCAAGCTGAAGTAGACCATGGTACAAATATGTACAGATTCCAACAAAGGCTCAAAAATTTCAAGCAAATGCTAAAGCATTGGAACAGAAACACTTTTGGCAATATATTCCAAAGAATTCAGGACACAGAGAACAAGTTGGCTGAGATACAAAGAACTTTCATCTCAGGGACTCGAACTGCTGAGCTCATGAAAGAGGAGGAGGCACTACAAGTGCAGCTGGAGGAAAGAAGAAAACAAGAGGAGATATTATGGAGGCAGAAATCCAGGGTACAATGGCTCAAAGAGGGGGAAAAGAACACAAAATTCTTCCATAGAACCATGATCCACCGACGACACATCAACAGAATAACCCATCTAGAGAATGAACAGGGTAACCTGATCAAAGAACACACCCAAATCGAAGAGGAGCTCAACAGGTACTACCAGAACCTCCTTACGGAAACTAAGGCGAACAGAAATGAAGTCATCACTCGAGTCACCAGTCACATACCCTCACTGGTGACCCCTGAATAGAATGCAGCTCTCAGGAGGCAAATCACTCAGGAGGAAGTGGACCAAGCAGCAAAAGCTATGCCCCCAGGAAAAGCTCCAGGCCCAGATGGCTTCACCACTGACTTCTTCCATCGCTGCTGGGACATAGTAAGGAAAGAAATCTGGGAGGTCGTAGAGGAATCACGAATGTCGGGCCAAGTTCTCCAGGCTCTCAACGCAACCTTCATCACTCTTATTCCAAAGGAGGAAAGAGTCACAAATCCCAAACAGTTCAGGCCCATTGCCTTATGTAATGTAATTTATAAAATCATTACATAGGGGATCGCAAATCGCCTCAAGCCAATACTGCCCTATGTCATCTCCAAGGAACAAGTTAGCTACGTAGAAGGAAGACAAATTATGGATAGCACCATTCTAGCACATGAGGTGATCGACTCTCTCAAGTCAACAAAAACTCCAGGTATGTTAATCATACTTTATCTCTCAAAAGCTTTTGATAAATCCAGCTGGCAATACCTTAGAGCCATCTTAAATTCTTTTGGTTTTGACCAAAATTGGGTAAACTAGATTTTGAACCTCACCTCTTCGGCCTTCTTCTCTATCCTTGTCAATGGAGTCCCTTCCCGACCCTTCTCTCCCTCCATAGGTATTAGGCAAGGGGACCCATTATTGCCCTTCCTTTTTGTACTCATGGCGGAAGGCTTGGGATGCTACATCAAATCAGCGGTTCTAGAAGGCTCCCTCAAAGGCCTACCCTTGCATAACATCCAGCTAGCTCCTTCACACAGTCAATTTGTTGATGACACCCTTCTCATGAATTCCCCCACTGCTCGCGAAGCCCACAAGCTCAACTCCATCCTCTCTGATTTCACAGAAGCCTCGGGCATGACGTTGAACCTAGACAAATCCAAGCTCTTCTTTTTCAACACTCCAGCTGCAGTTCAATCACATATCTACAAACTCCTGGGCATCCCCAAGAACTCCCTTCCATCCAATTACCTAGGCATACCTCTCACAGGAGCACTAGCTAAATCCATCTCCTGGGACAACCTTTTCCTCTCTATCTCGAATAGGCTGGCCAACTGGACCTTCAGACCGCTAAATATCGCAGCCAGACTAGTCCTGCTAAAATCAGTCCTACAAACCCAACCCACTTATCTCTTTACCGCCCTAGCAGCTCCCAAGCAAATCATCAAAGCTGTAAGAAACCTCCAAAGAAATTTCCTTTGGCAAGGCCTACAGCCCAATAAGAAATGGGCATTGGTAGGCTGGGATAAGGTCTGTGCACCAAAAAGCATGGGTGGCCTTGGACTCCAAGACCCAGGGAAGCTCAACCAGATAATGGGAGCCAAGATGTGGTGGAGATGGATGAAAACACCATATGCCCTATGGGTGCAAATCTGGAAGAACAAATATGCTCCCTCCATGCAAACTGACCAACTGATCATGCACAATGTCTGAATACAGGGCTCAAACATTTGGAACACAGCCTGGCAAAACAGGGACCTAATACAGAAGCATGCCTTTTAGGAGATCTGAAATGGAGAAAGCACAATGTTTTGGCAAGACTCATGGCAACAACTTAAACCTCTAAATGATCTGGCAGAGGTAAGACCCCTCCAACAGGCTCTTAATCAAGATCCTCCACTCAAGGTAAAAGATCTATGGAAACCCCTCGAACAAAGACAGCAGTGGTGACAGTGGAAGACCTCCAGCCAGGAATTAAGAGTCCCAGATGACTTAAATATGTTAGCTTGGCACCACCATGCAAGACACAGAAAAATCCCCAACAGAGAAGGCCTAGACATCCTTAGATGGGGACACTCCACAACTGGTAATTTTTCGGTCAAAGAAGCCTACTACTTACAAGGCAATTACCAAAATCAGGAAAAGGACAATATTTGGAACAAAATTTGGAACAAGGCACTATGGCCAAAGGTTTCCACCTTCCTCTGGTTAATTGTCCATAACAGAATTCTAACATGGGATAATATCAGGAGAAGAGGCTTCATTGGGCCCTCAATTTGCGTCTTATGTCAACACCAAGAGGAGACCAAAGAGCATCTTTTCAACGGCTTCCATTATAGCCAATCTATCTGGGACTAGGGAGCTCAAATAATGCGCAGATCCAACCAAAATAGAGGCAGCATCAGAGACACTATTGAAAACTGGGACTCAATCACTTACAACAACCCCATATTGAATTACATCTGGCAACTCCTCCCAAGGTTTATTCTCTGGCAAATCTGGAAGGAGAGAAACAAACGCATCTTCCACTCCACGGAATCCACTCCAGAATTAACTTGGGGAAAAATTGCCATGCTCATCAAGGAAACAGTTAGAAGTAAGAATTGGCAACTAAAGGATAAGGAATGTAACCAGGAGGAACTATGTACTCTACAAAGGTGGCAGCTCAAATTAATCGACCAATTGGTAATCAGAGAACCTAAGTACCAAAACATCAGTCCAACCACCTGGACCCTTCCTCCTACAGGATTCATAAAGATTAACTTTGATGGAGCTTCAAAAGGAAACCCAGGACCAGCCAGCTATGGAGCTGTAATCAGGAACTCCAAAGGGGAAATCCTAATCCTGACCGTAGGGTATCTGGGGGAGACTACTAACAATGCAGCGGAGCTAATCGGCCTATTGCAAGGTCTTCGAATCATAGTAGCCCTACATAGTCGTAGGATCATCTTGGAGGGTGACTCACAAATCGTTATCCAGCTGATCACTAAAATTCTCCATGGGGAAAGCCCACAGAAAATGTCTCCCAGCTGGCGACTCTCGAGGATGCTCGAGGACGTCAAAAGCCTCCTTAGGGCCAACCTCAGCATAACCCCTTCTTATGTAAAGAGAGGGGCAAACAAAGTCGTTGATTGCCTGGCAAATGAAGGAGTTTCCAGGGAACTCGAACAGATATACTGGGAAGCACGCAACTCTGAAGCTTCAGACATATCAAAGCAATGTCAAACTCTCGCCAGCAAGGATTTCCAACCCCCGGATGGGGTGCCATGCGGAGCAGGGTGGGCACGTGGAGGAGCGCCAAGAGGGGCAATTAATGGTGGCCAACCACCCTCATATCCCCGCTAGTTATGAGGGGCATCAATTTAGTCGGCCTCCACCTTTTGATGAGGCCTCTCACTCGCGCGAGCAGACCGGCTAGCTAGAGCATTAAGACCGCGGCCTTAATGGCTACAGCCACCATTTTCTCCCTTATCAGCTTTCTCGGTGGCTTTGGGATGCATTGGAAGGTTACAGAGCCGAGAGAGAACAATAGCGCAGGGGTAGTTCTGGCTCTCGTCCGTGTTCTAACCATGCCACGAGCAAGGGGAATGCCTCGTAGAGGCATAGGGTGGTACGTGGCCGACTCACGACGGAAAAGGCATAAGAAGTTTGAGCGATCTCTGGTTTTAGCCAAGCGAAAGAGACCCAGTGAGTCTAAAGAAACAGATTCGCCCCCTAGAACGTATGTTGAGGAAATTCCTTCAGAGGAACTCCCCCACGATTTTTCTGAAAGTCGCATGTTCACAGTTTCAGACAATTGGAACCCCCCTGCGTGTTTTGGAGCAGACGCATTGCCTCCCCACCTGCGAGCAACACACGGTCCCAGTGACACTCCCATTGAGGAATTCGCCACCTGTCTGGTAGAGGAAGAGTTGTCGGAAGGCAACGAGGAGAACACCTACAAGGCTCCTAATGAATTGAAGCCGCAGCGAAATCAGCAAGCACACCAAGAGGAGGACGATGAGCAAAAGTCGCTACCCCAGCCACCACTTCTTCACCCGGAGCACCTGAACCTGATTTTCGAGGTCCACAACATGGTGGACGACCAAATCTTCAGAGTCGTACGCATAAACCAACGCCTGGACATGTTGTATGTCGCCTACTCCAGTGCCACCCCACGGCGACAATGCCCCACCTGCGCTCAGCTTTATGCCATTCCTGTTAGACGCGGCAAGGAGAAGGATGACCGCGAAGACACCGGTTAATAGGTTCTCCTATTCAACATTGCTCAAAACTCTTTCTCTTTTTTTTTTATGTTTATCAGAGCTGTAGCTCTTCTAGCTCATAACCATGGTAACGATAGCATAGGCATTATTAGACTACTGTTGAAACTGGCCATGCACCCTGGTTTCCTTCAGGCAGGGTGGCAAAACAATGTTTTGAGTTTGCATGCTAGTTTGGACTGGCCAACTGTCTCGGTTTCCCTCACAGGCGGGACAACTGGCACTTCCATGTCATGGTGTAATTTTGAAGTATTAATATAATAGGATCTGCTTTTCACTTAAAAAAAAAATAGTATAGCCATGAACAATGGAAAAATCTATAATGGGTTATTCAATAGTGATGAAGAGGAATTACAAGAATAGGTTGAGGATTGGAAGTGCACATTCTCATTTTTCTACTCTTTAGTTTCCAAAAACGTGGTTTTTCCTGGAAAACATAATTTCCCATGAAGGCCTCCATTCCACTCTTTCCTTCACCAAATTCGTAGCTAGGATTCCCACAAAATCATCGAATCTCTCATGCCCCTTTAGAAGCTCTTCCTCATGGAAAAGGGTTTCTTCCATATCTCCATATTGAAAAGTGCAAAGGATGAAAGTAGGTACAAGACGAGATACAACTTGATGGTTGTTGACAAGAGTGTCCAAGAGTTTTGTGAAAGAGAAGGAACAATTGATGGTGCTACTGTTGTAAATGCAAAATGCCGAGAGGACTGTGGCACCATTTCAATGAGTTCATGCTCAATGAGGGATTTCCCTTCTATTGGTTGCAAGACTTTGAGATCAAGCTCCAAATCCATGATTTCAAACTCTCGCAAACCACTTTCAGTTTTTCTCCATTAATACTTGCCACCGTGTCACCTTTCAAGTAGTTGGAAACATTAATTACACTAGCGCATAAATAAAAACAACAAATTTAAAGGAGACAAGAGGATTTTTAACACAAGTTACGATTAAAAAATTTTATATGAAAGAAAAGGGAAAAATAAATCGTCAACCTTAGATTTACTTCATGTCTTGCATGCAGTAAACTTCAGGAAAACCAAAATTAGGAGTTTTAGCGGGATTCTAAAAGATGAATAATTTATGTCATCAAATTGCTAAAATTATTTCACAAAACTTTTTCCTCTAAATGCATTTTTCTTTGAGGACGTCAAGGAAAACATTCTTCACTCAAAATTTGTAAAAAATTATCAAACGAGGTTTTCATCATTTCAAGGTATGGATTCTAAGAAAAATATTTTAGCTTCCCAACAACCTTACAGATACTTTGTATTTTCAAAACCCAACTGTCCAACAAAACTGTTGAAGTAATTCGAAATTTATCTTTTTCAAGATGTAGTGATAATTTAGAGGATATTTGTGGCTAGGAATGTGGATTGGCATATGGTATAGTCCCAAAAATGTTTCATTTCCTTGAATTTGTTCATAAGTGTGATCAAAATTATGACCCAATTCAAAAAGGATTGTAATATCCAAAAATAATCAGTCCATCTTATTTCATGTTTCATAATTTTTCATATTTAAAATATTTCTATTACCTAATAATTAAGAGAGGTTAGATGAGGATGAACTAGGAACTTATTTTAACTTGATACCATTAAAAAAAACACAACTTTTTATTGAAATTATTACCAATAGGTGCAAATTTTCTAGAGATAAAGTTTCCATTAAGTTCTTATTTGTTTAATGATTTGTTTTATTTTGGGTTATGACAGTGATATTTCAGTGGATGAAATTATTTTAGGGTTCATCTTTAAGATTAATCGATCAGCTAAGTGTGATTTTGACAAGTTTTTATCTGACAACATCCATAAATAGTTGGTTCATTTTAAATCATAAAAATATTTAATGTATCTCATGTTATATCATCAGTTAACCCATTTTCATCAATTGGCATTGATACAATGGATTAACAGAAAAAGTTAAAGTGAAATTTTTAATGGACTCAGGTAGTAAGGGATTATGGCCAAAGGGGTGGTTTTAAAACATTTGTAGATAAATTGATGGACATAGCTTATACCCTAATACACAATGAGTATCCTTCAAGGATGTTTCCTAAATGCATAAGCTTTCTTCAGTTAATGCCATAATTGAAATATGGAACCATAATTGAAATATGGAGACTGGTACATTTTTTTTAGGATTATTCAATTTTAAGAGTTTATGGCTTAGAGTTGAAACCCTACAAAATTCCACTTTTTCTCACTCTTAGTATTTTTTCCTTAGATTATATTAGACAAAGGTTAAACTCATATCATATTCACTTTAATTCAAAAAATCAAAAGCTTCTTTTATGTTGCTAGCTGAGATTTTCTCTTTTATAGTTAAAACTAGAGAAACATTTAACATAGTTGAAAACACGTTGAAAGATTTTGATTTTGAAGAAGATAAATTTTAGCATTATGATCCATGCCATTTGATTTCTAACATGATATTTGTAGTTTTTAATCCACCATATATTCATCATGAAATTGTAGTAACAAAAAGACTAACAACCAGAGAGTCATGGGTAGAAGTTTATCAAATATTGTGAGGACAAGGTCAACTATCAACATAAAACAAGAATATGAAAGAAGAAACAGCTAAAGGAAGTTTTGCATCCACTTCAGTTATCACAATTGAATATAATCAACCAAATAAGGGAATGGAATTTGTAATGGACACTCCAAAGTGTTGGTTATGTGTTATATTATATGCATGTGTGTGGGGGGTGTGTTAGATTTGACAATCCCACCACCTAACGATGTACATGTATGTTGGGAGCTACCCAAGGGGGTGTCGAGCTTGGCCCCCACTACTTAGGCAAATCCTTCAGCTCTGAGGCAACGCCCTAAAAAAAAATTAAATATTTTTTTCCAAATTTGAGATATAGGGTCCCTTTTCTTCCTCCAAAGATTTCAAAAACTCCCAAACAGTGCCTGAGAATAGTGGTTTTTTCCTTGTTTTGGCATCCCCACTCAAAACCCTTTTGATTTTAGCTAAAATCCCAATTGGGTATCTTCATGCCTAGTTTTTTGTGCATTATGTAAAAATTTCATCTTTATCTTGGTCTCAATTACTAAGCACAACCCAAAGCTTCAAAACTCACTATTTTACGTTTTTCAGAAAATTGAAGCAGAATTAGCCAATGGTCCTCACTAACATTTTTGTATCCTTCACCACTGCTCACATACCCCTTAAATTTAATCTAATTCTATTTTTTATGCTCCTATTATGGCCAAAACAAGTTTGGTTTTTTTTATGAACATTGTCATTTTGTTGACATGGCCATCTAGATGGCATGGCTACTGATGTCCACCTATCGTCCTCTGATTTGGACATGTCATCATCCTCCTTTCCCTTCATCGATGATCACTAAAAAATCTTCATCAACGGTCGAAAAAAAGGTCTAAAGTTTACTTTTTCGGCAACCCCCAAGAATGTCTATCGGTGATTAGTGAAAAGGTATAAAGTTACTTTTCTTGAAACCTCTAAAATAATCCATCAACAGTCAGTGAAAAGGTATGAAGTTTAATTTTTTGGTATCCTTTGAAAATATCCACTGACGATCGATGAAAAGGTATAATGTTTAATTTTTCGGTGACCCCTGAAAAGGTTTATCAGTGATTGGCGAAAAGGTATAAAGTTTACTTTTTTGGCATACAAAAAAATGGTCTATTGGTGATCAGCAAAAAGGTATAATTCTACTTTTTCGAGGACCCTTGAAAAGTTTTATTGATGATCAATGAAAAGGTATAAAGTCTAGTTTTTCAGCAACCCCTAAGAAGGCCTATCGATGATCAGGGAAAAGGTATAAAGTTTACATTTTCGGCAACCCCTGAAAAGGTCTATCGACAATCAACAAGAAGGTATAAAGTCTACTTTTTTGGTGACCCCCGAAAAGGTCTATCGACAATTGACAAAAAGATATAAATTTTAATTTTTCGGCAACCCGTGAAATTTTTTATTGACGATTAGGGAAAAGGTACAAAGTCTACTTTTTCGACCACCCATGAAAAGGTTTATCAGTGATTGGTGAAAAGGTATAAATTTTACTTTTTGGTGACCCTCGAAAAGGTCTATCAACAACCTCAAATTATCTTCATATTGGTCAACTTGTTTTACTTAGAATTTATTGTCCATATCCAAAATGGTTTTGGACCATTAATCTCAGGATCAATGTAATCTCAACCATCAATCCACTAGACTTCACTGAACTCCAAATTTATTGTTTGGCGATCAGGAATTTTCTTGAACTATGTTTTAATACATCATTTCTCTCTGCAAAAAGCCACTCCTTATCTAGGGCTATGATTCCACATGGACGAAGAGGCTCCTACGAGTATCTATCATCCACTATAACAACTCAATACCCACTAAAACATAGTGACATGACTCCTACAACAATTCCAACTTCCCAAATCTCTTCCCCATCGGTATACACAACCCAAGGGACGAGATTTCCTTCCCTACAATATCACAGTCCCTCAAACAATTTCCATCCCTTCTAGGGCTCCAACACAGACCGACCAGGAATCTCTTTACTAGGGGATCCAAGAAATCCAATTGAAGCAGGAGTGCTCACATAGCATTTACAAGTGTTTTTTGGTAATTTCCTCAATAGGAATCACTCACAGGAATACCATCCTCATTCTCAACAAAATTACCATCTCCATCAAGCTATCTTCCATACCCACTATGGCTAGCCCTTATATTCCCAACACTCGACTCTATTTTTCCTCACTTCCCTCTAACTATAAAAACGGATCTCTGCCTAATTGAAATTCCTCTTCTCCCATGCTCTCCTAACTCTTAATCTTCCCCCAAAGATGATTACACTAAACCCATGTTGTCGTAACTGAGTGGGATGACTTCCTTACCCAACATATTACATGAATTCAATCATTTGAGTGTTTAATAATTCAAAGGGATGAATGGCTAAATGAAAATTGATTAATGAACCTAGCTTGAGACTCAATCCATATGAAAACTCCTTAAAACTCCCATTAATCCCCCTCTCTTTTGGAATCATATGGATCCCCCCATTACTATGGTTCTTACCCATCTACAATCGATAGTGTATTACATTTTATTATTTTTCAATGTACAATGTTTACATATTGCATTGCTTGGTCCATGACCATTCA
>ML779805.1:558949-581422 GCA_009831015.1 Picea engelmannii
ACAAAAGGAACCAAAAAAAAAATGGAAAAGAAGAAGAAAGAAAAAATACCAAAAAATAAGAAAAAAAAAATGGAAAAAAAAAACAAAATTAAAAATTAAAAACATGGGAAAAAATGAATTTGGGAGTGGATTTATTCTCAAAATCACATCATGCCCCCCCCACCTCGAGAAACCTAATCTCCAATCCACTATCCCTCCCTTTCCCACCATGTCTCCCTCCCTCCCTTGCTCATATTTTGATATTTAATAGGATATGGTGTATTAATGATGTTTGTTGGCACTAGTGTTGCCAGAGCACGCGTGTGTGCCACAAATGTTTTGTTGTATGTGTATGTCATAAGTTGTGTACTACGCACTACCAATATTCAGCATGTGCTAACTAGTTTCTATTGCACTTGCGCCAACCATTTTGCAACATGTGCCAACTCCAGTACCATGCAAGGACTTATAAGAAATCACATGTAAATATCGAAGATCAGTTGTAATGATCAGTAACTAATTTTGTAACCAGCCAATTGGTCATGCTTGAGGGTGTTAGTGATTTGGTAGAGTTTTTATCATTGTAATGCTCATGGAGAGATAAAAGGAATGCGCGTGAACCAATTGATGGTTGGTTGTTCATTATGGTTGTTGTTTATTATAGTTCCTTAGTTCGCAATTGTTGTTGTTCATTGTAGTTCTTAGGTTGTTATTATAATATGAGAGAGAAAGTAGATCTATATTTTAGTTCTCTAGTATTTGGTTCGAGTTGAATGAGTCTTTGAGAAAGCTACACCCTTGTATGTATTTGAATGTTTATCTGGGATTGACTAATGAAAAGAATGAGACCCGAATTGGTGCTTCATGTCATGAGCTTTGTTATGGATGAATGCTTTCTATATGTGTTAGATTGTAATTTACATGTATGAATGTCGATGTGAATGGGTAGAATCTAATGCACAGTTATGAGCTATGTGTTTCTCGTTTGTGATATTCCTTCATGTAATGCACAAATGTTCGATCTCTATAATTATCATGAGTGTCTCGAGTGAGACTTATTCAGTTCCTGAATATTGAATATGACAACATTGGTGGGGTGTTTTTTGGTAACATATTTTGAACCCTGGGTCTGAAACTTCGAGCCAACAATTGATTCCATTGTGAGGACCTAATGATTTTGTGGTGCATGTTGGTGTAAGGACATGACATGGAATCCTTCAAGAAAAGAGATAGAAGAATGTATCTCTAAGAAAGAGGATGAATTTTCACAAAGGGAAACTAGAAATATGCAAATCAACCTTGAATGATGGAAATAGAGGTACATATATTCATATTTGCATGAAATTGTGTCTGCTAAGTTTCCTTGTTTGTTGCATGAATGGGTAAAGAGACGGGCAAAGATTAGCTCTGTGTGGTGAGCCCAAGAACCAGTGATTTGGGACCAAGAAGTGGTAACTCGGTTGAAGTATTTGAACAATAAGTGCTCCAGAGCCATTGATTCCTGGTTCAAACAACATAAATAATGATACATTATTGAATTTGTGTTTAAATGCAATGAATATTTTAGTAGTGAAGAAAGAATTTTTGTAGACAGATCACAGTGCTCAAAGAATATTTTTAGACGAGATCCCACTTTGCATCTATATGTTATTCATGGAGAAGGGGTTGATGTGCATGGAGCTCGATAGGATGGCAGCATAAACAAGGTAGCTAAGATTGCACAGTTAGAGACTACCTTCAGAGACAGAGCACTAAAATGGTACATGAAGTATAAGGTTGTTACGCCAGTGGGATGGGCAAGGTCCTTTACAGAGACAAAGAGAGATTTAATTAGAGAATTCCATAAACCAAAGTTGGAGTCATTGTGTATAACCAAGATTAAGGAGATCAAGCAACAAGTCAGAGAAACCATGTGGGACTATGACCAATGATTCAATATTTTGTTAGATAAATTAACATTCCAAATCCATGATGTTCAGCATAGAGAGTGGTTCATTATTGGAATCCTCCCACATTCGGGTGCCACTCATGCATCAAAAGTTGATGACTCAGTCGGAAGCCATAGAGATTGCAATGTGCATGGATTCTACTCTGGGAGGTGGCAAGATGTCAGTAGGATTTGCATAGGTGCAATATCAACTTGCAACCCTCACCATGAAGTTGCAAGATATGGAAAAGGGGAAGGTGGTGCACAATAATGTTCAGTGTACCTTGTGCGGCACAGAGGGTCACCATCAAAATGAGTGTATTTTACTGGGAAAATACACGGTGACAAGTGTGCCAAACCCATTTCCTACTAGGCCATAGAAGGAATGGTGTGATATTTGTAGATAATGGGTCCATGTACCTCCCCATTTCCTGATGTGATAGAAGTATTCAAAGACTACACATACTCCATTCTGTGAGTTTTGCAAATCCATGGGGCACTATGTAAACAATTTTCATTCACTGCAGTTGATGAAGAAGCATACAGCATATGCATAGAGAGTCCAAGAGGAGAATAAGAGTGGAGACCATGGAGGCTTCCATGGAGGCCAAAGAGGAGAACATGGCATAGGAAGAGGTATAGGATACGGTGGGGAAGGAGAAAGATATCCCACTTGATTCAGAGATGGGCCACTTGGCACATTTCTATACCAAGCCCCATACACTGTATGGATATTGCCACAGTGCAGATCATATCATGGAATATTTTGAAAAAATGGTGGAAAAATGGGAAGAGAAAATGGGGAACTTCAACATGGTGACTACTAATCCACACGAAGAACATGATTTGAAAGAAGAAGTCGATGTATGGGTATTAACCTAAGGAGTTACCCGCATAGGAACCAACCTAAATAGAGGGGAGTTCTTAGGACAACAGTTGGAGGGAAAGATTGGGAAAGCAGCATAGGAACCTCCCAAGTTTGACACATTGCATTAAAATTAGTTCATGAATGATGCACAAAAGGAAATCGAAGAGGTACCAGTGCATGAAGAGTTGCAATACACAATGCGCGATAAATCATGGTGAAATGCTTACCCACAAACTAACTCGAAGAACTAGATAAGTGAATTCTTGCATTGTTGTGTTAAAGTGTTGGGTGATCCTCTGATTACCAAGAAGTTGACAAATATGTCGATGAGATGGATCAAGGAAGGGGAGAATGAAACTTTTATTTCTTCCCCATTATTGAAATTAGATGTGTGTTATGTTAGCAAGAGGAATCGGATGGATAGAGAATTCAAAATGACATTCAAGTTAGGCAGCTGTGACATAGAAGTTATTATGTTGGAAATTGGGTCTAATGTGAACATATTTCCAAAGAAGTTGTGGGAGTTAATGGGAAAACCAAAGTTGGTGTGGTATCCATGATCCAGGTGGATATTGGTGGCCACCTGCCTATTCCACTTGGACCCCCACCATTGTTTCTTTCAGTTTTTCAGTTTCCTTCATTGTATCACAATTTACTATTTTTGGCAATTTTTGGGTCCTGAACTTCCGGAGTCGTTTTGAGGCCCTAAACGACGTCTTTTGGGAATCAAACTCTAGCAAATATTAGTTGTTTCGGACCATAATATTCACTATCAACAGTTGTAGTCCTTGGATAGATATTTCTAAAGATGTATCATATGCGTCAAACAGAGATAGTATGCCAAAGTTAGGACCCTGGGAAATCGATGTACCAATTTACCCCGACGGGGCCCATATTCTGGCGTTTCATCTCCTAGGGTTAGGTTTTTGGATGTTTAGGGTTTCCATTGTTTCTCAATAATATATAGGCCTTTGATCCTCATTGTAACACAGAGTTCAGAGGCATGTAGTTGCCACATCTCTTCTCATAGATAAGCTACCAGCGCCCTAGCTATTTTATTTCTATTCCGTCTGTAAAAAAAAATGCAGTTCTTTGATATTAATGAAATGAAATGTTATTTCCACTGCATCTTTGTACTCATTGTTATTTGTGTATTCTGTTTCATTCCTGCATAAATTTGGATCAGTGGTATCAAAGCAATCTACTCTTTCTTGATCCTTCTTTGCATGTCCCCAACGAGGTCGGGGTATAAGGAGTTAGAGCTTGATCTGGTTGAACCTTTGCAAGATCATCTTCGCAAACCCGACGATCTCCCATGGGGGACGAAAATAAATACGAGGGAGATGGAGATCCTATCAAAATATTGCTCGAGGAGGCCCTTGAAAAACAAAGGAACGCGATGGTGGATAACTTCGCCCAAATCCTTCAAGGATTTCCCACTCGCAGCGCATATGCATCCAGCAACCACTTTAGAGTCGCAACCCCTTTTAAGGTACAAGTAAAATTTGGCATTCCCACATTTGATGGCCAAATATATGCAGATGTCATAGATAGATGGTTGAATCTAATAGAAGGATATTTCTCGGTTCATGACTTTTCCAACCTGGAGAAGATTATTTTTTCACTGCTCAAAGTTACCCCCCATGTCAAGGACTAGTGGGAAACCTACTGTGAGAAAACAGACAAGGAGGAACCCTCTGTGTTCTCGACCGTGTTGATGATTAAAATTGCAACGAGGATTTCACCTGCAAAGTATTGCTAAAGCCTATTATTTAAACTAAGCTAATAATATATAATACTAGTAGGTGGGACCCCCTTGTAGATTGAAGGATCAGATAAGGTTCTTATTTGATATTTATGTTGTTGTTCGACACTGCTTACATGGTTCTACATGATTGATGATGAAATCTTGGTTTTATTTACGACAGATGACATATGGATAATGCATTTTATGTGTTGATTCTATTTTTCTAAGCTCTAAATTCCATGCACGATGGCTTATGTTAACTGTTATTACATTTGCTATTGGCACCTTGATTCATTACTTGTTACACCTGCACAAGACACATGTTAGTAACAACAAATAAGAGCAATGGAAAAGGGACCTATGAAAAAATCCAAGAAAGAAGAGCTATAATATACTATGTTATATTATGTGCAAATGAAATTAAAAGGATTATTGTTAGTCCTAACTAGAAATGTTAGTGACTATACGATTATTATTGAGTTATATTTGGTGTATTTGATATACGTTATGGTATGTTTTGGCAATGGTTAATATGATGTGGGGTGGCGCAATTGGAAAGAAATGTGTGCAAGTTTCGATGCATGGAATTAATAGCATGGGGTTAATGGCAATGGTTTGGCTTGTTGTAGTGTACTACAAAATTGAATGATATGGAGGATAGAAGGAAAAGCATACTAAGGTTTTATCTTTGAGTTATGTTGAGATAATTCAATATTCATTCATTCCTTAATTCATTAGAAGCCTATTTCTTTTTTATGATAGCAGGGTCCTATTGTAGACAGCAAGATTCATGGTTGAATTACATCATTCAGACACTTGTTTTTCAGAGGTGTTGATCTATCTTTGATAGTCTGTGTAGACTTGTATGTTTGTGAATTAGATTTCATGACTGGAAAAGGCTATTGTGAAAAGTCGAGTGGGCAGTAATCTGTGGCAAGTTGATCCAGCTTTTAAAGTTCAGTTTTTTACTTTCTGTCAGAAGTCCTTTTGTATTTTTCATCAGGGACGTCTAAGTTTGACTTTGGTCCAAAACTTCCTCAGAAAATTTTGTAAAGAGAACGATTCTTTGATGAATTGGAATGAAATAAAGGATTTCTTTATGTCTCATCAATTTTGATTGTTGACTCGATGTCTTTACTTATGTCTCTATATTTATTTCATCATCTGTTATGTTTAGAAAATTACATAAATAATGAATTTTTCAGCAAGCTTTTATTTATAAAAAAAACCAGCCTAAGCACTTGTAATCAATACTTGTGAATTAGGATACCAATTTTGATGGCTATAAACATAGGGTGATATTCCCGTCTATTTTTCTTTAGCCAAGCAGGATCTAAAAATGCTTGAGTGAGATCATTTCCTATATTTTCCTCAACATTTATTTGGCGACCATACTGGGGAGATCTTCAATATCTCTCTGGTTAATTTGTATGCTTGATTAGTATCGAATACATCTATTTTTTTATATTGATTCTTTGACTGTTTTATTTCTTAATGATCACTGTACCTGTTGCAAGGAAGCCCAATATTGAGCCCGGTCTTCAAGATCAAACCAGCATTGCTTTGAATTTGTTTAACACCATTTTAGACACTCCCATTACTCGGGTTGAACTTAATCATTCATGGGCAGTAATTGAACAAGATATTAGTGCCCAAGAACATTGGGAAGCTAGACGTAGATAGCCTAGAAATCAGTCGTAACCTTCTTGTTCCTTCATCTTTGTCCTTCCTTTCATGTCCTTAGACTCTCATGTTTCTAGGAGAAGAAGAGGCTTATCACCTAAAATTAATCCTACTACTGAAATAGGAAGAAGGAATGTTGTGTTATCAACCCAAAAAAGTGCTCTAAGGAGAACCTTCTATGATTCATCCAGTTCATCTTTCTCTCCCTCATCTATCGTCCACAAGATGGCATCTAGTGGTGGCTCTAGTGGCACTGGAAGTGCTTCCTCCTCTCATTCTTCAACTTCTTCAGTGATTGGTAGTCTATATAGCCACCATATCCATGTATAATATACCACAAATCCCACCAAAGTCATTAAAAAGTATGGGATTTTTCAGTTTGAAGAAGATGCCACAACCACACCATGGCATGTTTCCTCTCCTCTTAAACTAGCACCTGCTACTCGTCCACTTCCTAAATTCAAAGAGAATCTCCCTAGGTTTTCAAGGAATAACATTGTCACTACAAATGAACACATGGTGGAATTTTATAATGCTTGTCACAACATAGGAGCCAATGAAAACGAAAATTGCATGCGCTTATTCGTTAATTCCTTGGAAGAAAAGGTGACGACATATTTCTTTGACCTTCCTCCTAAGATTATGTCTACTTGGGAGGAGTTGGTTTATTGGTTCAAGTCCACCTATGGGAAATTTAAAATCTCGGTTGAGCAGTTACAGGAGTACAATAACACGGCCTATAAGAATGGTGAGACTATCAAGTCCTTCAACTTGCGTTTCACTAATTTATACAATCAAATCCAAGAACTCATTCGACCTCAGAACCAAGCCACTTTCATGCATTACTACAATGCATTACCTTCCCCATATCATCATAGGCTTGAGGAAAAATCCATTGATAACCTTGGTTCCGCTCATCATACTTGTTTAGAGTATGAAGAACAGCTTGAAAGAATGGGTCTTCCTCAGGGAGAATCAGTTAAACAGACAGACATGTCTGCCCTCTTACAGCTTGTACAAGACATGAATAATTGTATGATAGCGTATGAGCTAAAGGGAAATGTCTCCCCTCTCACCCCTGGAGCTTCATCCTCTTTTGTACCCCCCTTTAGAAATCCAATTGAAAATATTTTTTAGCCTAAATCTATCATGCCTCGAAGTTGGTGTAACTTTTGTGAGGAACACCACGAGGAAGCCACATGTGAGGTAAGGAAGAGTGCCAGAGATACGATCTTTGGTAAAAGACTAGAAACTACCATTGTTGTCCTAGATATTGCAGAGCCAGAAGATGTCATGATCATCAATACTAGGAACAAACCCTACTCTCCCAAAGGAAAATATGATCCTCCCCACAATTATTCTAGCCCAAGATCATCCTCACCAACTGCTACTGTTCAAGTTCCTAAAGTCCCTAACAGTCAAGGAATTACCTCCCCTCTCCCCTCTTCCAAATACAATATCCTAAATCAATTGGCCAACATCAAAGCAGATGAAACCCTTCTGGACATGGTTGTCATCCCTGAACAACAGAGGCATCTGAAACAATTCATGGAAGGAAAATCTTACGTTGTAGCCAACCTCTCTAAAGAGGTAAACGAAGAGGATTTGTTTGCAAAAAAAGTAGGTGTACATAACTTTAGATACCCTGAAAAAAATCCCCCTTTTTATATTTCTGTAAAGATTATGGATTAGATTGCCCATTGTTGCCTCATTGATGGCAGTTCGGGCCCAAGTGTGATGTCGGAGATTATTATGGAAGAGATAGGCTTGTCTTGTAAAAATGAAAACGCCAGAAGCATGCTCTCTTATAATAGTCTACAAAAAACTACCATAGGTGAGATTAAAGACGTGACCTTAGTTTTATGTGCACACCTTGAAATAAGGACAACCCTTAGCATTCAAGTAATTGATATGCCATTAAGAAATTACTCAATCATCTTGGGAAGAGATTGGCAAGCTTTGACGGGTGGATACCTCTCACTCGACGGGACACACTTATCCGTTCCTCGGAATGGTAAAAACATTATAGTCCTTAGAGAGGGAAGGATTTCACCTTACATAGAGAGTGTCCCACAACCTAATGTGAACTATATCGAAGAGGACTTAGGGGTGTATTCCATCTTTGTTGAGGAAGATAATATTCCCTTGGAACAAATTGATTTGGATGATGGTATGTGGCACATGAACTTTGATGGTTCATGCTCTATTGAAGGTAACGGAGCTGGCATAATATTGTATTGTCCTGTGGGGAAAATTCATAATTTTTCTTATAGGTTAGAGTTTGCTTGCACAAGTAATGTCATTGAATTTGAAGCCTTGTTATTAGGCATTGAAAACGCTTATAATTTGATTGTGGTCACCTTTCAATTTTTGGAGATTCTGAGCTTGTTGTGAACCTTGTACGTAAGATATACTCTCCTAGCAACAAGTTGATGAAACGATATACCCAAATTGTTTGGGCACTTATCTCGAACCTATTATCTTTCAACATTACTCATGTTAATAGGGAATTGAATCCGATGGCTGATCGGTTAGCTTTTTTTGCAGCCTCTCCTAATCAACAACTTATGCCACACATAACTAATTGTACTTTTCAATCTCTATATCGTCAATATATCCCTGACAATACAAAATTTTGGCAGGTCTTCCCTAGCGATGAGAGCATTTGTTCTTTCATTCAAAATGAACCTTATAAGCCCAAGGAAATTATATCCATATAAGATAACAAGATTCCTAAAGGCTTGACTCCTCTAGAGAGTTTGTTTTCATCGAGTGATGTAGGCAATAAAGAGAAGCAGAAAGAAGAGGAGTCAAAAAGGAAGGTGGGTGAAACCATCTCCTTGAACATTGGGACACCCGAGTCTCTAAAGAATGTAAAAATAGGTGCCCAATGTTCTGATGAAGAGAAAATGAAGTTTGCCAAGCTACTTGGTGAATTTCAATATGTTTTTGCTTGGTCTTATGAGGATCTTCGTGGTTTTTATCATGGTATTATACAACATGCTATCCCCATCAAGGAAGCCATAAAACTGGTTAGGCAAAAACAAATACCTATCAACCCCGCACTGGAAGCAACTATTCGAAAGGAGTTGGAAAAACTCTTGAAGGCTGGAATCATCTTTCTGGTCAAGTATTATGAATGGGTTTCCAATTTGGTTCCTGTTCAAAAAACAACTGGTCAGATTAGATTATGCGTTGATTTTCGTGCATTAATCAAGATAGTATAAAAGTTCACTTTCCTCTCCCTAACATGGAAATGATTTTGCAGCAAGTCATAAGGTCACAGATAAATATAAAACCAAATCAAGGTAAAAATGGTAGATAAATATAAAACCACCTTTATTACTCATTGGGGAACCTTTGCTTATGAGTGTATGCCTTTTGTCTTATCTAATGCAGGTGCCAATTTTCAAAGAGCTTTGCAAATAGCTTTTGACAATTTGATCGGTAAGATCATTCAGATCTACCTTGACGACTTAACAGTGTACTAACAGTTCTCATGCGATGTAGGAAATTTGGCATCTCTTTAAATCCTTCTAAATCAATTTTCGACGTTACCGAGGGCAAGCTCCTTAGACACATTGTCTCTCATTCATGAATAAGCATTGATCTCGAAAGGATTGTTGCCATCCTTAATCTTCATGCTCCCACTTCCAAGAAGGAGGTTCAAGCTTTTAAGGGGGTTATTAACTTTGTCCATAGGTTTGTTCCAAATTTTGTTGTGATGGTCAAACCAATTCATAATCTTCTTAAGCAAGATCGTTCTTTTTCTTGGACAGATGATGTCGAAAATGCTTTTGTTTGAATCAAGAAAGCAATCAGCTTCGCACCTGTTTTGGCAAAGCCGGATTTTGAGAAGGAATTCACGATATATACTTATGCCACCGAGCAAGCAGTTTCTGGTATCCTCATGCAAAATGATGACCAAGGTAATGAAAAACCGGTGGCTTACATGAGTCAAAGTTTGTCTGATGATGAATTTAAATATTCTTTTATTGAGAAACATGCTTTCGCTCTTGTTAAAGGTGTTGAAAAGTTTCACCACTTCATCCTAGGTAAGCATACGTTGGTAAAAGTCCCTTTAGTTGTTGTCAAGTTTTTGCTCTCACAGACTTATCTTTCAGGGAAGCTTGCATATTGGCTTGCCAAGATCCAGGAGCATGATTTGAATTTCATGACTTCTACCACTATCAAGGGATATGACTTAGCCCTTCACTTAGCTCATCATGTTGAGAATAGTGAAGAAATTGATGAACATGATAGTTCCTTATCAACACTATTCTACATTGAAAAATAGATTCTTCCTGTGCCTGAACATCCTTGTTATAAGAATCTAGTTTACTACTTACAAAACCAAAGATGCCCGGACAGCTTAGACACTCATCAAAGAAGAATACTCTGCCTTGAATCCGCAAGATACGTCATTATAGGAGACTTCTTGTTTTGAATATATGTTGATGGTGTGTTGCTTCGTTGTGTAAATGATGAAGACGCGCATAAGTTGTTGCAATAAACTCATGGTTCTTCAAATTATGCCATTCATGTAGGAGGTCATTTTTCTACTAAAACCATTGTTTTCAAGATTATCATAAAATGATACTATTGGCCTTCAATCTTTCGTGACTCTTATGTTTTTTCAAGATCTTGTGACAAGTGCCAAAAATTTTCTAGGAAAGAACGCCTTTCATCCATGTCATTACAACCTGTCCTCCCAGACTTTCCCTTTTCAAAGTGGGGATTAGATTTTTTTGGTCCTATTAATCCTCCTTCAGCGGGACAAGTTTTTATTTTGACAACTACATACTATTTTACAAAATGGGTTGAAGTTGTCCCACTTAAAAATTCAACAGATGATCAGGTAATTTCTTTCCTTGAAAATAACATATTTTCTAGATTTGTTCTTCCATTGGAAATTATTACAGACAATGGTCTCGCTTTCATTTATGCTAAGTTGACCCAGTTTTTAGATAAATTGGGGGTTAAACATTTCACCTCATCAGATTATTATCCCCAAGGAAATGGGTAGGCTTAGTCTACCAACAAGAATCTGGTGAGAATCATCAAAAGGCTCATTGAAGATAAGCCTCGTTAATGGCACACTCTCCTCACTTACACCCTTTGGGAAAATCAAACTACTGCCAAGGTAAGCTCTGGTTGCACTCCTTTCCAGCTTGTGTATGGTCAAGAAGCCATCCTGCCTACCGAGATGGAACTCTCTTCCTTAAGGTTAATGCTACAGATCGAAGAATTAAATTTTTCTGACGTTTCACAAAGGATAAATGCACTCCTAACTTTAGAGGACCAAAGTATGTTTGCCTTAGATAATATAAAAAAGAGACAACAGACTCTTAAGAAGTATTTCAACAATAGTGTCAAAATTGTCAAATTTAAAGTCAATGAGAAGGTACTACTGTGGAATTCAGCACACACTAATAGGGGAAGATATTCAAAATTTCAAAAATTATGGCTGGGTCCTTTCAAGATCGTTTTTTTCCTAGGTACTAATTCTTACATCCTAAAAGATTTACAGGAGCAATTGTTCTCCTATAGCACTAACAGTTATCACTTGAAACATTACGTGGAACCAACTTGAAAAGTTTTAATGTTGTTTGGATTTTCTGTATATTAGTAGTCTATTCCTGCTTTCATTTTTCCACTGTTTTCATTTCTGTTGTTACAGTAGTTTGATTTATGCTTCCTTTTTAATAGATTTCATGCTGCTTTTGCAAATTCTGTCATTTGATTTCTGCTATTTTAAATTTTGTAGTCCTATTTCTGTTATGATTTTTATTGTTTTTCATCTTTTAGTTGATTTTTGGTGAAGAGTAAGATGTTGGATCATTTCTGCCACAGTGACACTCCTGCAAGGTATTGTTAGTCAATAAAAATCAATCTTACACAAATGTTAGGATGTTCCCCCTGAAATCATAATTGAATTTGTTATCTGCTTTCATTGTTGTCTTATAAAGAAATTGGTTATCTCTCACTTCTGCTTTTCATTTCTTCATCCATTTGAGAATTTAAAAGAGCAAGCCTATAAATTTTTCTCCTTAAAGTAAGAGAAAATTATGGTTGAATGATTATGCATACAAGGATAAACCCCCTCATACTTAACATTTTTCATGAGTTATTCCCAAATTCCCGGTCATTTTTCCATTAAATCCGCTCACTTCCCCCTGTTGCATAATCATTTTCGTTATATCTTCTTGATTTGTTGTTCTTGGTCTACGAAACCATGTGTTCTGAGTTCTTAATCTATTGGAAACATATTTCCCTGTGGAGTCACCAGTTTGTTGACGATTAAAATCGCAACGAGGATTTTGCTCGCAAAGTATTGCTAAAGACTATGATTTAAACTAAGCTAATAATATATAATACTAGTAGGTGGGACCCCCTTGTAGATTGGAGGATCAGATAAGGTTCTTATTTGATATTTATGTTGTTGTTTGACACTGCTTACAGGGTTCTACATGATTGATGATGAAATCTTGGTTTTATTTACAACAGATGGCAAATGGATAATGCATTTTATGTGTTGATTATATTTTTCTAAGCTCTAAATTCCATGTCATGATGGCTTATGTTGACTATTATTACATATTCTATTGGCGCATTGATTCATTACTTGTTACACTTGCACAAGACACATGTTAGTAACAACAAATAAGGGCAATGGAAAAGGGACCTACGAAAAAATCCAAGAAAGAGGAGGTATATTATACTATACTATGGTATGCTATACTATGTGCAAATGAAATTAAAAGGATTATTGTTAGTCCTAACTAGCAATGTTAGTGACTATACAATTATTATTGAGTTATATTTGGTGCATTTGATACACGTTATGGTATGTTTTGGAAATTGTTAATATGATGTGGGGTGGTGCAGTTGGCAAGTCATGTGTGCAAGTTTCGATGCACATAATTAATAGCATGGGATTAATGGCAATGGTTTGGTTGGCTATCGTGTACTACAAAATTGAATGATATGGGGGATAAAAGGAAAAACATACTAAGGATTTCTCTTTGAGTTCTGTTGAGATAATTAAGTTTTCATTCATTCCTTAATTCATTAGAAGCCTAATTATTTTTTATGATAGCAGGGTCCTATTGTAGATAGCAAGATTCAGGGCTGAATTACATCATTCAGACACTTGTTTTTCAGAGGTGTTGATCTATCTTTGATAGTTTGTGTAGACTTGTCTGTTTGTGAATTAGATTTCATGATTGAAAAAGGCTATTGTGCAGAGTCGAGTGGGCGACAATATGTGGCAAGTTGATCCAGCTTTTCAAGTTCATTTTTTTACTTTCTGTTAGAAATTCTTTTGTATGTTTCTTCGAGGACATCTAAGTTTGACTTTGGTCCAAAACTTCCTCAGGAAATTTTGTAAAGAGAACGATTCTTTGATGAATTGGAATGAAATAAAGGATTGCTTTATGTATCATCAATCAATCAAGGAATATAGGATTGATTTTGATGAATATATGTATCATCAATCAATCAATCAATCAAGGAATACAGGATTGCTTTATGTATCAATCAATCAATCAATAAAGGATTGCTTTTGATGAATTTTGTAAAGAGAACGATTCTTTGATGAAATAAAGGATTGATATAAATACCACATCTTGGATATACACTACCTTCTTAGTTTCTGAGTTCCAAAGCATATAACCTTTTAGACCATCTTTATACCAAATAAAAATACACTTTTCATCATTTTTATCTAGCTTACTTATGTTTCCTTTGGAACATGAACATAGGCATCACAACCAGATACCTTGAGATGTGCCGGAGAGGGTTTCTTATCATTCCATACCTCGTGTGGAGTCTTTTCATCCAACGTTGATGAGGGTGATCGATTGACCAGGTAACATGCAATACCCACTACCTATGCCTGGAATTCATGTCCTAACCCGACACCACTGAGCATGCACCTTACTTTTTCCATCAACATCTTGTGCATCCTTTTTGCAACTCCATTATGTTGAGGTGTATATGGAGTAATATTCTACCTAGACATACCACACTTCTTACTAAATTATTTGAATTCATTTCTGCAAAATTCTCCACCATTATATGTCCTCAACACCTTAATTATTTTCTCTRTTTGATTCTCCACAAAAGCCTTCAACTATTTAAATCTGTCAAAGACTTTAGATTTATTCCTAAAGAAATAAATTGATGTATTCATGGAGAATTCATTTTTAAATGAGACATAGTACATATATTTTCCAAGTGATGGAACCGACACAGGTCCAAACAAATCACTGTGCACCAACTATAAAATTCCCTCTGCCCTTGTAGCACCAGAGGAGAATATTACACGATTATGCTTCCCATATAAGAAATGTTCACAGAAATCAAAATCCAAAGAGAAATTTTTCCTACTTTCAACCATACTTTTACCGTGTAGTACTCAAACACCCTTCTCTTCGATATGCCCCACTCTTTGATGTCACAACATGGTTTTTTCTCCAGAGAGTGTAGGATTTTCTCCTTCTTCAATTCCAATCTCAAGAACAATGGAACTATTGCACACATTATTAATATTTCTTCCCTGTAGCTTAGACAAACTTTTAATCCAAAGTCCCTTCAGGAACACCATTTCTCCTCGAACCATCCTTCAGGTTTCTTTCTCAAAAGTTATTTTTACCCCTGCATCATCCATTTTGCTTACAGAAATCAAAATTTTGGCCAATCCTGGGATGTGTAAAACACCGAGTGTTTTAATCCTTCCATCCATGAGCTTCAACTTGAATTTTCCTCGTCCTATGATTTTGGTTGTCGATTTATCATCTAGGAAAACATCAGCTCCATTATACCTTTCATATTCACGGAACCACTCCCTGTGAGGAGTCATATGAAAGGATGCACCTGAGTTTACCAACCATGCCCCATGATATTCATATGTGCTTGAAGAATCCAAGTACACATCCCATCCTTCATCCACGGAGGTTTTTTCTTCTGTAAAAGGAACATCATCAAATCCCTTCCCTCTCTCAACACTTTTGGATCTACATTACTTCTTGTAGTTCCCTTCTTTTCCACATCGCCAACATACCTTTACAATTTTTCTGGGAGATTTAGATCTCCCACTTGAGGACTTTGATATGTTTCTTTCATGGGAGTGTCCTTTTGCATATAAGGCATATGTGCTCTATCCTTCCATGTTTGTATGTCTCATCTCCTCCGACAACAAGGATGAGACCACATCATCGAAACTTAAAGTGTCAAAGTATTACTACTTATTGCCACAACCAGACTATCCCACGAGTCTAGTAAAGAGGACAATAAATAGATACACATATCTTCATCAGAAATATTATTATCAACAAATAATAACTGAATTACCAATGTATTGAAGGAATTCATATGCTCAGTCATTGAATCTTCATATTTCATCCTCAGGTTGTACAACTTCTTCCACGGGAATAGTTTTTTTACCAGGGACTTAGACCGATACAAATCCCCTAACTTATTCCATAAAGTCTTGGTTGCAGCTTTCCCCAACACATTCAGTAATATTGAATCCGAGAGACACAATCAGATTGTTCTCTTCACCTTTCAATCCAAATTTTCCCAATCTTTTGTTGGCGTTCCTGTAGGTGTAGTACCTGGATCCACATTGATCCATTGATCTTCGTCCATCAACAGATCCTCCATCTTGAGTTTCCATAGCTCAAAAATTTTCCCATTGAATTTATCGATCTCTATTTTTGAATCGCTCACCATTTCTTTTTACCTAGAGAATCGATACCATAGAGTTCCCACTGTAACAAGGTTTATCACTGACCCAAGCCAAACCTCTGACCATAAAGGCATCCCCCTGAAGCCAATAATTTCTCTGATACAAAACGTAGATTTTAACCTTGTTCAATAAATTACTGCAAATAGACTCTTAATAAAGACATAAAAGATACAATGGCACACACACACACATTACACAAAGATTTTACCCTAGAAACTCAAACAAAGAAAACCAACGAAATGTTTAGAGTGGCACCTCTAATTCTTTTATTCATAATCTTCTTCATTGCTTAGAATACTATATATATATATATATATATATATATATATATATATATATATATATAAGATCTTGCAGCATCCAAAACCCTTAATCCATTGACCTAGATTAGTCAACAACCCTAATTCCTTAACGAAAATTAGAAAATCATCGATGAAAACCACGTGCCAAAAAATCGTTAAAAATAAACGCAAAAACTGCCAGAATGTTTTTTTGGGGGTGGTCGCCCCCTACCCCCCTTTCTCCCATATCAGTGTACAATACACGAGATCAATTTTGCAAAGAATATAACACATACCCAACAAGAGACCCTTCCATTAAAATGTGTCGTACAACTAAATGCATTCTTTCAACCTAAGGAAAAACAATCATCACTTAGTCATCTGAAAGAGAAAATAAATATGAACATTCCATGGGCATGTTTTAATGGTGCCTCTCAAGGGAACCCACCTAGGGGTGGAGTAGGATAAATATTGTTTTTATCACAAAATCATAGTTTAAAATTCAAAGCTAGAATTGGGCCATAAACAAATAATTTCTATGAGTTGATGGCCCTCAAAATGGTTTTAAAATTGGCTAAAGAATCAGGCGTTTCTCATCTTCAAATACAAGGCTAATTTTAAGGATGAAAATTTATATTAAAATGTAGAAACCTGGGCTAATCTTACTGGTCTTTAATATGCAAAATGTAAAATGTTTGGCTATAGTTTTGTAAAAATATTCAAATTTTTAAGGATTTTATATAGTTTCTATAAAATTTTGGCGAGTGAATAATTTTTAGAAAAAATGGAAATTGACTAATCTTTTTTTGGGGGAAAACCATGGAAAATTAGCCCATTGGCTAAATTTAGCCCCTAAAATCATCTATATTCAAAGGAGACAGTTGGAATAGGTGGGTGGCCACCAATGGAATAGGAGCCAGTTGGAATAGGTGGGTGGCCACCAATATCCACCTGGATAAGTCCTCCCCCATTAAGAAGCAATGGTATACATTGCCTTGTGTGCCCCCATAAAGTGAAGAAACTTCTGTTGAATTTGGCCACGGGTGAGCCACTTGCCTTGGTGGAGGAGCTTCCCTACCTTGACAACTCGATAAAGCTAGATCCTTTGTTGGTGAGTACCCTTGACCTGTGTGTCCACTATCTGATCAGTGGATTCATGTTCCATGCAGTCAAGGTTGAGCTTTTTTTGTGTCAATTGTGTTGCGATCTTTGAGGTGTCCAATAATTGTGGAAAATATGGTCGAAGGAGGTCCACATTGAACATTGGGTGCAAGCCAAGGAAGGGTGGAGTGTTGAGCTCAAAAGAATTGCTACCCATAGCCTTGGTGATAGTGTAAGGCCCATACAGAAGTGGGTGGAGCTTCCAATGGGGCCGTGTAAGGCGCTCTTTCTGCAAATGTAACCAGACCTTGTCTCCCACCCGAAACTGGTGAGGTACCTAGTGTTGATCATGGCGTTTCTTGCACTTAGCATTGGCTTTCTGCAAAATATCATGGACCTGTTGGCGGATGTGTTGAATCCTCTCAATGAATCTGGTGGCTTTGTTGGCCTCAGACTGAACATGGGAAGAATTTGTCTGTATTTTTGCAATAGGTAGTGCAACATCAATGGGACCCAAGGGTTGGAATCCCAACCCCACCTGAAACAGGATATGGTCGATGGAGCTATGGAGAGCCCTTTTGTAGCTGTGATGAACATAGGGAATAATCTCATCCCATGTATGCAGATGCTTAGAGTTATACATGTGCAAGATGTGCACAATCATCCGATTAACAACCTCTATTTGGTCATCAGATTGAGGGTGGAAGGTAGTGGATTTAGTGAGCTTGGTGTCCAGCAGTGACCAGGGACTCGACCAAAATGTGTTGAGGAACTTGTTGTCTCGATCAGAGACGATGGTCTGTGGTATCCCAAAATGGAACCACACTCATTCGAAGAAGAGCTTGACAATATATGTCATTGTGATGCTCTTCTTGCAGGCTGTGAGAATGGCCATCTTCGAAAACCGATCAACCACCACAAATACACAATAATTGCCTTGATTGGTGGATGGAAAGCCAAACATGTAATCCATCGTGATGGATTCCTAAGGTCTATCGGGAGTAGGAAGAGGGGTGTATAATCCTTTCTTCTTGATGGTTGGCTTGGAAATGGCACATGTAGTGCAATATCTGATATACTTGTTGACGTCATGTCTATGTTTTGGCCAATAAAAATGTTTATGTAGAATGGCCACAATTTTCTCCATGCCAAAATGTCCTGCCATCTGGTTGTAGTGAGCCTCCCATACCAGCTTTGCATGCTCACTTGCAGGAACACATAGATGTCCCATATGGCATAACAGTTCATCCTGAATGTGAAAATCGATGACATTTGCGCCTATACCCAAAAGCTAACATGTGGTGGAGAAGTATGGATCTTGTTGACAAAGTTGGGGCCACTCAGATGCCTCATGCCCATAGGAATGGAGCATGGTTATGAGTGCAGCCACAAGAGGTCGACTGAGGCATTCAACGACACAATTTATGCTCCCTGTCCTATACTTGATGTTGAGATGGAACTACTGCAGATAGGTTGAAAACTTATGATGGCAGACGTTTTGCAACTTCCCCTATGTCTGTATACACTACAGAGGCTTGTGATCGGTGTGGATGATTGTCACCTTCCCCAGAGTGTAATGTTTCCATTGATGATAGGCTTGTACAATGGAATACATTTCCTTATCATAGGTGGGGTATTTCTGGACAGTATCTGAGAGTGTCTCACTATGGTATGTTATCGGATGACCGTGTTGAGTGAGAATTGTGCCTACAACATAAGCAGATGCATCAGTCTCAACCTCGAACGATTGTTCTAGATCAGGTAAGGAGAGTACTGGAGTTGAGCACAAGCGATACTTCAGATCATCAAATGCTCATTGTTGTTCCTTGCCCCATGTGAAATTTTCCCTGCCACTACCCTTGGTCACTTGGTTGAGGAGCCATGCAATATGGGAGAATCCCAACACGAACCATTGGTAGAAGTTGGAAAGTCCCAAGAAGCTCTGAAGCTCAGTTAGTGTGGTCGAGGTTGGCCAGTCACAGATGACTTGGATGTTAGCTGGATCAACATGTACCCCATGGTCATCAACAATGTAGCCAAAGTATTGGATCTTGTTCATGCCAAAGGAGTATTTTTCAAAGTTGGCATATAGCTTGTGTTGCCGCATAGTGCTCAAAACCTGCTAACTATGTTGCATGTGCTCCTCCCAAGTTCTGTTGAAGATGAGGATGTCATCCAAATATACCACCACAAAAGAGTTAGTGAAGGGTCTCAATACAACATCCATCAACCTCATGAAAGTGGTTGGTGCATTTGTTAAGCCAAAGAGCATGACCAACCATTTGAAGAGACCTTCTTTAGATTTGAAATTTGTCTTCCATACATCAGTTGGTTTGATGGGAACATGGTGGTAGCTAGACTTTAGGTCAATCTTGCTGAAGAAATTTTCCCCCTTAAGTTGGTCAATAAGGTCATCAATTCTAAGAATTGGGTACTGGTTATTGATTGTTATTTTGTTTAATGCATTGTAATCAATGCAGAGCCACCAAGTTCCATCTTTCTTCTGCACCAGTACAATCGGGCTTCCGTAAGGGGAGGAGTTGGGTCTGATGTGCCCCTTTTGAAGTAGCTCTTGGATGTGACTCTTGATTTCAATATTTTCCATCAGTGTGTGATGATAGACTGGTTCATAAGGCAGAAGTGCACCAGGGGTCAGATCAATTAGATGCTTGACTTGGTAATGCGTCGGTACCCCGGTGGATGAGGAGAAGATTTCTATGTACTCTTCCACAATCTCTTCGACTTGCTTCTGCTGCAAAGAGAGGCTCTGTGTAGAGGCCAAGGATGTGGCTGCGACCTTCTGCTTACCATGAGCATGAATCACAAAGAAGATGAACTTCCTTATCTGTAAAATGACCTTACTGCATTTCTTAGAAGATATTAAAAAAATAGGGGTAGGCGGCGCTACCTCTGGTATCCTGTACAATTTTCTACCCAAATTAATAATAACACTATGGGGTCTAGACTCATACACAACATGTTGCTTCCATAAATATGGTTTTCCTAAAAGAACATCATAAAATTCAAGGGGAGAAATATCAGACAATACCTTGTATTTGAAAGGCTTGATGTTGTAGGGCAGACAACATTGTTGCCTGACACAAAGATCTCTTCCTTGACGAAGCCAGCTGATGGTGTAGGGATGCGGGTGCGGTGTTGACGGTAGGTCTAGTCGCTTGACGACCTATGCTAAGATCAGGTTCTTCTGACTGTCGTTGTCGATAATTAAATGAAGTGGATCCCCCTTTACCCACATCTGTGAGTGAAAGAGGTGTTTACCTTCCTCTGGTTCTTCTGGTTCACTTGGCTAGAATTTAGTGGTAGTGACAGTGGCACTGGGTGCATCATCAATAATACGCTTCCATCCTTCTGGATTTGATTCGGAGTCAAAATCTACCTCTAACTCGAAATATTTCAGCTCGACCACCAGTGACTGCTTGGAGCAACATTCTTCAGTGTTGTGCCAAGGGATTTTATGGTGTTCACACCATTTTCTTGTGTCCTTCTTCGATTTCTCATTACCCTTCTCGTGTTGCGGCTTGGACTGTTTTTCCTAAGAGTGGACATATTTTCTCTGTCCCTTGTTTTGTGGGTTGGGGCCACCTTTTCCCTGCTTCAGTTGTGAGGAGTTTGCAAATCCCAACTCTCATCTCTTCTGCTTAAATTTCGGCTCGATCTTGGTAGCATATCTATAATCCATACCCAATTATGTGATTTCCAAAAAATCCATTTTTGTTTGAATGTATCTATGTAGACAACTTTGGTATTTGAGCACCAGATGTCGCTCAGAGTCTTTTATACCCAATTTTGTGCACAAGGTATGGAAAATATTGGTGAAATATGGTACTGTTTGGTCCCTTTCCTGACGCAGGGTGGTCCATCTTTTGTACTGGTCCTCGTAGCTTCCAACACGGTAGTATTGTTCTTTAATGGCATCCCTAAAGGAATCCCACGTGGGGGCGACCGCAAATATTTCAGATTCCTCTATGGCCCTTTTCTTAGAGTAAGTATCCCACCAATCCTTAACATGGGGGACAACCTTGAGTGAAAAATTAATATTTTCCCTATCAGAAAAATTGTGGACCGAAAAATACCCTTCAAGCAGATTCAACCATTTATCTACAGCATCAACATCTATCAGTCCTTCAAATAATGGAATATAAAAATTTACATGTACCTTGATGGGGGTTGCATGGCCACTTGATGAAGATGTGTCTCCTATGGGCAATCGTCGAAGGATATGTTTAAAGTTTTCCATCATTTTGTTCCTTTGTCATGCAAGAGATTCCTCGAGCAACATTTTAAAATGATCTTCTGCTCCATCATCTTTATTTTCATACCCCATGGGTTGTTTTCGAGCTCGATGCAACCGATATTGCAAAGGCTTGACTAGTTCGAGTCCCAACTTCTTGTACCCAGATCTTGTCGAGGACATGCACGAAGAAAAATAAATGGAGAGAAGACCACTCTAATACCACTGATTTAGATAAATGAGTGGAACAAAATGAATAACAGACTAAATACAATAACACATAGATACAAAGAACAACAACAAATATCCAGTGAACAATAACTTCTATTGAATAAATGAAATAGGTTGAAACTGTAAAACTGCAGAACTGAAAACAACTTGCTCGAATGGTGGTAGCTATCTCTAAGAAGAGATGTGGCTTCTATGCGCATCTTTCTGAGAAGAATGATTACAATGATGCTCTAGAATCCTTTTTAACATTACTCGTGAATTCCAAAACCCTATACATCCAAAAACCAAACCCTAGCAGATGAAAGGTCAATATTTGTGTGGGCCCCTATGGGTAAGTTGGTACTTCAACTTCCTGGGGTCGTAACTTTTGCATACAACCTCCTTTTTAGGCACGTGACAGCCCGTTGGAAAGGTGTTTTAGAGAAATACACATTATGTTGTCAAACTCTTACTTTGTTTATATTTTGAATATGGAAAGCCAAAAAAACATTGTTTAAGTCCCCAAAACGACCCTGGAAGTACAGAAAAATGTACTGACATGAAAACTTCCAAAACAAGCCAGTTGGATTATGTGGGTATCCACCAATATCCACCTAGAAGTTGTGCAGGGCTTAAGACAACCTGGAAGTGTAAAACCCACAACTACAAATAAT
>ML779805.1:584435-597534 GCA_009831015.1 Picea engelmannii
CTAGCCTCCATTTTGTGTAGTTGAGTCTAAAACCCTAATAGTGTATTGTCCATATGTCTCAATATCATCTTAGAAGGATCTAAATTTATTGTCAAGCATTGCTAGTAACTCACTTTGAAGCATTGCTACTAATTCACTTTGAAATTTGGTTCCTCTCTCTTCTCTATTTTTTTTATTGATTCTATTTATCCATGCAAAGATTTTTCTATTGATTATATACATTCATGCAAACTATCTAGGGTTACTTTATTAGGTCTTCCTCTATTAGATTTAGTATCAATGGTGAATTACTTATATTGAAAAAAAATGAAAGTTATTGTTGATCATATTTATGGCAAAATATTCATGTAGTAGCACCACAAAGATAATATTCACCACAAAGATATATTCACCTCATAATTAACCACAAAGATAATATTCACGAAGATATATTCACCACTATATGTATTCATGACAGAGATAATATTTAAAAGATAAATGGTTGGTTTTGAATGGGATGACAAAGTGATAAAGTTTTTATTCTTAAATGATGGATGCTACTTATGGAATATATTCAAATTCATAACGATGATGTTGAAAGTTTTTAAACTCTATGATAACAATGAGAAAACTAATAAATACATTATTAATTTTTATTTTAAAAAAAATATAACTATATAAGGTGGAAATGTTCTTTTTCATTAAATAAGATTCTCGTTCATTGAATTAATCTTCTAAAGTATATATATAATCTTCTTTGAAATAGAGTTCTCTCCAAAAATAAAGTCAATATCCAAAACACAAAGTTCAAAGTTCAGACAAATATTTATAGCTATTAAACACTAGACACTTATTTTGTTTTTTCCAAAATAAAGTCAATTTCCAAAACACAACATTCTATTATAGAAAGAGAAAGCTTTGTTGTTAACAAAAATTTCAAATACTATTTGAAATGGAAGATCATAAAAGAAATGAAAATTGTGACCAATTGAGGAAGCAATATGTAATTAAAGTATTAAATTAGTTTGTATATTTTAAATTGGTAGATCAAATGAATTATAATTTTTTTTCATAGTGTTGTTGTATTGAGTGGACTTAATTGTTAAGAACATTTGTTTTTTTAGGTCATAGATTCAAATCCAAAAAAAATAAGATATGTATAATTCATTGATTTTAACAATTTAAGTTAATATTACAAATCCTATTACACATTCTTGATTATTACTCTCTCTAATACTTTAAACCATAGTAAAATCAATATTTAAGTTTCCAAATACAGTGTTATTCACCAAAATTATATATATATATATATATATATATATATATATATATAATTATAATTTAGTTTAATAAGTGTGGATCAGTTGATGAGTGCTTTTAAGGCACTCCTAAAAGTTACAGTGATAGCACTGTCATAGATTTAAAAAGTAAAAAAATACTTATTTTTGTGTTTTAACATTTTTATTTTGGTATTTGTGATATTTTTTTATATAATAATAAATCATTAAAAATTTAATATGAGTTAATTTTTCTAATTGAGATGAAACACAACCTCCATTGAAATGAAAACTATTACATGGTATAATTTGAAAAATGAAAATTATTATATATAGATTGGTATTATATATATATATATATATATATTGCTGCACCAGACTTCAACTCTCAAGAACTTCGACTTACCCATTTCAAGTTTTGCATATCGATTCTATATCTTTTGTGACACAACAAAAATGGAAAATTTGAAAATTTAAGCATTCCCCACTACTTTTAAGATCTAATTAAAATCTTTGAAATATTCCATCTTTCTACATTTTCCAAGAATTTTGGTTAACAAATTTAAATATGTTTGAGTCATTATTAAAGTGATCTTAAAATCTATCCGAGCTTAAAAGTACGAGTTTATGGAATATGTTCGCGAACTTTTTAAGCTGCATTGTATATTTTCAATAAGTCTCTTATCAAGTGACCGAATTTATATCTAAGCTGCATTTTAACATTGTATTTATTAGCAAATCTACATCAATAGTGGATGGTGACCAACCATGTTAGAAAAATCGCTAAAACCTTAACATGATTGTTACCCTCGCCCTGAATTTAAAAAATTCTTGAATTCAAGGAAGTGAAGAAAAACAAGATGGAAAGTGCTTGATTCTGATCCTAAACGAATTTACAATATCAGAAGTGTCAGGTCCCCACATTGTGTCTTGTTCAAATCTTGCGATTGTTCACCTTCTGAGGGCGTGTAGCACCACGACGATTCTTACTTGGTTGATTGGCACACCAAGATTACTTCGTCCAGACTACACCTCTTCACCTAGAGCATACCCATACTCCGTTCTACGCTATCTATGAGTCATGCTCCTACTCTAATGCAACTCGTGTATACTTAGACAATTGTTAACAATTTAACACTTAGTCTTATATAAGCATACATTCCATGGAAATGAAAAAACAAGAGAACAATTGTGGAACAAACAAAAGATAAACACAGAAATAGTGCAAGCAACACGAACTGTGCCTAACACCTAGCTAAGTCTTTGTTATTACAAAACAGTTACAATATGAGCACTATCGACTCGGTTTGCAACTTCGGCAAAGTGACACGACTCACCTCAACTCACCATGACACTCATAAACAGATTCGTCACACCAAGACTCTATGTCGTAGCAGTCTCAACAACCTCATATGATGCACCTCAAATGTGCCCACAACCACAAACCTTTTGTCCCTTCATTTCCGCAGACTTTCACCAAGCTAACACATATTTTGGTTCTCCCTCACACATGCCTCCAACAAACCTGCAATTCCCAACTTCCCCAAAACCTCCCAGAGTGTCTCACTCTTCGTTACTTGTCTTCCATCTTGGCAAATCTACCTCGGAATTGCCTCAAACTTGTTCTCTCCAAATCCTTGTTAATCTTCTATGCCTTCCTTTGGTTGTGTGCCCTTGCTCTTATACGAACTCCAAAGGTCACTTGTGTGAAACATCACGACTTTTGGGTATGTTGCGCCCCTTTGTGAACCCACACTCAAATGACTTGTCACACCCCTCTGTGGACCCAGTGCACCCATCCAAGCTCGTGTGCCCATCAACCGTTTGTCTCTCGAACCAGAGTGCCACATCCTTGGGCGCACACCCCTTGTCTTGTGCATTCTCTTGTTTCGATCATCGTGACTCCTCATGGGTGTGTTGATGGGGTCTTCCAACCTCTCTGGTGTGCCCATGTTCCCCCACCCTTTCCCAAATGCAACCCCAGTCTCCATCAATCGTTCTAAGTCAAGTAAGGTGTGTTCCCCCTTGGTGTCGCATGTTACCATCATGCATCCAATGTGCTCATGCTCACACCCAAACATCTTCGTTCATCCTACCGACCACTTTCTCTGTGTTCTCTTCGTTCATTCCATCGTCGAATCTGCCCAAGGAGCGCACGTTCCCTGGGTGTCGTGGGAGACCTTACATGAAGGAGAATAGTAAGCAAAAAAATTAGTTAGACGTTTTCATATTATACAACATATTTCCATCTTTTTTTTAAGTAAAATTTTGTATTATAAGTTACCTTTCAAATCCACAATATACATAATTCTCTGTCAAAGAATAGAGTTTGATGGTCTGCATTTCCCAGATCGAATACCAATACAACTAGATGTTCAAAATAAGTCAGTTCCTAGAATTTAAATACTTGCAATAGCTAAAACACAACTTCTTATCCACTCTATGTTGTCTATAAGCCTCGGTACCACTCATGGCTATGACAAAAATTAAGTAAAACCATGCCATCAGCAGAATCCTAAAACAAGAACCTGAAAACAAAGGCTTCATTTTGAGTCAAGAGTCAGGTAATCAGTTTCCCCTGTGTCGCTTTTCGCCAAAGCCCTTGTTGTCGTTGCGGTCGAAGGAGTCGAAGAGTGGTTGAGAAGAGCAGATAGAAAATCATCCAACTGTTCTTCGCATTGATCGCTGAGCTCAGTCTTGAACAATAAATCTGTCAAGTCATGTCGAACTTCGAAAACCAATCCATGTTGAATATCCATTGATTCTATGAGCCGAGTGTAGTCTCCATAGGTGAAAAAAATGGGTGAATGGGGCTAAGAAGGGGTCATCGTTGAGGGGATGGAGGTAGCGTTAGGATAGGAAGCAACCCAAGGAGTTGAAGGATAGTTGGACGAATGAGAGGTGGAAGGCATGTCTGAGATGATGTCAGGCTCAAAGCCCTTAGAATTCCCTTGGCTATCAAACCATTCCACTCGATAGGCCTATGGAGAAGACAGAGGAGTGAGGCCATGTAGACCAGAGGAGGATGGAGGGGAGGTAGGAGCAGACGAATTGGGCACTTGGTCTGTTGTTGGCTGAGGTTTTGACAGTCCATTCTCCTGTAAGTTTGATACTAGGTTGGACCCCTTTTTGGAATTTTGCGTAGCCTCAACATAACAAGGAGGGGGAGGTGGAGGAAGACGACCTGCAAATCTGAAATCAGGATCCAAGAGGGAGATTCAGACGAAGAAATGAAATAAATGAAATGCAGAGCATAGGCTATGGAGTTTGGAAGGCAATGAAGGAACAAAAGCCTTGAATGAATGTAAAGAAGCCAGAGGAAGTGACATGATAGGATTCTCGCAAAATCCATTGCCATTACTGTGATAGGGGAAATGGCATGCTGAAGCACCTGGAGAGTGTACTCACTAGAGAAAATGAGCAGCAGAGTGTAAATGTGATGCATTATATCACGGGGGGTGATTTCCATAGTGTGGGGCATGTGGTCATCCAATTCCAGTTGCCCGCCCACCTCCCTCATATCCACTATCAGGTGGATGACACCCCATCCGGGGAACATATTTCCATCTTATTGACATGGTTTTTCCAATTTTTCATCACTGCTAAGATTTCACGTATATCATTTTTCCACGTTCTCCGGCTTATTATTATTATTATTATGTTTCAAACCATTATGATTCATGGTGTGAAAAAACATTGTAAACAAACATAATTTACTTGAAATGCAATTCAATTTACTTGAAATACAATGAGGTATATGCAATTCATTGACACAAAGTTGCACACTAAATATTCCATACCCAATGAGGTATATGCAATTCATTGACACAAATTTGCACACTAAATCTTCCATATATATTTCCTCCCATTTTGTTTTTTTTGCAAGTTTGTGTCGTGTATCTTTGGTAATTTGTAGGCATGTACAGTGTGTCTTTTGGTATTATTTATATGGAGCCTTCTCCGCAAAAAATATATGATAGTATTATTTATATGGATCCTTCTCCGCAAAAAATATATGACAAATGTTCTCAAAGACTCATCAATGACATGGAACCTCGCAGGGTTCTTAAATTTTTGAGAGAATTTTTTGTTTTGTTGTAGCTCATCCAACATTTGTATCTAAATCATAGTCTTTCAAACAAAATGACGATGGAACAATCTGTAACAAGGACAAAAACAAAATCAAAAAAATAATAAAAGAGAGATGAAAGAAAAACATAGATCATGGATGGTCATGTTTAACTCGCATAAAAAACAAAACATACAGAGTTGCACAAAATTACAAAATCAAACCCTAAAACCTCCCCTTTTTGTGCTCTCGTTCTCTTCTCCATGCCAAATGAACTCTCATCGTCTTTTGCATGCCAAATGAACGTGGCTCATGTTTCTGAATGGAACTTGGAATATTGCTAATTTGAACAATATATTAAATCCATGACATGCATGTAAAGGAATACACATAACTGATAGTGCAAGACACACAACATCTTGATATGTATTGCATATTAATATGAATGTATATTTACAGGATATAGTTACAAATAAGTTACGGAGGTTAGTATAACCTACCAACTCCTGTAACCATAGATCAATTAGTTAAGGATGTAATTAGCGTATTTTCCTTAACACTCCCCCTTAATTACATATGTTATTAACATTAACTAAAAATATCACCAAGTTCCCTTGGACTAAGATTTCTTCTCATCTTTGAGGCATTAGACACCCCCTTAAACATAACTTAACACTCCCCCTTAAACATAACTTGGTCCTAACCATCTCACATTCTGAGATCACAAACTTGATCCTAACCATATCACATTATGAGATTACAACATCTCACATTATTTGTTTTAATCAAAGATTCAACTTCTTTGATTTGACATCAAGCTAGCATACGAGTACACCTGAAACCCTCGTACCTACTCTAGTGGTTCATTCCACAACTTAATACCACATCCTCTCTATGTGTAAGAGGGATACAGGCTACATGATCACATACTAATCTATGTAGGCTTGACTCAATCATGGCTTACTAAACATTTGGGGAATACAACTTGCCTATGGAAATGCTTACAACTTTGGACTACAAACTTCTAGGGTGTCAGGTACAACCAATCATGCACCTCCAAATTACAACATTTCATCTCATTACAACTTTTCATATATCAAGGTAGTCATCTTCCTCCATTTCCGAATTCCTATATTTTCTAGTGACTAAAAACCAAAATTGTGTTGCATTCAGTCTCTATGCTTGTCTCTACGTGGTCTTCTTCACTCCACTTCATTTTTGTTTATCAGTTCATTTCTTGTTTTTTTTCTTCTTGCAATGATCTGTCGATCATGTCATTATCACTGCTCTTACGCGACAACTTTCTTCACTTCTTTGATTTCGATCCAAATCGATTCAATCTCTCTAAAGCCACATTCTTCCTCTTGCCATACTTCATCATAAGTATTTTGTCTTATATTGCTTATGTCTTCTGCTTTCCTCTTTCCATATGCCATCATGAGTCTTATGTATTATATTGCTTATGTATTCCACTTTCATAATTTTGTTCTTGATGTCTTCTTCTTCTTTGCTCTTTGTTTTCTTCTTGTCATCATAAGTATCTCTAGTACTCAATGATTCCTTTAAATAAAACTTGTTTATTGTCAGAATGGACAGTTCTAACAGAGACTCTCACACTTGTGACAATAGTTGGCCAAAACTAAATGCCACTACAATAACTATTCACTTTTCTTTTAGCCAAACTTATAACAAATGACATGACATACTTGTTATTTTCAAAAAATATTAAGACAACTTTATAAACCAAATTGAGGTTTCAGGTAACACCGAACATGCACCTCCAACTTCTCAAACCAATAGCTTTTACATAGATTATTCAAAAAAATTCTCATTCACAATGATGATCTCTTATTAACCTAGACATACTGACTCAATATTTAACTATCTTTGAAAACAGTTTTACTTTGGTACCAATTCTTACAATGTTTGACTTGACTTTGATTTTCACTCACTTCTTTTATTTCTTTACCAATGCCAAAAATTAATCTTACGTCATCCTTGAAAAATAAATATCACTCTCTCCTCTTTTAACTTAAATAATACGGCTTGGCTTCTCACTTTGCTTTTCTCATCTTCTCCAGTCTTCGCAACTTCTCACTTCTTCACAGCTTCTCGACTTTTCCCATCTTCTCCAATCTTCATAGCTTCTCACTTCTTCGGGGCTTCTCGGATTTTCACGTCTTCACGGCTTCTCACAGCTCATTGTCATTCTTGTTGCTATTAACCTTCTCCTTTCGTCGTATTTCAACTTGCTCCTATTGAATTTGAAAATAATGTGCTTCAGTTTTAATCCTCAATGCTCAATAATGTTGGAACATTGTCCAAAGAATGGCTCAACATTAGTGATACTTTCTCTTCAACACTGAAGAGGCTTTTACCTTTGCTTGAATGGTTGTTACAAAGCTCTATTGGACATTTTAGAAGCACTCGCTTCATTCTCTTCAATCTTATCCTTTATGTTGTTCTTTCTTCACTACCTTCTCTGATGCCGTTTTCTTGGATTTACAACTCTTTTAAAATCACATAACCCACATCTCGTTCAAGTCGATCACATAAAACATTTATTTTTATCCTCCTTTAAAATTAAAATTAAACACTCATTTTTATACGATGTCTTTTAGAATTGAAATAAAACACTTTGTTTATTTCTTTATAAAATAAAATAATGAAGAAGCTTCCTTTAAAATAATAAAGACTTTTTTTTTAAACAACGCAGACTCCCTTCTTCAGCTTTACTTTGTTTTCTTGCTAACCTTGGGTTTAACGCTCCAAACGTTCTTGTCTTGCTTGCTTAATCTTTGGGTGGCCCTTTCTCAACAATTCTATTTTTTTTCCTCCTTGTAACCCCTTCTTAATCACTCCATGTTGACCAATGATTATTCACTCTGCAATGGCTAGGGTTAGGGAAAAACCCACTATCCTCAAATGGAATTTCTTTGCAGCGATAACCCTTCTTCATATATTGGCTCTGCATCCTTTTTTTCTTTATCTTCACTATCTTGCAACAATTCTTCTTGATGACTACTCCATACCAGTACACGCACACACCATCGCTCAATCCTCTCTTGCTGCATACAATCCTTTCCTTTATGTGATCCCGTAGTAAAATTCTTCTTGCAAACATGTTTTGCACACTCTACTCAAGATTTCATATCTTCATGCTCCTGGGCCCTCCCGTGAGGGAGTCAGGCCTAGACCCGCTCTGATACCATGTAAAGGAATACACAGAACTGATAGTGCAACACATACAACACCTCAATCTGTATTGTATATTAATATGAATGTATAGTTACAGATTATAGTTACAAATAAGTTACGAAGGTTAATATAACTTACCAACTCTTGTAACCATATATAAATTAGTTAAGGATGTAATTAACTTATTTTCCTTAACAATGTAGAGCCTCATGATCTACCTCAACACTAGATATATTCTACTAATTCAGGATCTTCATACAAGCTGATAAAGAAATTGGATCTTCTAATTCAAATGGAAATTGAATCAATCAAATAAGAAGCTCGCTCGATGAATGGGCTTGTTTTGCAGTAGAAATCCTAGAATACACGTGTCTCAAGAGTGTAGAGTGAAACTCCAATGAAAACTATAAAAATTGTAACTAATTGAGAGTGAAGAAAAACCAAAATTGGTGGTAAATTGTCCAGCCATAGTATTGGAGATACAGAGACAGTCCTTGTTAAATGTGGCAAAAGGAACCCTAATCACTGGTAATCACAAGCAGTGATAACTAACGAATGCATTTTGAAATGAAAGAAATTAATTTATACAATAAATCTCAACCTTTCATTGAGGAGGACGATGAAGAATATTAGTTTATTATGAAATCATGTCCATGGAAAGTACAAGAAAGATTGAAATCCTATTTAATTTGGCTCTTTCCAATAAGTGTACACATATCGACGTAATTAATCTAATATATTTTGGTCTTGAGTGCTAAACCTAGCTCTATTTAGTTCGATCTTACATTTCACTGAAAATTTCTTGGTTTAGGGGATAGGTTTTTAGAATCTTCACAAGCCCATCTTATTTCTCCAATGCCTCTTGTTCCCCTACCCCTATATAAACCCCTATATAAAGGGTGAAATCCCTTCTCTTCAACCCTAAACTCGTAGAGTTTGACACTTACTTGGGTCCTCTAGTTTAGCTCACTTAGCCTTATTAAGGTGGGATCCATAGAAACCCATCAAAGCGAGACTAAGTAGGAAAATGAATCCAAAGACCCTCTGTAGGGTATCCTGATGGGCACCCCGGGACCATGGGAACTAATCACTGTCGGTAAGAACATTTTTATTGGAAGGATACATCACTCATCTTTCTAGGATACACTGACTTGAAAATAGTAAGTCATGTGTACCCTTTATCTTGTCTTTTTCATCTATGCTAACTTAAAAAGTAGGTGCAACGCCTGCCTACAAGACCAATAGGTGACAAATCTCTCATTGTTAAGGTCCAACGACAAAATAATCAAATTTTTAGTCTCAATTCCACAAAATTTAAAGTGGTCAATGCCCTCACAAAAATTGTTTCTCTAAATGTTCTGCAAACTTTGAATTAGAAGCACAGATTATATGCAAGCAAGACTATAAACCAAAAGAAATCATTTGTGAACAAAACTATAAACCAAAAGAAACCATATCATTGACTAAGTAGAAGTAGCATCTCTGGCTTCAACATTACAAAAACAATGACAACGTATGCAAAGAAATTGATGCAGGACCCAAGAATATACATAAAATACTTACACCTCTCACAAATATATTTTACAAAGATGAAAATGTATAATATTTAACTAATTCTTGTGTCAATATATTTCATAGATGATGAAAAAATCATTGAATTTCAATCGAATGTTTGTGAGTACTATGATGGTCTCAATGTATATCGAGTGCCTTAAATTTATGAATATAAGTATGTTTATTTCCGCCATTGTATTTCCAAGAGATCAAGTTTTAGATATCATTTTTATAGTTTTGTACGTTGTATAAGAAAATAACAAATAAAATTATACCAACTTTGTTTTTTATATGAGTAATTTTACTTGGTCTCTAAAGTTGTAGATAACCATTCATAAGTACATAGTTTAATGAAAGCTATAAAATAGTGTAATGATTAAAAAAATTAAGGAAACCTATCAAATATTGTGATGATTAAAAATAATAATAAAAGCTATCTAATCATCTTCATATAAAAAAAACTCTAACTATCTTTGATCTCTAACCCATATTACTCTATCCAAAAGGAAATAAATAATCATCTTCATATAAAAAAACTCTAACTATCTTTGATCTCTAACCCATATTACTCTATCCAAAAGGAAATAAATATGAGAGCTAAAAGAATTAGGTTAAATGGAAAAAAAACATATTAGCACATAAAAAATTAAGTAGAATTTTTGAGCTTAGGTTTATTTGATTTCTTGTCAATAGAATATTGAATAATATCCATTGATTTTTTTCTCTCTTGGAACAACAAAGGCATGCATATTGAATTCATTGATTTTTTTCTCTCATGGAACAACAAAGGCATTCATGATACTAGGGAAAGAGTTTCCTTTAACACCATCATAGAAGTTGTGGAGAACGGTAATGGATAATGACCACCATGAAAAATGTGTAATACTCCATTTTGACTTAGGAAACTAAATTATATTATAATCTAATTGTATTTCCTTACTTATTTTTTTATGAAACATTCTTAGAACATTTGCAGTTTAGTATAAGGACATGTGAATTTATGCATATCTGAATACTATGAATAATTAAAGTTATGTTATTGATAATAGGTTTTTTTTTATTTACTTCTAGCATGAAAGTTTTAATTAAAAGATTTTGGTACATGGATACCATATTTAATGATATATTTTAAATGCAATTAGTACCATGTGTAGAATGAAATAGTTGATTTACACAATTCATTGATGAGCAACATGACAATCACATGCCAATAGTTTATGGTTCTGCATAATCTTGCATTTTAAACTAACCCACAAATTGAATGGGCTACGTGATAGCCAAATAAGTGTGATATTAAGTAGTTGATGTCATGGAAATTCAATGAGAAATAATATGATAGGAAGCATCATTATGTTATTGTATATTGGTTCAAATGCATTGCTATGATATTTGAGCAAGTGCGAGTTTTCAATTTATATGATTATCGAAATTGGATATCTGGTGAAAAGGCTCTCAAAACACAGTGCCATAGTATGGTCCATGATAGGGTATTGACCCTAGTTCTATCAAGAGGGGTGGAGGCATTGCCCACCATTTATCCTCTGAAACATGGATTCATAGGAGAATTGTGTTGAGTTATGCTCCCCTAGACATGTGATGGCGGATGTTAGTTTCATGTTGGGGAAGTTTGGTCAAGATAGTTGACACTTTTTCTTACAAGTTATATCTGAAGTTAAGTCAATATAATTGACACTCCATTATAGTCTAGCAAAGGAAAGATAGGATTTGGAAGATGGAAGTAGGTTAGGGAGGAAGGGTGTTGTGGTGTAGTGAGAGTGTTGTTGGGATTTAGTCATGTAACCATAGTTATTGACTTGGTCCTTTTTCTCTTTTTATTAAATGCTTAGCTTAGTTATGGTAATATAGGTGAATATTTCATTCATTTACAACTATTGGGACTTGTGAATTACTCTTCATATGTTACTATTAATGATTGATTAATTCATATTGAGGTTATTTCACTATTGTCTCATTGTGAGCATATACGAGTTGTGCATTAGATGTGATGATTGTTGTCATTAGTACATGCATGAGCTATGTATGTGTCATTTATGCATACATACATTGCACGTATATACTAATATTATTACAATGTATTAAAATGTATATAATTATTGTTTTTCATGGGTGTATAATGTCTTAGTATATTTGATTCATTTGTGAGTTAATGTTATTTATTAAATTAATTGATTTAATTAGATTGGGTGTTATTATTAAATTAATTAATGTATTTATATTTAAATTTATTATAAAATTAGTTGGTTTATTCAGATTTAAGGTTAATTAATATATATATGTGGAAATCTATGTGTTGAATTGATTTAATTAAGTTTATTGTGAGTTAAAATGATACTTATTAAGTTTGAATAGCATGTCAAAAGATGTTAGGGAGGTATAGCTTTGATGATGAAGTTGATATTTATGAGGGGAAGGTGATGGAAGAAAGAATGAGGGGAATTTTAGAGAGGTTAGTTGTGCCTAGTGTTAGAGGAAGATATTATGGTTTTGGGAAGGAGAACAGACCAAATTGGGAATACTATGTGAGAAGGGATGTTTTACTAAGATTGTGATATTTCACTGAGATTCTTGGACACGTTGGTGGGTTGTGGTTCTCGTAGTTTGGGCATGGAGGTCTAGGAAACCCCCCAAGGTTTCCTAGAGCTAGGGAGTCGTCAAGGTTATTCCTAGATGGCTAGGAGGATAAACATATAGTTTCAGGCATTTGAAAATGGATAAGAGACAACTTAGTGAGATCAAGGGACATAAGCAAACATTCAGATAGATATTTTAATATCCTAATCCCTAATTTAGTTATGGATAAATTGTTACTTTATGTTGTTAATTTACAAGGTTGGAAAATTGAAATTTATGTAGAAATATGCTATGATCCTACTATGAAATAAGAATTTACTGATCCTAAATGGTGGATTTACTGATCAAAATAGATCACATCTCATGAAGGGACATTGACACAAATTTATTTCACTAACCGCATAGAACATAATAGAATTGGAAAATGAAT
>ML779805.1:616347-666019 GCA_009831015.1 Picea engelmannii
CTCCAATCCACTATCCCTCTATTTCCCACCATGTCTCCCTCCCTCCCTTGCTCGTATTTTGATATTTAATAGGATAGGTTGTATTAATGATGTTTGTTGGCACTAGTGTTGGCCAGAGCACGTGTGTGTGCCACAAATGTTCTGTTGTATGTGTATGTCATAAGTTTTGTACTACGCACTGCCAATATTTAGCATGTGCTAACTAGTTTCTATTGCACTTGCGCCAACCATTTTGCAGCACACACCAACTCCAGTACCATGCAAGGACTTATAAGAAATCACATGTAAATATCAAAGATCAGTTGTAATGATCAGTAACTAATTTTGTAACCGGCCAATTGGTCATGCTTGAGGTTGTTAGTGATTTGGTAGAGTTTTTATCATTGTAATGTTCATGGAGAGATAAAAGGAATGCGGGTGAACCAGTTGATGGTTGGTTGTTCATTATGGTTGTTGTTTATTATAGTTCCTTAGTTCGCAATTGTTGTTGTTCATTGTAGTTATTAGGTTGTTATTATAATATGAGAGAGAAAGTAGATATATATTTTAGTTCTCTAGTATTTGGTTCGAGTTGAATGAGTCTTTGAGAAAGCTACACCCTTGTATGTATTTGAATGTTTATCTGGGATTGACTAATGAAAAGAATGAGACCCGAATTGGTGCTTCATGTCATGAGCTTTGTTATGGATGAATGCTTGCTATATGTGTTAGATTGTAATTTACATGTATGAATGTCGATGTGAATGGGTAGAATCTAATGCACAGTTATGAGCTATGTGTTTCTCGTTTGTGATATTCCTTCATGTAATGCACAAATGTTCAATCTCTGTAATTATCATGAGTGTCTCGAGTGAGACTTATTCAGTTCCTGAATATTGAATATCACAACATTGGTGGGGTGTTTTTTGGTAACGTCTTTTGAACCCTGGGTCTGAAACCTCGAGCCAACAATTGATTCCATTGCGAGGACCTAATGATTTTGTGGTGCATGTTGGTGTAAGGACATGACATGGAATCCTTCAAGAAAAAAGATAGAAGAATGTATCTCTAAGAAAGAGGACGAATTTTCACAGAGGGAGACTAGAAATATGAAAATCAACCTTGAACGATGGAAATAGAGGTACATATATTCATATTTGCATGAAATTGTGTCTGCTAAGTTTCCTTGTTTGTTGCATGAATGGGTAAAGAGACGAACAAAGATTAGCTCTGTGTGGTGAGCCCAAGAACTGGTGATTTGGGACCAAGAAGTGGTAACTCGGTTGAAGTATTTGAACAATAAGTGGTCTAGAGCCATTGATTTCTGGTTCAAACAACATAAATAAGGATACATTATTGAATTTGTGTTTAAATGCAATGAATATTTTAGTAGTGAATAAAGAATCTTTGCAGACGGATCACAGTCCTCGAAGAATATTTTTAGATGAGATCCCACTTTGCATCTATATGTTGTTCATGGAGAAGGGGTTGATGTGCATGGAGCTCGATAGGATGGAAACATAAACAAGGTAGCTAAGATTGCGTAGTTAGAGACTACCTTCAGACACAGAGCTCTAAAATGGTACATGAAGTATAAGGTTGTTACGCCAGCGGGACGGGCAAGGTCCTTTACGGAGATAAAGAGAGATTTAATTAGAGAATTCCAGAAACCAAAGTTGGAGTCATTGTGTATAACCAAGATTAAGGAGATCAAGCAACAAGTCAGAGAAACCATGTGGGACTATGACCAATGATTCAATATTTTGTTAGATAGATTAACATTCCAAATCCATGATGTTCGGCATAGAGAGTGGTTCATTATTGGAATCCTCCCACATTCGGGTGCCACTCATGCATCAAAAGTTGATGACTCAGTCGGAAGCCATAGAAATTGCAATGTGCATGAATTCTACTCTGGGAGGTGGCAAGATGTCAGTAGGATTTGCATAGGTGCAATATCAACTTGAAACCCTCACCATGAAGTTGCAAGATATGGAAAAGGGGAAGGCAGTGCACAAGAATGTTCAGTGTACCATGTGCGGCACAGAGGGTCACCATCAAAATGAGTGTATTTCACTAGGAAAATACACGGTGACAAATGTGCCAAACCCATTTCCTACTAGGCCATAGACGGAATGGTGTGATATTTGTAGATAATGGGGCCATGTACCTCCCCATTTCTTGATGTGATAGAAGTATTAAAAGACTACACATACTCCATTCTGTGAGTTTTTCAAATCCATGGGGAACTATGTAAACAATTTTCATTCACTGCAGTTGATGAAGAAGCATACAACATATGCATATAGAGTCCAAAAGGAGAATAAGGGTGGAGAGCATGGAGGCCAAAGAGGAGAACATGGCATAGGAAGAGGTATATGATACGGTGGGGAAGGAGGAAGATATCCCACTTGATTCAAAGATGGGCCACTTGGCACATTTCTATACCAAGCCCCGTGCACTGTATGGATATTGCCACAGTGCAGATCATATCATGGAATATTTTGAAAAAATGGTGGAAAAATGGGAAGAGAAAATGGGGAACTTCAACATGGTGACTACTGATCCACACGAAGAACAGGATTTGAAAGAAGAAGTTGATGTATGGGTATTAACCTAAGGAGGTATCTGCATAGGAACCAACCTGAATAGAGGGGAGTTATTAGGACAACAGTTGGAGGGAAAGATCGGGAAAGCAGCATAGGAACCTCCCAAATTTGACACATTGCATTAAAATTAGTTCATGCATGATGCACAAAAGGAAATCGAAGAGGTACCAGTGCATGAAGAGTTGCAATGCACAATGCCCGATAAATCATGGTGAAATGCTTACCCACAAACTAACTCGAAGAACTAGGTAAGTGAATTCTTGCATTGTTGTCTTAAAGTGTTGGGTGATCCTCTGATTACCAAGAAGTTGACAAATATGTTGATGAGATGGATCAAGGAAGGGGAGAATGAAACTTTTATTTCTTCCCCATTATTGAAATTAGATATGTGTTATGTTATCAAGAGGAATTGGATGGATAGAGAATTCAAAATGACAATCAAGTTAGGCAGTTGTGACATAGAAGTTATTATGTTGGACATTGGGTCTAATGTGAACATATTTCCAAAGAAGTCGTGGGAGTTAATGGGAAAACCAAAGTTGGTGTGGTATCCATGATCCAGGTGCATATTGGTGGCCACCCGCCTATTCCACTTGGACCCCCACCATTGTTTCTTTCAGTTTTTCAGTTTCCTTAATTGTATCACAATTTACTATTTTTGGCAGTTTTTCGAGTCCTGAACTTCCGAAGCCATTTTGAGGCCCTAAACGACGTCTTTTGGGAATCAAACTCTGGGGAATATTATTTTGTTCCAGACCATAATATTCACTATCAACAGTTGTAGTCCTTGGATAGATATTTCTAAAGATGTATCATATGCGTCAAACGGAGATAGTATGCCAAAGTTAGGACCCCGAGAAATCGATGTACCAATTTACCCCGACGGGGCCCATATTCTGGTGTTTCATCTCCTAGTGTTAGGTTTTTGGATGTTTAGGGTTTCCATTGTTTCTCAATAATATATAGGCCTTCGAGCCTCATTGTAACACAGAGTTCAGAGGCCTGTAGCCGCCACATCTCTTCTCATAGATAAGCTACCAGGGCCCTAGCTATTTTATTTCTATTTCGTCTGTAAACAAATTTCAGTTCTTTGATATTAATGAAATGAAATGTTATTTCCGCTGCATATTTGTACTCATTGTTATTTGTGTATTCTGTTGCGTTCTTGCATAAATTTGGATCAGTGGTATCAGAGCGGTCTGCTCTTTCTCGATCCTTCTTTGCATGTCCCCAACGAGGTCGGGGTATAAGGAGTTAGAGCTTGATCTGGTTGAACCTTTGCAAGATCATCTTCGCAAACCCGACGGTCTCCCATGGGGGAGGAAAATAAATACGAGGGAGCAGGATATCCTATCAAAATATTGCTCGAGGAGGCCCTTGAAAAACAAAGGAACACGATGATGGATAACTTCGCCCAGATCCTTCAAGGATTTCCCACTGGCAGCGCATATGCATCCAACAACCACTCTAGAGTCGCAACCCCTTTTAAGGTACAAGTAAAATTTGGCATTCCCACATTTGATGGCCAAATATATGCAGACGTCATAGATAGATGGTTGAATCTAATAGAAGGATATTTCTCGGTTCATGACTTTTCCGACCTGGAGAAGATTATTTTTTCACTGCTCAAAGTTGCCCCCCATGTCAAGGACTAGTGGGAAACCTATTGTGAGAAAACGGACAAGGAGGAACCCTTTGTGTTCTCGACCGTGTTGATGATTACAATTGTAACGAGGATTTCACCTGCAAAGTATTGCTAAAGCCTATTATTTAAACTAAGCTAATAATATATAATACTGGTAGGTAGGACCCCCTTGTAGATTGAAGGATCAGATAAGGTTTTTATTTGATATTTATGTTGTTGTTCGACACTTCTTACATGGTTCTACATGATGGATGATGAAATCTTGGTTTTATTTACGACAGATGACAGATGGATAATGCATTTTATGTGTTGATTCTATTTTTCTAAGCTCTAAATTCCATGCACGATGGCTTATGTTAACTGTTATTACATTTGCTATTGGCACCTTGATTCATTACTTGTTACACCTGCACAAGACACATGTTAGTAACAACAAATAAGAGCAATGGAAAAGGGACCTATGAAAAAATCCAAGAAAGAGGAGCTATAATATATTATGCTATGCTATGTTATACTATGTGCAAATGAAATTAAAAGGATTATTGTTAGTCCTAACTAGAAATGTTAGTGACTATACGATTATTATTGAGTTATATTTGGTGTATTTGATATATGTTATGGTATGTTTTGGCAATGGTTAATATGATGTGGGGTGGTGCAATTGGCAAGAAATGTGTGCAAGTTTCGATGCATGGAATTAATAGCATGGGGTTAATGGCAATGGTTTGGCTGGTTGTAGTGTACTACAAAATTGAATGGTATGGAGGATAGAAGGAAAAACATACTAAGGTTTTCTCTTCGAGTTATGTTGAGATAATTCAATATTCATTCATTCCTTAATTCATTAGAAGCCTAATTCTTTTTTATGATAGCAGGGTCCTATTGTAGCCAGCAAGATTCAGGGTTGAATTACATCATTCAGACACTTGTTTTTCAGAGGTGTTGATCTATCTTTGATAGTCTGTGTAGACTTGTATGTTTGTGAATTAGATTTCATGACTGGAAAAGGTTATTGTGAAAAGTCGAGTGGGCAGTAATCTGTGGCAAGTTGATCCAGCTTTTAAAGTTCATTTTTTTACTTTCTGTCAGAAGTCCTTTTGTATGTTTCATCAGGGACGTCTAAGTTTGACTTTGGTCCAAAACTTCCTCATAAAATTTTGTAAAGAGAACGATTCTTTGATGAATTGGAATGAAATAAAGGATTGCTTTATGTCTCATCAATTTTGATTGTTGACTCGATGTCTTTACTTATGTCTCTATATTTATTTCATCATCTGTTATGTTTAGAAAATTACATAAATAATCAATTTTTCAGCAAGCTTTTATTTATAAAAAAAACCATCCTAAGCACTTGTAATCAATACTTGTGAAGTAGGATACCAATTTTGATGGCTATAAACATAGGGTGATATTCCCGTCTATTTTTCTTTAGCCAAGCAGGATCTAAAAATGCTTGAGTGAGATCATTTCATATCTTTTCCTCAACATTTATTTGGCGACCATACTGGGGATATCTTCAATATCTCTCTGGTTAATTTGTATGCTTGATTAGTATCGAATAGATCTATTTTTCTGATATTGATTCTTTGACTGTTTTATTTCTTAATGATCACTGTACCTGTTGCAAGGCAGCCCAATATTGAGCCTGGTCTTCAAGATCATACCAGCATTGCTTTGAATTTGTTTAACACCATTTTAGACACTCCCATTACTCGGGCTGAACTTAATCATTCATGGGCAGTAATTGAACAAGATATTAGTGCCCAAGAACATTGGGAAGCTAGACGTAGATAGCCTAGAAATCAGTCGTAACCTTCTTGTTCCTTCATTTTTGTCCTTCCTTTCATGTCCTTAGACTCTCATGTTTCTAGGAGAAGAAGAGGCTTATCACCTGAAATTAATCCTACTACTGAAATAGGAAGAAGGAACGTTGTGTTATCAACCCAAAAAAGTGCTCTAAGGAGAACCTTGTATGATTCATCCAGTTCATCTTTCTCTCCCTCATCTATTGTCCACAAGATGGCATCTAGTGGTGGATCTAGTGGCACTGGAAGTGCTTCCTCCTCTCATTCTTCAGCTTCTTCAGTGATTGGTAGCCTATAAAGCCACCATATCCATGTCTAATCTACCACAAATCCAACCAAAGTCATTAAAAAGTATGGGATTTTTCAGTTTGAAGAAGATGCCACAACCACACCATGGCATGTTTCCTCTCCTCTTAAACTAGCACCTGCTACTCGTTCACTTCCTAAATTCAAAGAGCATCTCCCTAGATTTTCGGAGAATAACACTGTCACTACAAATGAACACATGGTGGAATTTTATAATGCTTGTCACAACATAGGAGCCAATGACAACGAAAATTGCATGCACTTATTCGTCAATTCCTTAGAAGGAAAGGCGACGACATATTTCTTTGACCTTCCTCCTAAGATTATGTCTACTTGGGAGGAGTTGGTTTATTGGTTCAAGTCCACCTATGGGAAATTTAAAATCCCGGCTAAGCAGTTACAGGAGTACAATAACATCGCCTATAAGAATGGTGAGACTATCAAGTCCTTCAACTTGCGTTTCACTAATTTATACAATCAAATCCAAGAACTCATTCGACCTCAGAACCAAGCCGCTTTCATGCATTACTAAAATGCATTACCTTCCCCATATCGTCATAGGCTTGAGGAAAAATCCATTGATAACCTCGGTTCCGCTCATCATACTTGTTTAGAGTATGAAGAACAACTTGAAAAATGGGTCTTCCTCAGGGAGAATCAGTTAAACAAACAGACATGTCTACCCTCTTACAGCTTGTACAAGACATGAATAATTGTATGATAGTGTATGAGCGAAAGGGAAATGTCTCCCCTCTCACCCCTGGAGCTTCATCCTCTTCTGCACCCCCCTTTAGAAATCCAATTGAAAATAATTTTCAGCCTAAATCTATCATGCCTCGAAGTTGGTGTAACTTTTGCGAGGAACACCACGAGGAAGCCACGTGTAAGGTAAGGAATAGTGCCAGAGATACGATCTTTGGTAAAAGACTAGAAACTACCATTGTTGTCCTAGATTTTGCAGAGCCAGAAGATGTCATGATCATCAATACTAGGAACAAATCCTACGCTCCAAAAGGAAAATATGATCCTCCCCGCAATTATTCTAGCCCGAGATCATCCTCACCAACTGCTACTGTTCAAGTTCCTAAAGTCCCTGACAGCCAAGGAATTACCTCCCCTCTCCCCTCTTCCAAATACAATATCCTAAATCAATTGGCCAACATCAAAGCAGATGCAACCCTTCTGGACATGGTTGTCGTCCCTGAACAACAAAGGCATCTGAAACAATTCATGGAAGGAAAATCTTACGTTGTAGCCAACCTCTCTGAAGAGGTAAACGAAGAGGATTCGTCTGTAAATAAAGTATGTGTACATAACTTTAGATACCCTGTAAAAAATTCCCCCTTTTTATATTTTTGTAAAGATTATGGATTAGATTTCCCATTGTTGCCTCATTGATGGTGGTTCAGGCCCAAGTGTGATGTCGGAGATTATTATGGAAGAGATAGGCTTGTTTTGTAAAAATGAAAACACCAGAAGCATTCTCTCTTATAATAGTCTACAAAAAACTACCATAGGTGAGATTAAAGACGTGACCTTAGTTTTATGCGCACACCTTGAAATAAGGACAACCCTTAGCATTCAAGTAATTGATATGCCAGTAAGAAATTACTCAATCATCTTGGGAAGAGATTGGAAAGCTTTGACAGGTGGATACCTCTCACTCGATGGGACACACTTATCCATTCCTCGGAATGGTAAAAACATTATAGTCCTTAGAGAGGGAAGGATTTCACCTTACATAGAGAGTGTCCCACAACCTAATGTGAACTATATCGAAGAGGACTTAAGGGCGTATTCCATCTTTGTTGAGGAAGATAACATTCCCTTGGAACAAATTGATTTGGATGATGGTATGTGGCACATGAACTTTGATGGTTCATGCTCTACTGAAGGTAACAGAGCTGGCATAATATTGTATTGTCCTGTGGGGAAAATTCATAATTTTTCTTACAGGTTAGAGTTTGCTTGCACAAATAATGTCACTGAATTTGAAGCCTTATTATTAGGCATTGAAAAAGCTTATAATTTGATTGTGGTCACCTTTCATTTTTTGGAGATTCTGAGCTTGTTGTGAACCTTGTACGTAAGATATGCTCTCCTAGCAACAAGTTGATGAAACGATATACCCAAATTGTTTGGGAACTTATCTCGAACCTATTATCTTTCAACATTACTCATGTTAATAGGGAATTGAATTCGATGGATGATCGGTCAGCTTTTTTTGCAGCCTCTCCTAATCAACAACTTATGCCACACATAACTAATTGTACTTTTCAATCTCTATATCGTCCACATATCCCTGACAATACAGAATTTTGGCAGGTCTTCCCTAGCGATGAGAGCATTTGTTCTTTCATTCAAAATGAACCTTATAAGCCGAAGGAAATTATATCCATAGAAGATAACAAGATTCCTAAAGGCTTGACTCCTCTAGAGAGTTCATTTTCATCGAGTAATGTAGGAAATAAAGAGAAGCAGAAAGAAGAGGAGTCAAAAAGGAAGGTGGGTGAAACCATCTCCTTGAACATTGGGACACCCGAGTCTCTAAAGAATGTAAAAATAGGTGCCCAATGTTCTGATGAAGAGAAAATGAAGTTTGCCAAGCTACTTGGTGAATTTCAATATGTTTTTGCTTGGTCTTATGAGGATCTTCGTGGTTTTTATCATGGTCTTATACAATATGCTATCCCCATCAAGGAAGGCATAAAATTGGTTAGGCAAAAACAAATACCTATCAACCCCGCACTGGAAGCAACTATTCGAAAGGAGTTGGAAAAACTCTTGAAGGCTGGAATCATCTTTCTGGTCAAGTATTCTTAATGGGTTTCCAATTTGGTTCCTGTTCAAAAAACAACCTGTCAGATCAGATTATGCATTGATTTTCGTGCATTAATCAAGATAGTATAAAAGTTCACTTTCCTCTCCCTAACATGGAAATGATTTTGTAGCAAGTCATAGGGTCACAGATAAATATAAAACCAAATCAAGGTAAAAAGGGCAGATAAATATAAAACCACCTTTATTACTCATTGGGGTACATTTGCTTATGAGTGTATGCCTTTTGTCTTATCTAATGCAGGTGCCAATTTTCAAAGAGCTATGCAAATAGCTTTTGACGATTTGATCGGTAAGATCATTCAGATCTACCTTGACGACTTAACAATGCACTAACAGTTCTCATGCGATGTAGGAAATTTGGCATATCTTTAAATCCTTCTAAATCAATTTTCGGCGTTATCGAGGGCAAGCTCCTTGGACACATTGTCTCTCATTCATGAATAAGCATTGATCCCGAAAGGATTGCTGTCATCCTTAATCTTCGTGCTCCCACTTCCAAGAAGGAGGTTCAAGCTTTTAAGGGGGTTATTAACTTTGTCCATAGGTTTGTTCCAAATTTTGTTGTGATGGTCAAACCAATTCATAATCTGCTTAAGCAAGATCGTTCTTTTTCTTGGACAGATGATGTCGAAAATGCTTTTGTTTGAATCAATAAAGCAATCAGCTTCGCACCGGTTTTGGCAAAACTGGATTTTGAGAAGGAATTCACGAGATATACTTATGCCACCGAGGAAGCAGTTTCTGGTATCCTCATGCAAAATGATGACCAAGGTATTGAAAAACCGGTGGCTTACATGAGTCAAAGTTTGTCTGATGATGAATTTAAATATTCTTTTATTGAGAAACATGCTTTCACTCTTGTTAAAGGTGTTGAAAAGTTTTGCCACTTCATCCTAGGTAAGCATACGTTGGTAAAAGTCCCTTTAGTTGTTGTCAAGTTTTTGCTCTCACAGACTTATCTTTCAGGGAAGCTTGCATATTGGCTTGCCAAGATCCAGGAGCATGATTTGAATATCATGACTTCTACCACTATCAAGGGATATGACTTAGCCCTTCACTTAGCTCATCATGTTGAGAATAGTGAAGAAATTGATGAACATGATAGTTCCTTATCAGCACTATTCTACATTGAAAAATAGATTCTTCCTGTGCCTAAACATCCTTGTTATAAGAATCTAGTTTACTACTTACAAAACCAAAGATGCCCAGACAGCTTAGACACTCATCAAAGAAGAATACTCTGCCTTGAATCCGCAAGATACGTCATTATAGGAGACTTCTTGTTTTGAAGATATGTTGATGGTGTGTTGCTTCGTTGTGTAAATGATGAAGACGCATAGAAGTTGTTGCAATAAACTCATGGTTCTTCAAATTCTGTCATTCATGTAGGAGGTCATTTTTATGCTAAAACCATTGTTTTCAAGATTATCAGAAAATGATACTATTGGCCTTCAATCTTTCGTGACTCTTATGTTTTTTCGAGATCTTGTGACAAGTGCCAAAAATTTTCTGGGAAAGAATGCCTTTCATCCATGCCATTACAACCTGTCCTCCCAGACTTTCCCTTTTCAAAGTGGGGATTACATTTTATTGGGCCTATTAATCCTCCATCTTCAGTGGGACAAGTTTTTATTTTGACAACTACATAGTATTTTACAAAATGGGTTGAAGTTGTCCCACTTAAACATTCAACAGATGATCAGGTAATTTCTTTCCTTGAAAATAACATATTTTTCAAGTTTGTTCTTCCATTGGAAAATATTACAGACAATGGTCTCGCTTTCATTTATGCTAAGTTGACCCAGTTTTTAGATAAATTGGGGGTTAAACATTTCACCTCATCGGATTATTATCCCCAAGGAAATGGGCAGGCTTAGTCTACCAACAAGAATCTAGTGAGAATCATCAAAAGGCTCATTGAATATAAGCCTCGTTAATGGCACACTCTCCTCACTTACACCCTTTGGGAAAATCAAACTACTACCAAGGTAAGCTATGGTTGCACTCCTTTCCAGCTTGTGTATGGTCAAGAAGCCATCCTGCCTACCGAGCTGGAACTCTCTTCCTTAAGGTTAATGCTACAGATTGAAGAATTAAATTCTTCTGACGTTTCACAAAGGATAAATGCACTCCTAACTTTAGAGGACCAAAGTATGTTTGCCTTAGATAATATAAAAAAGAGACAACATACTGTTAAGAAGTATTTCAAAAATAGTGTCAAAACTGTCAAATTTAAAGTCAATGAGAAGGTACTGTTGTGGGATTCAGCACACACTAATAGGCGAAGACATTCAAAATTTCAAAAATTATGGCTAGGTCCTTTCAAGATCGTTTTTTTCCTAGGTACTAATTCTTACATCCTAAAAGATTTACAGGAGCAATTGTTCTCCTATAGCACTAACAATTATCACTTGAAACATTACGTGGAACCAACTTGAAAAGTTTTAACGTTGTTTGGATTTTCTGTATATTAGTAGTCTATTCCTGCTTTCATTTTTCCATTGTTTTCATTTCTGTTGTTACAGTAGTTTGATTTATGCTTCCTTTTTAATAGCTTTCATGCTACTTTTGCAAATTCTGTCATTTGATTTATGTTGTTTTAAATTTTGTAGTCCTATTTATGTTATGATTTTTATTGTTTTTCATCTTTTAGTTGATTTTTGGTGAAGAGTAAGATGTTGGATCATTTTTGCCACAGTGACACTCCTGCAAGGTATTGTTAGTCAATAAAAATCAAGCTTACACAAATGTTATGATGTTCCCCCTGAAATCATAATTGAATTTGTTATCTGCTTTCATTGTTGTCTTATAAAGAAATTGGTTATCTCTCGCTTCTGCTTTCCATTTCTTCATCCATTTGAGAATTTAAAAGAGCAAGCCTATAAATTTTTCTCCTTAAAGTAAGAGCAAATTATGGTTGAATGATTATGCATACAGGGATAAACCCCCTCATACTTAACATTTTTCATGAGTTATTCCCAAATTCCCGGTCATTTTTCCTTTAAATCTGCTCACTTCCCCCTGTTGCATAATCATTTTCGTTATATCTTCTTGATTTGTTGTTCTTGGTCTACGAAACCATGTGTTCTGAGTTCTTAATCTGTTGGAAACATATTTCCCTGTGGAGTCGCCAATTTGTTGACGATTAAAATCGCAACGAGGATTTTGCCTGCAAAGTATTGCTCAAGACTATTATTTAAACTAAGCTAATAATATATAATACTAGTAGGTGGGACCCCCTTGTAGATTGGAGGATCAGATAAGGTTCTTATTTGATATTTATGTTGTTGTTTGACACTACATACAGGTTTCTACATGATTGATGATGAAATCTTGGTTTTATTTACAACAGATGGCAAATGGATAATGCATTTTATGTGTTGATTCTATTTTTCTAAGCTCTAAATTCCATGTCACGATGGCTTATGTTGACTATTATTACATTTTCTATTGGCGCCTTGATTCATTACTTGTTACACTTGCACAAGACACATGTTAGTAACAACAAATAAGAGCAATGGAAAAGGGACTTATGAAAAAATCCAAGAAAGAGGAGGTATATTATACTATGCTATGCTATGCTATACTATGTGCAAATGAAATTAAAAGGATTATTGTTAGTCCTAACTAGCAATGTTAGTGACTATACGATTATTATTGAGTTATATTTGGTGCATTTGATACACGTTATGGTATGTTTTGGCAATGGTTAATATGATGTGGGGTGGTGCAATTGGCAAGTCATGTGTGCAAGTTTCGATGCATGGAATTAATAGCATGGGATTAATGGCAATGGTTTGGCTCGCTATCATGTATTACAAAATTGAATGATATGGGGGATAAAAGGAAAAACATACTAAGGTTTTCTCTTTGAGTTATGTTGAGATAATTCAGTTTTCATTCATTCCTTAATTCATTAGAAGCCTAATTATTTTTTATGATAGTAGGGTCCTATTGTAGACAACAAGATTCAGGGCTAAATTACATCATTCAGACACTTGTTTTTCAGAGGTGTTGATCTATCTTTGATAGTTTGTGTAGACTTGCCTGTTTGTGAATTAGATTTCATGATTGAAAAAGGCTATTGTGTAGAGTCGAGTGGGCGACAATATGTGGCAAGTTGATCCAGCTTTTAAAGTTCAGTTTTTTACTTTCTGTCAGAAATCCTTTTGTATGTTTCATCGGGGACATCTAAGTTTGACTTTGGTCCAAAACGTCCTCAGGAAATTTTGTAAAGAGAACGATTATTTGATGAATTGGAATGAAATAAAGGATTGTTTTATGTATCATCAATTTTGATAGTTGACTTGGTGTCTTTACTTTTGTCTCTATATTTATTTCAACATCTGTTATGTTTAGAAAATTACATAAATAATGAATTTTTCAGCAAGCTTTTATTTATAAAAAAAAATAGCCTAAGCACTTGTAATCAATACTTGTGAATTATGATACCAATTTTGATGGCTATAAACATAGGGTGATATTCCCGCCTATTTTGATTTATCCAAGCAAGATCTGAAAATGCTTGAGTGAGATCATTTCATATGTTTTCCTCAACATGTCGTGCCCAATTGGAATTCTTTCTGAGAGGCTATCAAGGAACAATATTATCCCATGGGGAGCTATGAGGACAAGTAAATACAATGGATTATGTTGCGACAACAAAGGGATCAAGATGTGCATGAGTTGATGAATCTAGTCCATACCCTGCACACAAAGTTGGGTATCGAAGATTCAGAGAAACATTTGGTGTTGAAGTAACGCAGTTGTCTACACAAATACATTTGGGCAGAAATGGAGTTCCTCGAAATCTCCTCTTTTGGTACGGAATACCGGTATGTTGTCAAGATGGAGCATAAATTCAAACAGAAGAAGCGAGACTTTGGATCTACGAATCAAAAGCAAGCAAAAGGTGCCCCCAAACCACAAAACAAAGGACAAATCCAAGGCATGGCGGCTCAAGACAACCTGCTAAATCTACAAGAAAAGAACAACACCTTGAAACCGAAGAAGGACACGGGAAAGTGGTTTGAGTTCCATAAGAGCTCCACTCACAACACAAGTGAGTGTCAGGACAAACAATCACTGGTGGCTGAGATGAGGGCTTCTAAATCAGATGCATGCTCCGACATTGAATCAGAACCCGAGAAGGGGAATGACAGAGGGAAGCAAATTATCTATGGAGCCCAATGCCATTGTTTCCACCATGAAGATCCAAAAGGAATAACTGGAAGATCCAGAGGAGGAGGAGCGTCTCTTCCACTCCCAGATGTGGGTAAATGGTTCCCCGCTACAGTTCATTCTCGACAGTGGGAGCCAAAAGAAACTCATTTCAACAGAGGTCATGAAGCGATTGGGGTTGTCGACCACAACACACCCACAGTCATACACCATCGGGTGGCTTCACCAAGGACGGGATCTCTGCGTCAGCTAGCAGTGTCGCCTTCCCTACAACATCAATCCCTTCACCGATGAGGTATGATGTGACATTTCTCCTCTTGATGTTTGTGATGTATTATTAGGAAAACCATACTTGTGGAAGCGACATGTTGTGTATGAGTCACGGCGTCGCGCTATTATTGTTACCTTGGGAAATAAGTTGTATAGGATACTAGAGGTACCGTCGCCTATCGCTATCTATTTGGTTACTACAAAACAATGCAGTAAGCTCATTTCCAAAACTGGGAAATTTATTTTCCTAATGATCTTCCCTCGAGGAAAGAAGAAGATTGTGGCTATGAACTCCAGATAGGGCTCCTCCACACAACAACAACAAATGGACAAGGTCATGGAGGAGTATCGGGACATCTTCACCTCACCCGCAGAGGTGCCTCTGCACTGTTAAGTCAAGCACCCCATCTATCTGACCCCAGGTGCGTCGTTGCCCAATGGACCGATCTATTGACGCTTTGTTCTGGAGAACAATGAAATAAAGAGGCAGATTCAGGAGATGCTACAGAAAGGTCACATCCTGCCAAGTTCATCGCCCTGTGGGAGCCCGATCGTGTTGGTGCAGAAGAAGGATGGGACTTGGAGACTATGTATTGACTATCGGTCGCTGAACAAGATCATTGTCTGGAATAGGTACATGATCCCACAGATTGATGACCTTATGGACCAACTCAAAGGGGTGAAATATTTCAGCAAGATTGACTTGAAGTCCAAGTATCACCAGGTACCAATCGAACCATCTGATGTGTGGAAGACTGCCTTCAAAGCCAAGGAGGGTCTTTTTGAATGGTTGGTCAAGCCTTTCAGGTTGAGGAATGCTCCTACAACCTTCATGAGGTTAATGGATGACATCTTGCGGCCATTCACCAACTCATTTGTAGTAGTGTACTTGGATGACATCTTGATCTTCAGCTAGACTTGGGAAGAACACCTCCACCACATCCGACAGGTCCTCCAAACACTACGGAAACATAATTTGTGTGTCGATTTGGAGAAGTGCACTTTTGGAATGACCCACGTTCAGTATCTGGGATACATTATTGATGAGCGTGGGGTTCATGTGGATCCAATCAAGATCCAAGTCATCCGGGATTGGCCAGCCCCAACCACTCTAACAGAGCTTCACAACTTTCTAGGTCTTGATAATTTCTACCGCAGGTTCATGTTGGGATTCTCTCATATCAATTGGACCTTGAGTCAAGTCACCAAGGGAGGAGCGAAAGAAAAATTATTTTGGTTGGAATCTCAACAGAAGGCATTCGTAGAATTGAAACATCGCCTCTATTGTGCCCTAGTGCTCATATTACCAGACTTGAAACAACCATTTGAGATCGAGACAAATGCCTTTGACTATGTTATTGGGGAAGTTCTTACTCAACAGAGGCATCCAGTGGCATATCACAGTGTGACACAGTCCGAAAGTATCGCACTTATGAAAAATAAATGTATTCCATTGTGCAGGCTTGCTGACAATGGAAGCATTACATTTTAGGGAAGGAAACAATCATCCACATAGACCACTGACCCCTGCAATTCATACAGACACAAGGGAAGTTGAAAAATGATTGCCATCAGAAGTGGTCCACATATCTGCAACAGTTTCATTTGAACATCAAGTATAAGCAGGGTAGCACCAATAATGTTGCAGACTACCTCAGGCGACCACCGATCGTGGCGATAACCACCGTGCTCAACTCTTGTGGGCATGAGACTTTTGATTGGTCGCTTCTCTACAAGAGCGATCCATATTTCGGCCACACATACAAGACACTCTTGGAGGGTAACCGAGTTCCAAATTTTCACCTCCAGGATGCACTACTATGTCACCTAGGACACCTTTGTGTTCCTTCAAGCGAGCGTGAAAATATGATTTTGGAAGCGCACTATAGTCGGGTCATTGGGCATTTTGGGGTTGAGAAAACAGTGGTAGTATTGCATAAGTATTTCTATTGGCCAAACCTTCGACATGATTTTGGGAAGTACATCAAATCCTGCACTGCCTACGCCATTGCCAAACCGACCATCTTGAAGCAAGGCCTCTATACTATGTTGCCTACCCCTAGTCGACCTTGGGAATCCATATCCATGGATTACATGTTGGTAATTCCTTCTAATAAGCATGGAAATGACTATGTTTTCATGGTCGTCGACAGATTCTCGAAGATGGCCATTATGGTGGCATGCAAGAAGAATATCATAGCAGAAGCCACTGTTAAACTCTTCTTTGAATGAGTGTGGGTACACTTTGGGATCCCATAGTCTATCATCTCAGATCGGGACAGCAGGTTCCTCGGTACATTTTGGTCTAGCCTCTGGTCAATGTTGGACACCAAGCTCACCAAGTCCACATCTTTCCATCCCCAAATTAATGGCCAGACAGAGGTCATCAACAAGATGATCGTACACATTGTGTGCATGTACAACTCAAAGCATCCATGAACATGGGATGATATCCTCCCCTATGTACAACATAGCTATAATCAGGCCCTCCACAACTCAACCGACCACAGCCCCTTTCACGTGGGCTTGGGATTCCATCCACTATGTCCCATTGACATAGCCATACCATTTGAAGCTACTCAGGCTTATTTGGCTCATGTCCATCTAAATATGCCAAGGCGAACAACTTCATTGAGTGCATTCAGCACATTCGCCAACAGGTTCATGACATATTGGAAAAATCCAATTCTAAGTACAGGCAGCACCATGATCAGCATCGTGTGCAACAAAATTTCCAGGTGGGCGACAAAGTGTGGCTACATTTGCAAAAGGAGCGCCTCGTTGGACCCCACCACAAGCTTCGCCTGCTCCAATATGGTCCATACACCATCACCAAGGTTGTAGGTTAAAATTCCTTCGAGCTCATTATCCCACCATTCCTTGGTCTGCACCCAGTGTTCAATGTGGACCACCTTTGGCCTTACTTTCCACCTATACTGGACACATCTGACATGGTAAAACAACTCACACCAAAAGAGTTAAACCCAGACTACATGGAACAAGCCACAACTGATCAGATTATGGACACACAAATCAAGAACACCCACCAGCAGAGGATCCATCTATATTGAGTTGTCAAAGCATACCAACTCCTTCACCAGGGCAAGTGTCTCACCAGGGACCAAGTTCAGCAGAAGTTTCCTCATCTCATGGAGGAACTCCACGCAATGGGGACCATTGCTTCCTAAGGGGGGAGGAATGATCTAGGTGGATATTTTTGGCCACCCGCCTATTCCAATTGGACCCCCACCATTGTTTCTTTCAGTTTTTCAGTTTCCTTAATTGTAGCACAATTTACTATTTTTGGTAGTTTTTCGGGTCCTAAACTTTCAAAGTCGTTTTGAGTCCCTAAACGACATTTTTTGGGCATCAAACTCTGGTGACTATTAGTTTTTTTCCAAACCATGATGTTTATTATCAATAGTTGTAATCCTCAGATAGATCTTTCTAACAGTGCATCATATGCGTCAAACGGAGATAGTATGCCAAAGTTACAACCCCGGGAAATTGATGTACCAATTTACCTCGACAGGGCCCATATTTTGGCGTTTCATCTCCTAGGGTTAGGTTTTTTGTTGTTTAGGGTTTGCATTGTTTCTCAATAATATATAGGCCTTTAAGCCTCATTGTAACACAGAGTTCAGAGGCATGTAGCTGCCACATCTCTTCTCAGAGATAAGCTACCAGCGCCCTAGCTAGTTTATTTCTATTCCGTCTGTAAACAAATTTTAGTTCTTTGATATTAATGAAATGAAGTGTTATTTCTGTTGAATCTTTGTACTCATGGTTATTTGTGTATTCTGTTGCGTTCTTGCATAAATTTGGATCAATCCCATTCAACTCAAGCTCACAAATTAGTACAGGATTTATCCCATTGGCAGAATAGAGAAGGTTGAAGTTAACATTGATGGGGTCAAAACAAAAGAAAATTTTGAAGTGATTGAAATTATGGATGATTTGGACCCCTATCCAACTCTGCTTGGAGTTGACTGGTAATTTGATAATAATGCCATACTAAATTTGAAACAAATTCAGATGTCATTTGAGATGGACACCTTGCGCATCATTTCTCCACTAAATATGAATGAGGGTGACAGATATAATGAACTAGTGAACGAGGATGTGCAAAGCTTGATCATTAAGAACAAATACAACATCATGGGGTGCAAGAAGGATTGTGTGAACTTGACAACCGATGGTGAGATCAGTTGGAGGATCATTTTATCATATGACACTAATTCATAGGATGCATTGAATTGATGGCCAAATAAGATGTATGAAGTGTCGACTAGGATATGTGCCTGGATCATTAAAGTAGTGTGTTGGGTCGGATCAAAGTTGTGTGACCTACCGTGGTTTGATGGGATGGGCCCGGTGGACGCATTTATAGTGAAAATGGATGAAAATGTGCCTAAGACCTAGAGGATTTAGGTCATGGATGCAGTGGTAAAGGGAACACTTGCACGCTGGTGGGAAACACATCGCACAAACTTACAAGAGTAGGTGCAGGTAGTAGAATGCATAAAAGTAAGGTTCCAGGCCCCGACCAACTTTGAATTAGTAAGAAAGTACAAGGGTACCGAGGATCCTACTGATGTTATGGTGGCACGATATGTCACAGTACAAGAGGAGGTGTACCATAAATATGGTACCCATAGATGAACAAGAGGAGCTAACATTTCAGTTATCAATGAATACCAGGATTGATTCTCCACATAGGTACATGCATGCAAGTTGTTGTGGAAGTGCCAAAAGGATGAGTTCCCATTGGGATTCATCCTAGCAAGAGAAAGATGTGTCAAGTGCATCAAAATGTGCTAGTCCATATACTTGATGAATGAGTTCATATAGGATTGCATGGACATGCAGACCCATGGGAAAGAGTTCCATTATAGTTGGGTTCTACTCTTTATCGACATCATAGTGTGGACACCGCCATTGGGATAGGAGTACAACACACCAATCACTCTATCCTTGCTCAAGCCAAAATTCAATAAGTTGTAGTATAGTGCAGACAAGGATGTTCAATGTGAGAACAACATAGCATTCCAACTATGGTACACTGAGATAATCCAGGCGAATTTTGAAGTCTTATGAATCCCCCACACTCTATTTGACATGTACGGTGACTACATTCTATTTGAAGTTGATTGTCATAATATTTTCATCATCCTGCACATAGACCAGTAGGTACATGTCGAAGTCCTCCCATTTTACATTACAGAGAAAGACATTTATAATGCTAGCATGCAGTGGCTAGAGTCATAGCAACCCAAGACAAAGGAAGAAGTGGAGATTTTGGAAACCCAAACAAATAATAAGTGAGAGCACATAGCCAAGAGGGAAGGTAAAGGACATAAGCTCAAGCGGAAATGAGAAAACCTAGCCACAGAGAAAACTCCACACATGAAAGGAAAATTCTCATGGATTGTGCCAAGCCCAACCTTCAATTCTAGCTTAGAAGGGCATGCATCCAACATCGCAACCTACTGGCTCCACACCTAGTGAAGAGGAATCCCCCTCTCAAACATTCCTAAATTCCACCAGACTCAAGATCTTTACCAGACAAATAGAGGGCCAAGGCATAGACACCAACACTCAAGTTCAAAATCTAGGACCTTCCCCCACACTGGCCCAAAGCCTCGTCAAGGTGCTACAATCTAGTTTGGAAGTACAACAATTGTTGCATCATGTGTCACCATAACAATTGGGTGAGATTTGTCACACACTAAAAATTTCTAAACCATCACCCAACCCCAAGCCCCAAGAACAAGCAATCATAGGTGGCTCCACAGATGTTACATTATCATGCACTAGTACACATAATTGAGTTCTATGACTAAATCCATTAGCCTTGATAGCTTTTGATGCCTCAACTAATTCAACAACTTAGTCAATACTTTATGATGAGATGGATTTGGCATAGGTACCTTCACATGAGATGCAAGTGTTTATGGAAGAAATTATGAATGAGTTGGGAAACATGCAACATGCACTGAGTTAGTCCTAGTCGGAGTTGTAGAAAATAAATGTGTAAGAAATGGCTATGCATAAGGAAGTCTAACAATGTCATGCAATGGAGGTGGATGAAACACCTCATTATTTAGCATCGTCAATGAATTACATTATAGAGTTCTCAATTCGTCTGGTGAAGCTTCTAACATCTCTCTACCAAGAAAACTTATGAAGGTGTAGGAGGTTGTTCAACAAATGCAAGCTCATAATGCAGCTCTAGGAAAATTTGAAGATCACTTCATCATAAACTCAGGTAGAGTTGAACAACAAGATTGTTATCGTTGAAAATTTATTTCAGGAAGGACAAGCTCGGGTGGAAGGATTCTCAGTAGTGGTCGAATTTGCCTTCCAGATTTTGACTCACATGTAGAATGCCCCCGAAATCAGTACCACAGAGGACTGCATACATGCATGGGAGGCACAGATCAATGACAGGAAGAAGTCACTTTCCTCCCTCCAACCTGTAGTGTGCAAGGAGGCCATGATGGAGATGTTTGGCCTCCATCGATAGATTGAATATACCTAGGCCAAGCAATAGAATATGTATGACATCATGTTGGAATCATGAGAACAAGCTAAGAAGAACTATTATGTGCTCGCAAATGTAGAGGAAAAAGAAACCCAATGATCGAGTTGGGTGTGCAGATCAAGCCTACCCCTAAGTCCACCACACTAGCAGAGGTTGAAAAAAAATTCCAAGATATGAAAGCTTTCGATGCCTCAACTTGTTCAGCAACTTAGTCAATACTTTATGATGAGTTGGATTTGGTGTATGTACCTTCGCAGAACATGTAATTGTTTATGGAAAAAATTATGAATGAGTTGGGAAACAGGAACCACGCACTAAGTTAGTCATATTCAAAGTTATAGAAAATAAATGTGTAGGAGATGGATACACATACGTAATTCCAACAATGCCATGCAACGGAGTTGGATGCACACACCTCGTTACTCAGCACTGTGAATGAATTATATGTTAGTGTTCTCAGTTTGTCTGGTGAAACTTATGGAATCCCTCTGCCAAGAAAACTTATCAAGGTGCAGGAGGTTGTCCAACAAATTCAAGCCCAGAATGAAGAGCTCTAGGAAAAGTTGAAGATCACTCCACCATTAGCTCAATTGGAGTTGAATAATAAGATTATTTTCTCTCAAAATTTGTTTCGGGAAGGACAAGATCGAGTGGAAGGATTCTCAAGGGTGGTTGACTTTAGCTTCCATCTTTAGACTCACGTGCAAAATGTCCCCAAAATCAATACCATTGAGGACCACATACATGCATGGGAGGCACGGATCAATGATAAGAAGAAGTCACTTTCCTCCCTCCAACTTGTAGTGCCCAAGGAGGCCATGGCGAAGATGTTTGGACTCCATAGACATATCGCATCTACCTAGGCCAAGCAACAGATGATGTATGCCATCATGTTGGAATCACAATAACGTGTTGAGAAGCACTACTATGTGCACACAAATGTGCATTCAAATCAAACCCTAGTGATCGAATTGTGTGCGTAGATCAAGCCTACCCCTGAGTCCACCACATGAGCAGAGGTTGAAAATTTTTGTCAAGATATGACAACTTTTGATGCCTCAACTAGTTCGGCGACTTAGTTAATACTTTATGATGAGATGGATTTGGCATAGGTACCTTCACAGGGCATGCAAGCGTTTATGGAATAAATTATGAATGAGTTGGGAAATAGGAATCACGCATTGATTTAGTCATATTTGGAGTTGCAACAAAGAAATGCATGGGATATGGTTATGCATAAGGAAGTTCAACAATGTCATGCGATGGAGGTGGATGCACACACCTCATTACTCAGCATCATGAATGAATTATATGCGATCGTTCTCAGTTCGTCTAGTGAAGCTTCTGACATCCCTCTACCTTGAAAACTTATCAAGGTGCAGGAGGTTGTCCAACAAATGCAAGCCCATAATGTAGAGCTCCAGGAAAAGCTAAAGAGCACTCCACCATTAGCTTAGGTGGATTTGAACAACAAGATTGTTGCCCCTAAAATTTTGTTTCGGGAAGGACAAGCTTGGGTGGAAGGATTCTTGGGGGTGGTCGACTTTAGCTTCCAACTTTGGACTCACCTGCAAAACACCCCCAAAATCAGTACCATGGAGGACCGCATACATGCATGGGAGGCACAAATCAATGACAAGAAGCAATCACTTTCCTCCCTCCAACCTGTAGCATGCTAGGAAGCCATGATGGAGATTTACAACCTCCATCAATGGATCACATATACCTAGGCCAAGCAACAGACAATGTATGCCATCATGTTGGAATCACAAGAATAGGTTGAGAAGCACTACTATGTGATCGCAGATGCACAGGAAAAGACAACCCTAGTGATCGAGTTGGGTACACAAACGAAGCCTACCCCTAAGTCCACCACACTAGAAGAGGTTGAAATTTGTTTCCAAGATATGGATTAGTTGTTGGAATCATTTGATCAATTCGACTTACAGTTTCAGAACTTCATCGCTCAAATCATGTAGAAGGTACCATTTGTCACCTCCGTCACACCACAATGAAGTTTGTTAGCTTAAGAATGGGCCAAATAATAGTGTTGGGGTCATGTTGGCACCAGTGTTGGCTATGCCACATGCATGTGCCACTGTTAAGAACCTAAATAGATCTTCAAATATAATCACCACGAATATTGAATACACAATAGATCCACAGAGCAAGATAGAAGAAACCACACTTTATTATTACCAAACCCTTGAGGTAGGGAAACACCATTCAATGGATCCTATTATGGAAGGGATCCTCTTCTGTTCACTTGCCTCTTCGAGGGGGCAACCTCCTAATGAGCTTCAGCTCCAAATACAATAATTCAATAATTATCTTCATGTCCCATTACATTGCTTGAACCACTTTATATAGTGTTACCATCACCTAAGAACATTCTAGAGGATGAATCTTCTAGAAGTAGAACCTTCTAAGAAGTCTTCTTACATTTATTATATCTAACTACCCATTTATTATATCTAACTACCATAGTGGGCCTTATTTAATAATATAGTGGACCTAGTCCACCTTACATTGAATGCCCCCCACTATTATCACTATGGGCCCTCTGGCCCCCCCCACTACCTCTCTATCTACCTTACATTCCATCCCCCTTATGAAAGCGTTGTCCTCAATGCTTGATGTACAACCATATACCAGGGTCCCATGGATCAGTGTGGACCATAGTGTTGAAGTAGACTAGAGAACCATGGTCCCATTGAGAAATGGAAGCCACCATGTTGAAGTAGTCCAACCACCATTATAAACCAGGGTCCCATGTCCAATTTCTCATGTGAACCCCACATGGAAGATATCGGCACCCAATAACCAACTGAAAATGATGCTCTCAATACTGACACTTATCATGTAGATCCAAATAAGAATATCCATCCACATAGTGGGAGATGATCAAATATGAATTTGGAAGGAACAATACCATTGTAGAATATGTAGGTTGGACGTTGGTAACTAGCTTCTGATGTGGGGCATTGATGTTCTCTACAAAAGGTGGAGTAGAGTCATCAAATAAAATATGGAAGTGGTTGTCATCCTAGAAATGACAACTATCCATATACCAATCATCGCAATCGGCATCAAAATCATACCAAACATATATTTAGTGATTATATTCATCCCTAAGGTCCGCCATAAGAAATCTCTCCTACACGTTATCCAATGAATCTTGAATACTATGAAAACTATCATTGACGCCATCTACAAAGCCATACAATCTGTCATTCAATGTGTCAAACAATTGAGATTTGAATGCTTCAATAATCTGTAGAATTTCTTTGAGGGTTTGAGAATAAATATTCATCTAAGAACCCTATGAAAATTTATGAACTCTACAGTACCACGGCCATCACAAAAAAACCCAATAAGTTACTACAAAAAATCGCGGCGTTTTTCGGAAAAAACCCTGAAAAACTGTTGAATTTAAAATGCTCATAACTTCACTTCCCAGACTTCGTTTCGGCTGATTTGTTTTTTGAATTGGGTGAAATTGTGAGAGGAACTCAGATTGGGTGAAATTGGGTGAAATTGTGAGAGGAACTCACAGGAAAAGCTAATCGATTTAATTGCAGGAAAGAGAGGTAGGACGAGAGGCCTGGATGACGAAGGTGCAGGTTTTGGAAGACGCCCTTTCTCAGAAATGCAAAACAGCATGAAAGAGTGGGTAAGGGAAGACGACCTTAGGACCTACTGGTCGATGACAAGGTCTTGTCGAAACCCTAGTCTTGTAAATGTTATGTCGTTTCAAACCATATGTGTCTCGGTATTTTGACAACTGACAGATGTCCGCATAGGTTGCAACAATTATCCTGTGTAGTCGTTTTTTCTCCCCGTCTTCCTGCCTTTTGGAGTATATAGGAAAATGTATAAAATTAAAAGCTTAGTTTTAAATAGTATAACTGTAGATCCATCTTAACTTAACTCGGGATTCATCTTAATTCAAGGTTTACTATAAGTTGAAAAGCATCAAATCCATTAAAATACAAACTTCTCATATTTAAAATTGAAATTATATATAGATTACTGGATATGCCAAATTTTTGCATCAGTGAAACTTATGATGTGCATGTAAATGTAATCAGAATCTATATTTATTGCAAAAGTAAATTAATTAATCACTAAATCTTTTTAATAATTATTAAAGTGTTTTTTTAGAGTACAAAATTTAAAGAAATGTTTGCATTTTGAAAGATTTGATATATATATATATATATATATATATCATGTGTTAACTCCATATTAAGCATTGAAGGAATTACATATCTCTCTCATATGGAGAAATAGAAAGCACCTATGTGAAAAAAATAAAAATAAAATAAAAAATTTAATTAATTAATTACTCTCTCTATAAAATTCATATAAAAGTATTGCACAAAGGCAAGTCCACTATGGGAGAGATGTCCATGTAACATAACGCATTAAAATAATAGTAAAAAATCCACAAAATAATAAATTAATAATAAACAACAAGTAGGCTCAAATAACCAATGAACACAATAATCAAAACACTAAGCATTATTCCCATAATATTATGTTAAACACTAAGCATTATTCCCATAATATTATGCTAAGGAGATAACACTACAATTATTAATAGGCCAGGTATATTCATAATTGTAACTCCACACTAATTAATTCATTAACATGAAGTTAAATAAATATACAAATGGATGACTATTGGTCTTCCCCAATGAGTGACTCTTTCTATCACCTACAACTCTTCATATTTACAATAAGGTTACACAAGTAACACAATCCCAAGGATAGTGTGTATAACATTCCCCCCCTTAATCCGAAGAGGTGTTTGTGAGTCCAAGCATCGTTCTGAACTTTTCAAATTGTTCTCTTCCACACTTTGGTGAAGATGTCCACAATTTTCTGATTTTTGAACAATGAATCAAGTGAATAGTCTTGGCCTCTACATGATATCGAATCAGGTGATACTTTGTGTTGATGTGCTTAGTTCGATCATGGAATCTGGGATTCTTAGCCAAATTGATTGCAAAAATATTGTCAAGTAGAAGAGTAGTAATCAGTTGTTTCTCCTTCAAATATTCAAGTATTTTCTTGATCCACACAATCTCCTTCGTTGCTTTTGCAGCTCCTACATATTTTTCCTCTGTTGTGGAATCTACTAGAAGTGATTGTTTGTGTGATCTCCAAGAGACACTTGTTGATCCAAGACTCATGAGATAGCCTAAAGTTTGAAGAAAACCGAGGTACTATGAGGCTGTCAACTAAGGTATGTCTTTGACCTTGATATTGGCTCTAAGTTTCAATCCCCAAAACTGTCCTTTGTTTCTTTTAGGACAACAAACAATTTAGTAACTTCGTGACCATAATTTTTATTAGTTAAGTGTTCTTTGAGGTGCCCTTACAAGTGTTTTCGAATCGATGGTTAGCACATGCAATATATCTCAAAACAAGTAACACTCCTCTAGATCTTTACAACACAAATAAGTTGATCTACACTCTTAGAATGCATGAAAATAAGACACGGGTATTTTTGGTCAACATGACCCTGGATAAAACCCCCCCAGGGAAAACCATTTTGGAATGCAAGTATATATAAGTGGTGTCTAAAGCATGAGATAAAATAAGAAATACAATATGATGGAACATGTATACAAATCAAGCTCCTCTCGAGACTTGCCAAAGGAACCAAGAAGCAATGTGCCCAAGCTTAGTGCGCCTCTTTCCCTTGTGGCCAAACCCACTCAAGTGATGCACCCTTGACCCTAGTTGCTCTGAAGAAGAATCCCTTGCACATAAATGTGCTCTTGTGTGCTACCTCTCCATTGAAACAAACAGATATGCAATCCCTCAAGTCTAGCTCCTCCCTACTAGGTGTGTGCCCTCCTCCTATAGTGTGCCCTCCTCCATGCAATATTGATCACCACAAAATAATAGGGGTCAAAGCTCTCATAGCTCCTCCATTAATAGAAGTGCCCAAGTTTCCCTTTTCCAATGCTTATGACCTCATCCTCGTGCTCCCTCTCAAACTCTCCAAGTGAGCAAATGAATGAATGAGCCACCAAAGGCCCCTTGCGCCCTCCTTGAGCAGTCCATAAGGAAACCTAAATCTGGATGGCTAGGATCATCCCAAGCCATCCCTAATCAATGGTTGAGATCATCCCACAATAATCTCCACTCAAAACCCACTTTGGGTTAAGTTCCCTAAGTTCACTTTATGTGTCATAATTCACCCACGAAGTGAATTAATAGTCACTTTAGGCTAAAATGACCAAATTTCACTTTTGACTTAAACCTCCTAAGTCAAACTGAAATTAGACACAAAGTATAAGGTACAAGGGTACCAACACCTCCCTATTGTGGTTATAGGCTCAAAACCACAAGGGAACCACTTACGGAGGTACACCAAAACTCAACACTCCCTCTTACCGAGGAAAGTGTTTCTCACCAATCAATATTGTCCCAACTGTGGACTTCCTTGCCTCCTAGCAAGGCCAAAGTGAGTATGGTTGTACCCTCTCATCAAAGTGACCTATGTCTTTGATCTGCTCGATTTGTCCTGACACTGATCTACTCAACCTGCTCTGACATTGATCTGTCGACCTGCCTGATCTCTAGATGGAATTCCATCTCCACCTACCTAAGATCACCTAGATCTCGGCATCCCACCAAAGATCTCTCCCTCATCATCTCACCAAAGGTCTCTAGGTCTTGGAATATCACTAAGATGCTCTTCGTTGTTCTCTCACCATGGTCATATACTCATGGCATGCAAATGAATCACATCTCTTGGTATTTCACCAAGAATCTCTAGGTCTTGGCATCTCACCAAGGATTTCTACCTCCTCGCATCTCACCAATGGTCACTACTCTTGACATCTCACCAAGAGTCTCTCTCTTGGCATCTCACCAAGAGTCTCCCCCTCTTGGCATCTCACCAAGAGTATTTGGATCTTGGCATCTCACCAAGATCTTCAACTTAGCCTCTCTCCAAGTGACTTCCACCTAAAGTGGAACTTGAACCTGATCTTCTCATCTCCATAGCCAAGTGCATCTCTAGCCTCTATAGTGCCCTGTTGCTCCTCCTCGTCAATCTTTGATGCTCTAAAGCCCCTGCACCAACCCTCTGTCTCGGAAACTCTGAAACTAAATTTGTCCTAGGTGGACCAGTCGCTCGTGAAGATGGTGACCTCAAAAACTGAGTCTGAGCTCCCCCTGAATCAACACTTTGAGTCAATAGGTCCTACTCAACTCTGTCTCCCCACCTATCATTGGATGGTGTATCAACTGACAAAAGAACACTCCCCCTCAAACTGAGTAATGAACTCATGCTCCTCTATTGTCATTGTCGTACCGTCGTGTTGCTTCTTGTTCTTCCTCTTGGGACACTGTCCAGCATAGTGCCCCATCTCACCACAAGCAAAGCATCTCATTTTTCTTATGTCCTTCTTCTGCCCACTGCCACTCTCCCGTGGTTGGGTCCCTCCCTTGGGACCTTGTCTCGCACCCTCACCGATCTTCTTCTTAACCTTTGACCAAAGAGAAAGATCCTCATCCCCCTCAGGCATATGTTTTTTTCCTGAATACCCAGATTTGCACCTCAACTCCTCCCGTATGAAATCATCTGAAAGTCTCTCCCAAGTAGGCATGACCTCCTAGGAAACAATGCCTCGTACAAATGAACCCTGAGGTTTGGAGAAGTTGTTCAAAGTTGTCCTCACCATAAATTCTATATCTACAATCTCTCCAACTGTTGCTAGCTCATCTCTAATCTAAGTGAATATGCCAAGGTATGAAGTGACTGACTTGAAATCGAGCATCTGAATGCTCTTGAGCTTGTCCTCTAGAACCATCTTCTAGTTCTGGTTTGGACTCTGGTAAATCTTGCACAATGATGCCCATATCTCAAATGCATAGTCTTTACCAGTCAGATGGGGTATGATGTGGTCCCTCACCACATCACAAATAGTCCTCTTCGTCTTGTTTTTTTCCTTCCTAAAATCTGCATCCAACAATGGTGAAGGAGCAGGTGCAGGAGGAATCACCACGGGAGCTTGAACTATATCCCATAGTTTAAGATCCTCCAAGATGAATGTGATCCTGGTCTTCCAAGGGGACTAGTTGCTAGCTTCATCTAGCCTATCGTTTTCCCGCATCTGGGACACGAACATGGTTGTCCACTATAGCTCACACCGAAGCTCACATTGATGCTCACACTAATGGGAAAACTGCAAAAGAACTTAGCCTCACCACTCGACACATAAGCAGAAGTAAGGTTGTCCAAATGTGTCCACAAAATAGTCCTGCAACTGTCCAACAAATCTGCCCACAAGTTGTCCACTAACTCTGCCCACAAGTTGTCCACTAACTCTGCCAACAATATGTCCAAAATCTGCCAACAAGTTGTCACAAAAGTTCCCACAAGATGCTCTAGAAATTAGCAAGTGTTCGCCAATAAGGCTCTGATACCATGAAGAAAAACTGAGGTACTATGAGGCTGCCAACTAAGGTATGTATTTGAACTTGATATTGGCTCTAAGTTTCAATCTGCAAAACTGTCCTTTGTTGTTTTTAGGACAACAAACAGTTTAGTAACTTTTTGCTCATGATTTTTGTTAGTTAAGTGTTCTTTGAGGTGCCCTTGCAAGTGTTTTTGAACCGATGGTTATAACATGCAATATATATCAAAATAAGTAACACTCCTCTAGATATTTACAACACAAATAAGTTGATCTACACTCTACGCATGCATGAAAATAGAACACATGTATTTTTGGTCAACATGACCCTGGATAAACCCCACCCCCCCCCTCGGAAAACCTAGTTTGGAATGGAAGTATATATAATTGGTGTCTAAAGCACGAGATGCAACAAGAAATACAATATGTTGTAACATATATACAAAGCAATGTCCTCTCGAGACTTACCAAAGGAACCAAGAAGAAATGTGCCCAAACTTAGTGTGCCTCTTCCCCATGTGGCCAAACCCACTCAAGTGATGTGCCCTTGACCCTAGTTTGTTTGAAGAAGAATCCCTTGCTCACACAAGTGATCTTGTATGCTACCTCTACACTGAAACAAACAAATCTGCAATCCCTCAAGTCTAGCCCCTCCCTGCTAGGTGTGCACCCTCCTCCTATAGTGCACCCTCTTCCATGCAATACTAATCACCACAAAATAATAGGGGTCCAAGCTCCCATAGATCCTCCATGAATAGAAGCACCCAAGCTTCCCTCTTCCAATGCTTCCAACCTCATCCTCATGCTCCCTCTCAAACTCTCCAAGTGAGAAAATGAATGAATGAGCCTCCAAATGCCACTTGCACCCTCCTTGAGAAATCCATAAGGAAACCTAAAAGTGGATGGCTAGGATCATCCCAAGCCATCCCTAATCAATGGTTGAGATCATCCCACAATAATCTCAACTCAAAACCCACTTTGGGTTAAGTTCCCTAAGTAGACTTTATGTCTCCTAATTCACCCACAAAGTGAATTAATAGTCACTTTAGGCTAAAATGACCAAATTTCAATTTTGACTTAAATATCCTAAGTCAAAATAAAATTAGACACAAAGTACAAGATACAAGGGTACCAACACCTCCCTCTTGTTGTTAGAGGCTCAAAATCACAAGGGAACCACTTCCCAAGGTACACCAAAACTCAACAAAGTTGACATTCCATTTTCTTATCCCCAACAAAGTCTGAATTAGAATATCCAATTAGGTTGAATTCATTCACCTTATAGTACTTGAGTCCAAAATCTTGAGTTCCCTTCAAGTATTTTAGAATTGTTTTGCAGTAGACCAATATCCTTCACAAGGTTTTTTCATGAACTTGGAAGGAATTACAATAATAAATGAAATATCTTGTCTGGTTCTGGTAAGGTAGATAAGACTTCTCACAAGTTATTTGTACTTGTTTGCATCCTCAAATTCATTCCCTTCCTTTGATGCGAGCTTCAAATTATGTTCCATTGGAGTGGAAACAGGATCACACTCAGTGATGCAGAAATTGTTCAACAATTCTCCAATGTACTTCTTTTGGGAGATGAATATGTACTTTGGATTTTGATTCACTTCAATGCCCAAGCATTATTGAAGATGTCCCAAATATGTCATCTCAAAGCCTTTCTTCAACTCTTTCTTTATGGATGCAATAAATCTTTCATTGTTCCATGTTATCAACATATCATCTACATATACTACAAGATATATAATAGTTTTGTCAACTTTTTTGACAAATAGGGTTGCATCATCAATATTTTGAGAGTGTAGGTTTTCATGGTTAAGTATAATTGATGCTTGCACTTTCTCGATTTAAATTATGTAGGAAATTTTGGACATTTCAAAATTTCCTACATGGTTTAAATCTAGAAAGCACAAGGAGCAATCATCAAGATTGTAGTTCTTGAAATTCAATTCCAGAAGATGCTCAATTAGCTTTTCATACCAGACTCGTGGTGCTTGTTTCAATCCATATAAGGATTTGATGAGCTTTGTAATACCCTTGTTTCCCCCAGTTTGTAAATATAACTATAACTAGCTAAGTGACTATGGCAGACTAGATATGTGTGAATGTTTGATTTGATGAACCTTTGTATAAAAGGGTCAATGTATGTATTTTATGTTATTAATAGAAAATTGATAAGTGTTGCATAACTGCTGAAAGGGAGAGTTTTCCATGATAGACCATGGATGTTATGAGAGAGATGGTGAGGGAAACCAAGAATGGTTGAGATGACCCTCACCAAACCAGTACCTTACTGGATGTAATTACTCAACAATCCTCTGACCCCGAAATGAATTACAAGTCAGGCTAGTAGTTGAAAGGACCTCCTCAAGAGTTAATGAGGAGATGGGGTGGGGTACCCATCTGAAATGCTTCCAAGCCTGACCATGAGTTGGGGATTTGAACCCACGCAACCTTGCTAAGGAAGGAAATAAAGGAAGTAATTCGGGGGACAAAGGAAGATCTGCAAGAGAGCAGTGTGGAGAATACGATCTCCAGAAAAGAAGAGGGTGTTTTTCAACTCTAGAGTTGAGAGGAAAATTGAGAAGCAAGATCGTTCTGGCCGCAAGAAGCCATGGGCAGGGTTTTCACTACAAGATGATAAATGAGGTTGATGAGTGACTATGGAAGTACTCACACAGACCTCCTTGCTTGGCATAAAGAAAAAATGTTTGCCAAGATCTTGTGGGAGGAGGAGAGTAACCTCCATCCCTGATTGTCGTTGAGCAAGGAGAAAGCATCTCTCTCATAGCATCATGGTCTAGCTCTAGGGTGGCCAACAGTAAATCCGTCAGTAGTGGTTGTGCCTATGGTTGGGCAGAAAAAGGCACCCCTTTCAGCAGTCGCTTCACGGTTTCCAGTTTCTGATAAGTATTTTCATGCTCTGTGTAATAAAATGGATGTGATGATTGTATGTTTGTGTTTATGGTTAAGTTTTACAGTGTTTGGACAGTTATTAGAAATGTTCATTTGCTTCTGTAAACTGCTATAATTACATGGTCTTATATTTACCTCATCCTAGCCACTAGAGAGTTATGGGATGTGAGTCTGTAAAAGATTCGGGGTAGGATTGACTGAAACGTTTAAGTCATGTTGGCCTCTCTAGTCTACCTTAGCGGGAATGCCAAGTTAAAACTCTATGGAAAAAAGGGTGCTTCCTTCAGACCTTTCACCTGTGTGACCGAGGGCTCATACCCACGACCTTAACAAATTCACGACCAAGAATTAAGCATGTAGCCCCTGAGAAATTTTGGAGGACCCATATGACCAAGGTCTAGCAACCCTAAACCAGTTTGAAAGGAGCTAAGATCCTATTGGTTTCAAAGCTTTGGGAGCTTGGACCTCTGGGAGGTTAAAACTTCCCAATCGCCAAAACGCTCGAATTTCCAATTTACGAAGTGACGTGGACTATCGATCCTTCGAGATCCTTCTCAACCATTGATCTAAGGACTCCGGTGAGAACCCCTCTTAACTGCCCAACCAACTAGGACACATCGTGGGAGTGACATGTGCCCCCCCCCCCTTTTCCCCTGTCAAATGTCTTCTGTTGGACCTAAGTTGTTGGATGAGAGGTTATGTGGCAGGAGATCCTATAGTCCAGAGACTTGGAACTCCGGAGGAACTTGGCCGAGAGTCCTCAAAGTGTGAAGACTCCTGAAGTCGTGAACGACGGAGTAAATCTCAATCGTTGACAGGTAGGAGACATGTGGTATCAGATCCTATAGTCTGAAGAGTTGACACTTTGAGGGATTCGAGATGTGGTGAGTTGATAAGCTCTGAAGCCCAAAGTTGTGAAGCAACGAGAGTCGTGGATCTATGGATCAATGTGGATAGATATCGACCATGATATCTAAAGGACATTAGAAGGCGATTTGTTTGGGATTGACGTGGCTCACTGACGTCATCTAGGGTGACGTGGACCCGCAACTAAGGTGTCACGCGTCACCGGGATATGGATGTTTTGTAGATCTCTTATTCCTATTAGAGCATGACACGTGTCACCCCCTGAGGAGGGAACGTGTCACCCCTAGCCCTTGCTACGTGTCAACCCATGGTACGTGCCCGCATGGCCAAAGTGGTTGGTGAAGTGACCAGGACTCCAGGACTTTGGGACTTCGAAGGGTTTCGAGTGTAGTATTGTAGAGAGACCAAAAGGCCTGAAGGTCAGAACCACGTGGAAAGCTTACAGAACTTCAGAATTTCAGGACTCTGGGAGGTCTCGTGCACAGACAAAAAAAGGGCACTAAGTGTCGAAGCACCGAACATTGAATTATCCTTAGGTGCATGCCTTAACGAGGAGGAAGACCCACCATCAGATTTAATGGGGAATGGATCTCCACCATAGATACAGGAGTGTTGGGAGTTCATGAATTAGTAGATCATTAACTAACATAAAAAAAATCATCAGCACTCAAGTAGTCAGTGAATAGCAGGAAAACTATAGTGTAAGGGATGGTGACACACCATGAGTTCGAGGAAAGCTCCCACAATAGAGAGGAAGAATCTGATGAAAGGAGGGCAGTGGAAACCCCTCCAGATTTGGCTGAAACTGTAAGAAGCCTTGTGGCAAAATTACATAGTTGTAAGGCTGACAATGAAAGGATGATAAAGGAACGGGAAAAACAAACTGAAATTAATGCAGTCCTACTGCAAAGTCTATCAGATATACAAAGGCAACTGCAACATGGTCTAGCTACCAGTCATGTGGATAGGCATCATACTAAGAAAACTCCAAATCCACCTGAGATACAAAAGCATGGTCTTGAAAGTGGCCACACCAAGAGGTTCACCTCAAGGAAGGCCCAGCATGGAGCTAAGAGACATTCATCGAAATATTTCTCTAAGGACACTGACAAATCCAAGGAATCTTCTAGTGTCAAAACTAGTTCCCATTCCCAGACGAGAAGAAAGAAGAGGAAACATTCCAATAGTCATGACCCTGAAGTGTTCAAGAAATCCAAACCACCCACCTTCGATGGAGAGATTAAGAAGGGGGAAGAAGCAGGAGTTTGGCTACTCGGCTTGAAGAAGTACTTCAGAGTCCATGACTACTCTGAAAACTTAAAGGCTCAAATAGCCATTTTCAACCTGAATGGAAAATCTTCCATTTGGTGGGAGGACCTTAGGAATGTGAAAGGAATCCATGAGAAGGACTTGTCATGGAAACAATTTGATAAATACTTCAAGAAGAAGTATGTGTCATTAAAGTACTTTGATGGGAAGACCAAGGAGTTCTATGAACTCGGGGTGGGACAACTCACCATAGATGAACATCTCAACAAATTTCTTGAGCTAATGAGGTATGTTCCCTACATAAAGGATGAAAAGGTAAAGATGCAATGATTTATTAGTGGATTACCTTAGTCCTACCGAGACATAATTGAGTTTGATGAGCCAAAGACTTTAGAAGATATTATTCGAAAGGCAAGGTATTTCTATGAGCAATTCAAGAATAAGATAGAAGCTCAGAAAGACTGGAAGAATAAAAATGATTTGGGATTCAAGAAGAAGGGGTTTAAATCCTCAATATTTAAGAACCATGGGAAAATCTCTAGGATTAATGTTCCTACTAGGAGTGTGTATCAACAAAACTTTCCATCCCAGAGTGGAAGTAAACCATTTAGACCAGTCCCAAGTAAGATTGATAACACAAAGAGAGAACCCTTGAAATGCTAGGGTTGTGGAGAAGAACATATGTTGAGGGATTGTCCACATAGGAAACGGAACAATAGGAGGGTCTACAATGTCCAAGAGGATACCACAGTCAATGATGTGGCTAGAAGCATGCCACAAATTTATGCAGACTTGGATAATAGACAAGTTGACCACCAAGCTTCAGTGGTGGAGATGGAAGGTATGATTGTGTAACATACCCAGCCACCCACAGGCTGGGGTATGCTACCTCCAAGCCCACCCTTGGACTTCGTACTCTTACTGGTACCTTATTTATTTAATAAGGATGCATAAGATAAAAGACTTAACGACATGCACAATAATATCCAGCAAGCATGCATAATCTAAGATTTAGTTAAGCGATAATTAAAATACACAGCGGAATACATTCATACACAGATAATAATATCACAACAAAGAGCACTTACATTTATAAAAAGGCAACACCAACTGGCTGCATACAAAGGACGTTCCACCCAACCATAGACACCATTACTCCAAATCTCAACAGTAGTGTCACCCCCGAGCCAGGGCTATGAATCCATAAGGACGGTTCCAGAGTGTACTTGGGTTCCCAAGCCAATCAACTCTCAAGCTCTCACAAGTTTCCCAGCACCCACAACAATCCAAGTACCCATCTCTCTTCCACCCAGCCTGTACTGCCCAAGAGAATGGACCTCCACCTTTCTCTGCCACACAGTCCCTCGTGCAGTCCTTCTCCTTTTTCCAGGGCCTCCAGCACAGCTGGTCCAAAATCTCAATGTTGGAACTCTCAGGACTCGTAGTTGTGAGAAAAACAGGGCATAGGCCAACACATCTCAGACATGCAAGCCCCAAGTCATGGTTGGATTGCACCAATGACCATGATAGCCAACTATCCTATGGTTAATATTCAACATTTCGGTTCCCTTTCCCAAGCCAAGACACAAATGAGGATGGATCAATGAATGGGTGAGTGAGTGCATGAAAGTGCGTGAGGGGAATTAATGAACGTACAAGAAAATCATCGAACAAGCCATCGGTCGAACCCCCCCATCAGACCAGAGACGGGTTTAACTAACTTCGTGGGGAATCAAGAACCTCCTGGCCTTCCCCAAGAAGCTCACGTAACTGATCCCCTCCCTTAGACAAAATGGGTAATTAACATAGGAATAAACACTTAGCCCCTCAAGCCTCCTCTCTTGTGGAATCATAGCCCCCTATAACTCTAGTCCTTGTCTATCTAGCAATCAACCATCTATTTATTATTAATAATGATAGAAAACATTACATGTCTTGGGCACACTGGCCTTTTAATAATTGTTTGGGGTACCCTGGCCTCTCAGCATTGTAACAATGCATTATTTAAAATGGGGGTTCAAAACCTGGGGTGTTACATCCCCTCCCCCTTATTTTGGCACTGTCCTCGGTGCATATACAAAATAAAGATAAAAATATCAAATTTATTCAAAAGGTTGTGGGTACTCTTCCCGCATGGCATCTTCATGCTCCCAGGTAGCATCTTCAGGACTGTAGCAGGTCCAATGAAATTTTACCAGCTCTATAACTCGATTCCGGAGCATTTTGACTTTTCTGTCCAATACCCGCACTGGCTGAACCTGAAAATCTCCCCCTGTCTCTACCTGAATCAGATGCCAATCAATAACATGGTTAGGGTCATGTACATATTTCTCTAGTAAAGATACACGAAATACATTATGCACATCCATGGAAGCAGGCAATGAAAGCATGTATGCAACTGGCCCTATTCTGTCCAATATTTCAAATGGACCATAGAATATGGATGCCATCTTTGTACAACTACCCAATTTCAAAGATATTTTCTTGGGCTTCACTTTCAAAAGTACATGCTCCCCTACTTTAATTTTCTAGTTGTCATGTTCTTGTCTGCATAAACTTCATGTCTATCCTAAGTTGCCTTTAAATTCTTCTTGATCTTAACCACCTGGTCTTCCATGTCCTTGAGCAACTTCGGCCCAAGTACCACTCTATTTGTTGGGTTGTCCCAGCTTACTAGAGTATCGCATTTCCTACCATACAAGGCTTCAAATGGGCTCATTCTTAATGAAGCTTGATACCCATTATTATATGAAAACTCAACCAAGTGTAAGTAATTTTCCCACTTAGATGGCTTATCCATCACATACATTCTCAGCATATCTTCAATTATTCAATTGACTCTCTTTGTTTGCCCATCTATCTGGGGCTGAAATGTCATGCTAAAGTTTGTATTTGTGCCAAATCCTTTAAATAATCCCCTCTAGAAATTGGAGGTAAACTTTGTATCTATGTCTGAGATGATTGTCCTAGGTATCCCATGCAACCTAACAATTTCCTTCATGAAAATTTCTGCAATATTAATCATTGTATGTGTTGTCTTCACAAGCACAAAATGAGCAGCCTTTGTCAATTTGTCAACCACCACCATGATTGAATCATGTTGTTTATTCGTCCTGGGTAATCCTGTGATGAAATCCATGGTGATCACTTCCCATTTCTTCTCTGGGATTGGCAATGGATGCAACAAACCCGTTGGGTGCCTATGCCCAGCCTTCACCTTCTGACATTCCATACATCAAGCAATGTAATCAACAACATCCTTCTTCATTCCCGGCCAAAAGAACTGGCTTCTTACTGTTGTAATTGTTTTCTAGTAACCGGGTTGTCCAACATAAGGAACATCATGCATTTCCTTCAGTACCAAATTCCTCAATTCTCTGGAGCTAAGAACATAGATTCTATTTTTATACATGAGTAATCCGTCTTCCTTTATCTCATACTCCTTTATTTTTTGTTGTGCATTTCCTTGTTGAAAGTTTTCCTTTACCTGTAAGTAATGTTGATCTGTAACAAGACCATCTAAAATTCCTCTCTTCAAGTCTGACTGATGCATATTGACACCAGTAGCATGCATGAGATGCACTCTTCTACTAAGCACATCGAAAACTTTATTCTCCTTTCCTTTGATATGCTTGATATCAAAGTCATATTCACCTAAAAATTCCAGCCATCTTGTTTGCCTAGCATTCAAGGTCGGTTGTTCAAAAATATACTTCAGGCCAATGTGGTCTGTTGTTTATTCAAATTTCTTCCCCATGAGATAATACCTCCACATCCTCAAGGCGTGAACAATGGCAGCAAGTTCCAAGTCATGCGTGGCATAGTTCCTCTCATGTTCCTTAAGCTTTATGGACTCATATCCAAAGACATGTCCATTTTGCGAGAGGACTCCCCCAAGTCCTTCCTTACATGTGTCTATACATACCAAAAAACTTTCATTTGGGTCAACAATATTTAACACAGGTGCACTAGTAAGTAATTCCTTCAACATATTAAAATTATTTTCACACTTGAGTGTCCATTCAAATTTAGTTCCCTTCTTTTGCAAAGAGGTGATGGGATGAGCAATCTTAAAGAACCCTACTATGAACCTTCTGTAGTAGTTAGCTAATCCCATAAAGGATCTGACGTCTGACACATTTATGGGTGTTGGCCATCCTTCAATGGCTTCGATCTTCTCCGGATCTACTGCTATGCCCTGCTCTAAAATAATGTGTCCCAAGTAATGGATTTCCTTTTGATAAAAAGAGCACTTACTCAACTTGGCATACAACTGATGTTCTTTCAGTACTTGCAACACCAGTCTTAAGTGATGTTCATGCTCCTATTTAGACTTAGAATAGATAAGTATGTCATCCAGGAATACTATGACAAACTTATCCAAATAATTTATGAACATGTCATTCATTAAGCACATGAAGACAGCTGGTGCATTGGTCAGTCCAAATGGCACCACTACAAATTCATAATGCCCATACCTGGTCCTAAAGGTTGTCTTATGAATGTCTTCTTCCTTGATTCTTACCTGATGGTATCCCGCCCTCAAGTCAATCTTTGAGATTATCTTTGCTCCTCTTAGTTGATCAAAGAGGTCATCAATTCGGGGCAGAGGATACTTGTTCTTTATAGTGTACTTGTTTAGTTGTCAAAAGTCAATACACAACCTCAAGGTTCCATCCTTCTTTTTGAAAAAAAGTATTAGTGCTCCCCAAGGTGAAACACTTGGACATATGTACCATTTCTTCAACAATTCCTCCAACTGCAATTGTAATTCTTTTAACTCTGGTGTGCTCATTTTGTAAGGTGTTTTTGACACCGAGCCAGCTCCTAGCACTAAATCAATTGAGAAATCTATATCCCTTCTTGGTGGCAATTCGGGTATTTCTTGGAATAGATCTTCAAATTCTTGTAGTACCAAGAAATCTTCGAGGCTTGGCCCTTTTGTATTATCTGGCTCTTCCACATGATCTGTTTACAATTGACATCATTTCCTAAAACATATTTTTAGCTGTAAGACTGAAATCTCCCTTATAGAAATGAGTCTTGGAACTCCTTTCACAGTGCTCTTTTTTCCATTTCCATCAAGACATGTAAAAGTCTTGTTATGACAATCTAGGACAACATGATGCTTGTCCAACCAATCCATTCCAATCATTATATCATAAGACCCCAATGGTATGATATTTAGATCAATACTAGTATTCATGTCATTAAGACTTATGGAACAACTTCTGACCATGTCATGGATTCTTCTTTTGGTTCCAATGGCTAACTGAACCAAAATTTATTTTCCAAGTTTACTTTTCTCCAAATGTAATCTATCCACTATCTTAGGATCAATGTAAAAATGACTTGCTCCTAGATCAATCAAAATAGCAACAAGTTGATTTATGATCTTACCTTCCACCTCGATCATATTGGATTGGTACTCTGCTTGTCGATCATTTAAAGATGCATAGATTCTTCCCATATCTTAGACTGTTGTAGCTTCTTGGATGTTTTGCATAGTCTTCACTCTGTCCTTTATGTGTGGGCAATCCTTGTACAAGTGATATTCCTTGCATCCCCAACATTGGATTGGTGGTCTTCCCCTTTTTCCCAAGGAATCTTCCTTCTTGAAATCTCCCTTAGCATATTGATCTTGATGATTTCTATTAGGCTCATTCCTATTGAAGGAAGGTTTGAATCCTTTCCTACTCTGATCGGACTTCGCATTTTTCTTGTCCTTCCAAGATTTCTGCAGATATTCTCTTCCCTGGCCTTGCTCATACAGGTATTTATCCTTCCTGATGGATTCAGTCAAGGTCTTGGGCTCATCATACTTGATATTTTCCTTATAAAAGGCTGGCAATCCACTTAGAAATATCTGTATTTTCACTTTCTCATCACCAATGAACCTGACATACTTTAACAATCCCAAGAACTTATTCTCGTACTCTGCCATAGTCATGCTTCCCAACCCGAGTTCAAAAAACTCTTGCATTTTCCTGTCATAGAAATGCTCTGAGAGGTACTCCTTCAAGAAGTACTTCTTGAACTGCTTCCAAGTGATCCTACTCTCATCAATGTGCTCCACTTGCTTCAATTGGTCCCACCACACTGCAGCTTTCTTGTATAAATGGTAGGTGGAAATCCTGGCTTCCAGATTTGATGAATAGTTATGCAACTAAAAATATCTCCTGAGCCCAAAAAACCATGCTTCGACATCATCTTCCCTTTCTCTTTCACCCTCAAAGGAAGGTGGCTTGAGCTTCCTCAGCTCTCATTGCAAACTATCTACCTCTTGTTTCCTTCTTTGGTGTCTGACAGGAGACACCTCTGGACTACTTACGGGATCATCCAATGCATAAAACTTTATTTCTGAGTGAGGAGGTGAGTGGTGTCCATGAGCTCTACTTCCACTTCTGGAATAACCAGCTCTTCCATGATCATCCCTTCTTTCATGGCACCTACCTTCTTCCTCTTATCTTAAGTTTGATCCCTTCTTCATTTGTCTCTGCAACTGATTTAAGCTCTGCAACACTCGAGCATTTATCTGACTTTTCTCTCTCATCAGTCTCTCGTTGTCTTCTTTGTATCTCTACACTTCCATCTTCAGGCTTCTTACCGTTTCTATTAACGTTTCATGTTCTCCTTTTCCCTTGCATCCATTGGACTCTGTCTTTGCATTAACAACTCTGGTATTCTGGCCTTCACCCTCTTTATCATGACTGGAGGCTCCCTCGCCTTCTTCCATTTCCTCAATACACATCCTGAGTTGATGGGTTTAAACCCTTTAATTCTGCAAAATGTGCAAGCGACCATTTTGTTAGAATTATGCATATGATAAACAAAATTTCCAAACCATGCTACAGGTCTCTTTATTTTTTTTGTTCATGGAGATCATATCCCCATTCTCCGAAAATAACAGTGTCCTGTTATCCTTGGCCGACACAGAATTTCATCCTGCGCAAGCACTTCCTTCAAACCACCTTCCTAGGTGACCACAACTAGAAATCGCAGCTAAATCCTTCCTTAGCACTTTTTTGTCTCGAAGACCACCAATTCATCCCTTAGCCCTCCTTCCCTCAGCTCTCAATATCCATATGACCATGACCATTACCATGACCCTGTGCTTAGCTGAAAAGCGCTTGTCTAGAGCTTCGAGACTTCAGAACTTTCAGCCAGGACTGGATCAATGGTCCTCGTCCTCTTTCACGATCAACGATCGAGATCCACTTCGGGACTCCGTGCTTCAGGAGTCTCAACTTTCCTCACTTGCCTCCTCCTGCAACACTTTTACCTGGAGTTCATGATCTGTCGATGGATGTCCTCCCATAGATCAGTGGTTGTGAATCGCTTATGCTCTTCGGGCTTTAGAAGTTTCAAACTTTCCTCCTGCACGTTCTCCCAGAGTGGTTTCACCCGAAGTCGACGATCCTTCGACATGTGTCTTCTAGAATCAATGGTCGATATGTACTCCGACCTTCGAGAGTTTTCGACCCAACGCAACCTGTCACATCCTTCCCCATTGGAGTGCCCACTCTCTGGACTGCACGATCTGTCTCCATGTGGAAAAATACTGGAAGCAGACACGTGTCCCAATCAGGCGGGTGACACGTGTCATGTTCTAACTGACATTTCAATACTCTGTATGCTCAAAACTTACTGACACATGGCTCAAATCCCATGTTTCCACGTCATCCCAGGTGATGTCTGCAAGCCACGTCACTTTGGGAATTCCAGGATCCACATCACCTCTAGGTGACATCATCGTGCCCCATCACTTCGGCTCTTCAAGCTTCAGGACTTCGGGAGTTTCCATACTGGCACACTTCCAATTCTCTCGAACTCTGAATTCCCGAACTGACCAATCTGTCGCCATGTGTCCTTCTGGATCGAACGACTAAGATTCACTTCGGGTCTTCACGCGAACTCCACGGAACTGCACCACGTGTCCTCCTTAAGCTGACGGTTGAGGCTTACTTCGGGTCTTCGGACTTCGAAAATCTCAAACTTAAAAAATTATTTAGCCCCACTGGCTTTTATCTGAAGCCCTGGATCTAGTGACGCGTGGCTCTCGACAGATCAATGGCTGGGATCCTTTCGAGTCTTCAGGTTTCAGAAATCTCAAACTTCAAACCTCCTCGAAGTACACATGATTTTGTTGCATGTCCTCTTGAATCATACGGTTGAGGCTTACTTCAAGCCTTCACCCGAAATCCACAGATTTATGCCACGTCTCTTCTGAATCAGACAACCCAGATTCACCTCGAATGATCTGATGCTTGAGATTTACTCCAGACGATCTGGCGACTGAGATCTATTTTGGATGATTGATATTTACTTCGGCTCTCCGAGCTTCAGGAGTTTCAAATCTCAACTGAAAACCTCTCAAATTGATTTCTCCAGAGTTATTGATTTCTTGACACATACCTCTTGGTGATCAAAGGTCAGGATCTACTTCGGCTATACAGAGTTTTGATGTTCAAGCCCTAACATGTCACATCACTTACTACCTTTCAATTTGTGGGGGCACGCATCGGCAATTTGGAGTAACCTTCTTTTCACCCCGCAATTCTCCTTACGTTGACACGTAACCCCTCTGTGAAACCATGGTTTTGGATTGTGGGACCACCTTGGGGAATTATCTCCCGTGCAACTTGGTTCTCTGTAATGTCGATTATCCGTTGATCTCTCTCTCCAATGGGATCTGACGGTGGTGACCCTAACCCTTGCTTCATTTTCATCAGATGACCCATGTTCACCTGTCCTCTGATCCAACGATCTCAGATCTCTCCTGATCCTACATTGGCGATCGCTCCTGAATTTGAAGGGGACGATCACAATCCTTCGAACCCCTTACAACGGGGCTCTGGTGATATAACTCCTCTATAGATTCTGCAACACCATTCCTCCTAATCTTTTCAACTCCATGCTCAGAGTTCGATCTGCAACCATGAGACTCTAACCAACATACCCGGCCCATACCGGCCTGATGTTTCAACCAGAAGATCTGATACCAAACTATAACATACCCAACCACCCACAAGTCAAGGTATGCTACCTTCAAGCCCACCCTTGGACTTCGTACTCTTACCGGTACCTTCTTTCTTTAATAGGAATGCATAAGATAAAAGAGTTAACGACATGCACAACAATATCCAGCAAGCATGCATAATCTAAGATTTAGTTAAACGATAATTAAAATACATAGTGGAATACATTCATACACAGATAATAATATCACAACAAAGAGCACTTATCTGTACAAAAAGGAGACACCAACTGGCTGCAGACCAAGGACGTTCCACCCAACCATAGACACCACTGCTCCAAATCTCAACAATAGTGTCACCCCCGAGCCAGGGCTATGAATCCACAAGGATGGTTCCAGAGTGTACTTAGGTTCCCAAACCAGTCATCTCTCAAGCTCTCACAGGTTTCCCAACACCCACAACAATCCAAGTACCCAACTCTCTTCCACCCACCCTTTACCACCCAAGAGAATGGACCTCCACCCTTCTTTGCCACCCAGTCCCTCATGCAATCCTTCTCCTTTTTCCAAGGCCTCCAGCACAATTGGTCCAGAATCTCAATGTTGGAACTCTCAGGACTCGCAGTTGTGAGAAAAACACGACACATGCCAATGCATATTAGACATGCAGGCCCCAAGTCATGGTTGGATTGCACTAGCAACCATTACAACCAACTATCCCATGGCTAATCTTCAGCAGTTCGGCTCCCTTTCCCAAGCCAATACGCGGATGAGGATGGATCAATGAATGGGTGAGTGAGTGCATGAAAGTGTGTGAGGGAAATGAATGAACGTACAAGAAAATCAATGAACAAGCCATCAGTCGAACCCCCCATCAGACCATAGGCGGGTTTAAGTAACTTCGTGGGGAATCAAGAACCTCCTGGCCTTCCCCAAGAAGCTCAAGTAACTGATCCCCTCCCTTAGGCAAAAAGGGTAATTAACATAGGAATAAACACTTGGCCCCTCAAGCCCCCTCTCTTGTGGAATCATAGCCCCCTATAACTCTATTCCTTGTTCATCTAGCAGACAACCATGTATTTATTATTAATAAAGATAGAAAACATTACATGTCTTGGGAACATTGGCCTTTTAATAATTGTTTGGCGTACCCTGGCCTCTCAGCATTGTAACAATAAATTATTTAAAATGGGGGTTCAAAACCTGGGGTGTTACATATTTCCAGCCATCCTATTTCTATTTTAATTGTCCCTGGTTCTAATTTGAGTTATGTCACCCCTCAAATGGTTGAGAAATGTAAATTGCAGCAAGTTAAACAAGCTAAATATTGGCTGGTGCAACTGGCCACTGGAACCAAAAGGAAGGTAATAGATGCCATATCAACATGCCAATTCATTATGAATGGATTACCCACCCGAGCAACCTTAAACATGTTTCCTTTAGGGTCATATGACCTATTGATTGGCATGGATTGGTTGGTTTCCCATAAAACCAATTTGGACTGTTACAATAAAATTTTGGAGTGTGAAGATGGAGAAGGGAGAAGGATAACCCTCCAAGGGATTCACAAGCCTGTCTCAGTGAGACAAATATCATCCCTCCAAGTGAAGAAGTATTGCAGAAAGGGATGTCCCTTGTATGCAATACAAGTGTTGAACTCTGTTGAGAACAACAAACCCAACCTATAGGACCATCCCATATTAAGAGAATATAAATATGTATTCCCAGAAGAGGTGTTAGGTCTACCTCCAAGAAGGGATATTGAATTTTCAATAGAACTTGTACCAGGAGTGGTGCCAATGTTTATAACACCCTATAGAATGAGTACACCAGAGATAGTTGAGCTCAAAATATAGCTAAATAAGATGTGGGACAAAGGATACTTTCGGCCTAGTGTGTCTCCATGAGGAGCACCAACCTTGTTTGTGAAAAAGAAGGATAGCACACTCAGATTGTGCATAGATTATAGACAACTCAATAAGATGACCATCAAGAATAAGTATCCCTTACTAAGGATCGATGACTTGTTTGACCAATTAATGGGTGCTACAATTTTATCCAAGATTGACTTGAGGTCTAGATACCATCATGTCTGAATTAAGGATGAAGACATCCACAAAACAACCTTTAGGACAAGGTATGGTCACTATGAATTTGTGGTGGTGTCATTCGGGCTAACCAATGCACCAACCACTTTTATGTGCTTAATGAATAATGTACTCAATAAATTCTTAGACAGATTTGTATTGGTTTTCATTGATGATATTCTAATTTGTTCTAAGAATAGGGAAGAGAACAAAGAACATCTTAAGTTAGTACTTCAATTACTAAGAGAACATCAACTCTATGTTAAGTTTAGTAAGTGTGACTTTTTCCATAAACAAGTCCATTACCTAGGCCATGTTATTTCTGAGGAAGGAGTGGAAGTTGATCCTGACAATATTAAAGCCATCATGGATTGGCCTACCCCAAAGGATGTACCTGATATCATATCCTTTATGGGCCTAGTAGGATACTATAGGAGGTTCATAAAAGGATTTTCCAAGATTGGTTGCCCAATCACTTCCCTTCAGAAAACGGGAGTTAAATTCATTTGGACATCAAAATGTGAAGAGATATTCCAAGAGCTTAAATACCTTCTAACCAATGCACATGTGTTGAAGATTGCAGACCCACACAAGGAATTCCTTGTGTGTACAGATGTCTGGAAGGAAGGGCTCGAAGGAGTCCTTATGCAATAAGGACATGTGATTTTCTACGAATCTACAAAATTGAATGAGCATGAAGTCATTTGTGTGACCCACGATGTGGAATTGGCTTCCATAGTACATGATTTAAAAATGTGGAGGCATTACCTCTTAGGTAGAAGATTTGTGCTTATGAAAGACCATAGTGGGTTGAGATATTTGTTTTACCAACCAAAACTCAATGTTAGACAAGCTAGGTGGATGGCTCTCCTTAGTGAGTTTGATTTTGAAATAAAACATATCAAAGGAAAAGAGAATAGGGTAGTTTATGCCCTTAGTAGAAGTATGAAAGTGATTCACTTGGCAGTTGTAAGTGCCAGTGAATCAGACATCAAAGAGAGACTCAAAATTGCACAAGAAGCAGATGCATTTTCAAGACCATGACATCGTACCTAAAGCAAGAGCCCACAGGGCTAAAGTATGAAGGCTATAAGATGTTTAATGATAGCATGCTAACTTACAAAGGTAGATTGTATATTCTGAATTGTGACGAATTGAAGAGGTTCATAATGGATGAACTACACAAAATACCATATATTGGTCATCTTGGTTATCAGAAAATGATCACGGTCACTAGGAGAATATTTTATTGGCCCGGACTAAAAAAGGACTTAGTTGATTACTTATCTAAGTGTCTAGAATTTCAACAAGTTAAGGCAGAGCAAGGCAGAGCACCGGCACCAAGCAGGGTTGTTGCAGCCCCTACCAATTCCCGAATGGAAATGGGATACCATCTCCATTGATTTCATCACAGGATTACCAAAATCAACCAAACAGAATGACGCCATCATGGTAGTTGTGGACAAACTGAGCAAGGCTACTCACTTCATTCTCGTCAATTCAACTTGCAAGGAAATAGATATTTCCATTATTTTCATGAAAGTGATATTTACACTGCATGGCATGCCTAAGGAAATTATATCCGACAAAGATACACAATTTACTTCAAACTTTTGGAAATCTTTGTTTGTTGGTTTTGAAACAAAATTGCTCTTTAGTACAACCTATCACCCTCAAACTGATGGGCAGACAGAGAGGGTAAACTAAGTGTTAGAAGACATGTTGGGGATGCATGTAATGTAGAATTTTCCTACAACAATGGCTATCAAGAGTCATTAAAAATGAGCCCTTTTGAAACCCTCTATGGAAGACAATGCAACATTCCAATCAGATGGAACAACCCAATAGACAAAATTACAATCAGGCCAGATATGCTAAAGGAAATGGAACAACAAGTAATTCAGATCAGACATAATCTAAAAATATCCCAGGATAGACAAAAGATCTATGCAGACATGAAAAGGATTCCTAGAGAGTTCAAAGCAAAGGATAATGTGTATCTCTGAGTTAGACCTAGGAAAATCTCTTTGAGGATGGGAGCTTGTACCAAGCTGGCACCTCGGTATTGTGAACCCTTTGAAATTTTGGATAGAGTGGAACCTGTAGCCTATAGGCTAGCACTTCCTCCCACAGTGAAGGCACATAATGTTTTCCATGTTTCGTTATTAAAGAAATATGAACATTATTATAATCATATTATTGACTGGTCTATGATTCAGGTGGAATCAGAGGGAGAATTCCTGCCAGAACCTCAATGCATAATAGATAGGAAGGAAACCCCACTCAGAAACAGAACCATTGCATGGGTCAAGGTGCAATGGAAACACTTTGGCCAAGATGAGGCTACATGGGAAATGGAGGATGCCATGAAACATGCATATCCATTTTTGTTTACTTATGTGCATACAAAGTACATCGGCAAATAGAACATCGAGGATGATGTTACTTTAAGGGGGAGGGTATTGTGATACCCATGTTTCCCCCAGTTTGTAAATATAACTATAACTGGCCAAGTGACTATGGCAGACTAGATATGTGTGAATGTTTGATTTGATGAACCTTTGTATAAAAGGGTCAATGTATGTATTTTCTATTATTAATAGAAAATGGATAATTGTTGCATAATTTTTGAAAGGGGGAGTTTGCCAAGATAGACCATGGATGTTATGAGAGAGATGGTGAGGGAAACCAAGAATGGTTGAGATGACCCTCACCAAACTAGTACCTTACTGGATGTAATTTCTCAATAGTCCTCTGACCCTGAAATGAATTACCAGTCAGGCTGGTAGTTGGAAGGCCCTCCTCAAGAGTTAATGAGGAGATGGGGCAGGGTACCCATCTGAAAGGCTTCCAGACCTGACCACGAGTTGGGGATTCAGACCCATGCAACCTTGTTGAGTATAGAAAGAAAGGAATTAATTTGAGGGACAGAGGCAGATCTGTAAGAGAGCAGTGTGGAGAAAATGATCTCCAGAAAAGAAGAGAGTGTTTTTCAACTCTAGAGTTGAGAGGAAAACTGAGAAGAAAGATCGTTTTGGCTGCAAGAAGCCATGGGTGGGGTTTTCACTACAAGCTGATAAATGAGGATAATGAGTGACTGTGGAAGTACTCGCGCAAACCTCCTTGCTTGGAATAGAGAAAAACGGGTTGCCAAGATCCTATGGGTGGAGGAGAGCAACCTTCGTCCCTGATTGTCGTTGAGCAAGGAGAAAGTGTCTCTCTCAAAGCATCATGGTCTAGCTTGGGGGTGGACAACGGTAAATCCGTCAGGAGTGGTTGCACCTATGGTTGGGTGGAAATAGGCACCCCTTTCAGCAGTCACTTCATGGTTTCCAGTTTCTGATAAGTATTTTCATGCTCTGTGTAATAAAATGGATGTGATGATTGAATGTATGTGTTTATGGTTAAGTTTTATAGTGTTTGAACAATTATTAGAAATGCTCATTTGCTTCTGTAAACTATTATAATTACATGGTCTTCTATTTACCTCAGCCTAGCCGCTAAAGAGTTATGGGATGTGAGTCTGCAAGAGAGTCGGGGTAGGATTGACTAAAACATTTAAGTTTTGTTGGCCTCTTGAGTCTACCTTAGCAAGAATGCCAAGTTCAAACTCTGTGGAAAAAAGGGTGTTTCCTTAAGACCTTTCACCTATGTGACCGAGGGCTCATACCCACAGCCTTAACAAATTCATGACCAAGAATTAAGCGTGTAACCCCTAAGAACTTTTGGAGGACTCATATGACCAAGGTCTGGGAACCCTATGCCAGTCTGAAAGGAGCTAAGCTCCTAATGGTTTCAGAGCTCCAGGAGGTAAACTTCGCAATCACCAAAACCCCTAAATGTCAAATTTACGAAGTGACGTGGACTATCGATCCTCAGATACTTCTCAACCATCGATCTAAGGACTCTGTTGAGAAACCCTCTTA
>ML779805.1:679543-712371 GCA_009831015.1 Picea engelmannii
TATGAGATTTTTGTCTTCAGGATTGTCAAAGACGAATACAAAATATCCTTTCCCTACGAAGTGGCTCTTTATTCCTTCTGTTATGAGCGGATTCCAGTTCCTCTGCACCCATGCGTCTACAGATTTGGGGGAGGGCCAGAGGCTGGTAAATTGCCCAATAAGTCCCCTATCTGCTAAGTTCACTGTCGATCTGCAAGTTTCTTCCAAAGGCAATTCAACACTGGGAATGCTGTCCAGTTTCTTCACGAATTTCTGGTGCACTGCTGACGGCGGTCTCTTAGAGGCTGCGGCGATCAGCTTCCTGAATGCTTCCAGTTCTGGTAATGGGGGAGGGTTAGAGGTGGCGCCCCCACCAGCGTCCATGGCTGGGGGTGCCCTAATCGTTGCAGAGAACCCGAACTGGGACACGTCCTCGCGCCCCTGCGTGTCTGAGGATGCCCAGTCGCGACTTTATATGCACCAGGGCCGCCGAAACAGGGAATGTGACCTTCAGACCTTCAAAACGGGGCCGCACGAATCTGGGGTGCTGTCAGCGAGCGACCTGGAGGAGGAGGAGGAGGAGTCGGCCAAGCTAAGCCTGGCCGCCGAGAGGGCCGAGGCTGCATGTGCGCGCGACTAGGGTTCCAAGTTCCCTAGCTCGGGCCATAATTCTCCCATCCCATGGTATTTCTTATTTGTCCATCTATTCTTGAATAAGTTGGCAAAGTCTTCACAAGATGCTATGTGATTGTCAAGTAAGCCTCTAAACCATCTATGAGTGCCTTCATTTAATGACAAGGCTAGTAGTTTCATTACTACATCTTCATGTTCTACTTCTGCATTTTCCATGTCCCTGCCTATGGCGTAGATATGATCATCAACATTGATCACATTATTTCCTGGAAACTTTGGCAACCATTTATGAGAATATTTTGGCATGGTATTGGGATATCTGAGGATGGTAGCCATGTTCAGGGGATTGTAGAGATATTTTTCCCAAGGGTGAGCCATTGGAGGAAGGAGAAGAGTACCTTGGAAAAGGGTTTTGACAATGAGAGACTTAAGAGGAGGCCTTCTTCGGTAGACCTTAGAATTTTTTAATCTCCCCGGGGGAAAAGTCTTAATGGAAGACATATTCTGGGAAGGTGGAGTCATTAGATGAGCTTCAATAAGAGCTCATCAAAGGTGGAAGGGGAACGTCCTTCAAGTGGAGTCGTCATGCAAGCTAGGGGTAAAGGCTTTGGGATGGTAGCTTGCCAAAGTGTCGTTAGGGTTTGAAAGAGGATTCAAAATCCTCCCCGGCAACGACACCAAAATGTTATCGCACAATTTGTAGGTTGGGAAAATCCTGATCCAAACCACAATATGGCAACAACTAAGAGAACACCTACCCAATGTCACCTTAGATAGGTATTCACGTCACTTTAGAGGTGAAGCGATCACCTCAAGGGGGGAATCCCGGGTGACCCTAGGGGGAAAAGAGATGTAAAGTGAGATAATGAAATGAATTCCCCTATAGGTCAAGATGCTAAATGGAAGAAGGCTTGAGGATGCATCTTGGGAGTGGTTTAAGGTTGCCAAGTCCTTGGGTACATGCTGAAAGTGTTTGTACCTGCCCAAGACACAAGAAAATCCAAATATGCGTGTAATATATCAAGTGGAAAAGAATTTAAGCTTGTTCCCTAATTGCTACAGTAAACAAAGATATATATCAGTAAAGAAATCAAGTAACAACTGCAGATTTAACCACTTAAAGCATCAAATATTAGTTGAGTTATGAAGCATAAAACATGTAGATAAGTTCTCAACACTTTAGCACAACTTTAGTGGTATTTAGATGGTTGTAATGATAAGTTTTCAGAGTATATTTATGACATCCAAGTGGTTGTAGTAGTGATTTTCTACAACAACAACTTTTAACCATGAAAATAAGCAAGTAATCCAACCAAAAGTTCACCAATTAGCAACACAATGAAAATAATGGGTTACTAGCAAATTTCCATGGTCAAATTGCAAATTAAAGTCAAGCAAAGAAGATGTTTTGCTTCAGCCCTAATGGTTGTATATTTTCATGATTTATAGCTCTAAGAATACCAAGCCAATCAAGATGCCTTAGTGGCCTTGACAAGCTCTTAGCATGCACAAAAGTTTCCAACTTAAACAATTTCAATATCTCGTCAAAACGCATTTATCAATGCAAACATTTTATTTCTCCAATGAAAAAATCAGATTAGTGCCTTTAAAATTTGGGTGAATGGAGCCCTTAAAACATAAGTTAGATCAACAAAGATCCTAGGGGTGTAAATCCTCTTACTTCCTAGGGTGTGTGAACCAACTTCAAAGTAGATTCAAGGAGGGTGTACACCCTTGTACACCTCCAATATACTTTGTAATAAAAGACTTGTAAACTAGTAAATGACAAGAAAATGATGGAGTGTGTATGCGATTATACTCCTCCAAGGGTTTTTATTCCAACAATATCATGAAATAAGCAAGAAGAATGCAGATTTTCCTTACCAAACAAGAAGATTGCAAGATCAAACCCTAGTTTCACCAAGATAAAATCATCCACAAGCAAGAGCAAGAGTTTCCAAGAGGTGTGCACCACTTAGCCTCATCCATTCACCAAGATATAACACCAAAACTCATCTGCAAGAGAGAGAGATACAAAAAATTCTCAAGTCTAGCGAAAATTTCAGCCATCAGTCTTCTCACAATGGGAGAGCTATGATGATAAATGAAATAAAGATGATATTTATTTATACAAATCCTCTAAACATGGTTTGTCCAAAAAATTTAGGGTAAAACACAAGACAAGGGGTCAATAACCCTTATCTTTCCCCTTTACAAAAATAATACTATGTAATTCATACTTTGCACATAAAAGAAACCCTAGAAACATGACATCACCCTTCTTTTGGGTAACGTTTGGAACTTTTGGTCAAGTCATTGAGTTGGAGAGGGGGATGTTAGGCCTCCAAAGGCCAATAACCTTCAACCAAAATGTTTCTTCCACGATCTAGGGGCCTCTTCCTTCAAAATGTGCTAAGTGTCCATCATCACCACCATACCCTAGCCTTAGGGTGATGTCAAGCCCTCAAAAGGTGATGTTTTGGCCCTTTCAAGCAAGTCGTTTGGAATGTAGGGGTTGGGTAAGATCCTCCAAGGTGTCCTTTAGGCCTCCAAAGGCATGCCATCATCATCCGAAGTGTGTTCCCTTAGCATCCAACCTGTGGGCTCAAGCCCCATGGAATCCCAAGATGGGCTTGTTCTTCCAAAACTATCCACCAACTAGGTCCAACAAAGACAAATGGATATGCTCTCCAAGGATCTCAAGTCAAATGCATCATGATGAGTAAATCAAATCAATAAATGAGTCATCTAAGTATGTACATCCAAACTACCTCATCAAAATAAACAAATGCTCAAAGACCCTATGCAATTTTCCAAGTTAAGGCATGGGAGGGTTGATAAAACGACCTACTGGGTGAATCATTCCTCAATTTTAGGGGTGTTTCCCAAGGGGACCTCCTTCTAAGTCATGTGGATGAGGTGTTATGGATGGGGGGAAGAATTTTTGGCATGGAGTTCATGACATACAAGGGGTTGTAGTGTCTCATCTATGGGTGCCTTTGTAGAGGGTTTGTTGCACCTTCGTTTTCAATGCAACCTTTTTCCAAGCCCATTTATTGCCTTTTGTTCGTTTAATATGTTTCCAGGTTGAAGCCAAGGTGGGGCTTCTACCTAAGCATGAAAAATTGTGCCCACCTTGACTCTACCCTGGTCACATTATGCTTCCCCAAGTTGAAAGCATGTGCGGGGCTTCTACCTAAGCATTAAAAACAATTCCCACACATGCTCCACCTTGGTTGGCATTTTTTATTAGTTATTTTTCACGGGTCCCATGAGTTTCTTATGAGAGACATTTTACTGTCCTCGGGATCCCTGATTGGATTTTATCTTTTTCCAACTACAAGCCTCTTGGCATTCAACCCCTTCTTCCCATGAAATGAGGGACAACCCTTTCTTGGGTCAGTATACCCGAAAATCCCAAAAGGTAAGGAGATGAGGGGATAAAGTGTGGAAAGTGACAAGTATGGTCAGGAATGGCATGATGACTCATCAAGAGGAGCTTCCAGTAGAAAACCTATCCCTAAGGGTGACCCACTTGCTAGGGCGCAATATCAACCACCAAAGTAAAACAAGACAAAGGGAATAATGTCCAAGCAAACATTGCATAATCAAAAGCAGTAATAGATGCAACAACCTCTAATGCCTCAAATATTGAAATGAGACTCACCATAATACCTGGCTTGTACCTCGTGGAGCAAGACCCAATGTCTTCTGGAAGCCAACTGATGTGGCAGATACCGTCGTGATGAAGCTAGAGTTGTGGTGGCACATTGTTGGTCAGGCTATCTCTCGATACTCCATGTCTGCAACCTGAGGGCCTTGATACATCATCACCTTAGTTATCCCTAGGAGTTGGGGATAACAATTCCTTAATAACATCCCTGAAAGAACCTCAAGTGGGTGCGACATCAAATAATGGAGATTTCTATTTTTCCTTTTGCTCACAGAAAGTCTCCCACCAATCTTTGACATGGGGGATGACCTTAAGGAGCACAAATGTAAGATTTTCCCTATCAAAAAAGTTATAGACAAAAAAATACCCTTCTAGAAGGTTTAATCATTTGTCTACAACATCTGCATCTATCTGACCTTCAAATATAGGAATATCAAAATTGATTTGTACCTTGAAAGGGGCGGCACCTCTGCTCGAGGAAGATGTCTTGCCTATTGGCAGTCGTTGAAGCATTTGCACAAAATTATCCATCATCTCATTTATCTGTCGCGTGAGGGCTTCCTCGAGCAACAATTTGAAGGGATCTCCTGCCCCATCATCTCTCTTTTCTTCCCCATGGGCAATTGTCAGGTTCAACACCGATCTTGCAAAGGCTCATCTGGTTCCCAACTGCTTATACCCCGACTTCGTTGGGGACATGCACAGAGAAACAAATGAAGAGCATACCACTCTGATACCATTGATCCAGATTTATGAGCGAAACGAAACGAAACATAGATCTATAACATTAACACAGAGATACAGTGAACAATAACAAAGATACAGTGAAACTTAACTTCTATTCAATAAAGAAATCTGTCGAAACTGTAAAATGCAGAATGAAACAATCTTGCTCGAATGGTGGTAGCTAATATTTGAGAAGAGATGTGGCAGCTACACATATTCTTTTGAGCACATTACAATGAGGCCTCCAAGCCCTTTTAGCATCAAGAAGTAATCAGAAAACCCTAGACATCCAAAAACCTAACCCTGGGAGATGAAGTGCCAAAAGTTATGTGAGCCCCGATGGGGTAAGTTAGTACATCAACTTCCCAAGGTCGTAACTTTTGCATATGATCTTCGTTTTAAGCGAACGATAGCCCGTTGGAAAGGTCTATCCAAGGATTACACTTGTTGTCAGATCACACTCTATCTCTAATTACAATGTGACCGTGGTGGACCCAAAAAATGTTGTTAAGGGCCTTAAAACAACCCCAGAAGTTTAGGACCCAAAAAACTAGAAAAAAAAACCACCAAGATGAAAATTGTATGTGAGACAGGTGGAAAAGGTGAGTAGCCACCAATATCCACTTGGATCAAACTAACTATTCGTCAAAATATTATATTCTATGTAACTTCTAGTTTTTCTATCTCTCATTCCTTAAGAATAAAATATGTTATTAACTTATTTAAAATCAATTCGTTATTAATCTATTTAAAATCTACCATTCATAAATGATAATCCTCTTCCATTAAGCTAAGAAATCATTCTATATGTATAAATAGATCATTCACTTATGTTAAGTTTGAAGGGAGTACCCGAATGCCATCATAAAATTCACAATTATTGTGTTATATGTTTAATGTGTTGAACATCTTATCTTTTAAAATTTAATGTTTGTTTTAACAAGGCTGCATGGGAGCATATACCTGTCGATTATGCAGAAATTCATAATGGTTAAATGGAAAAGGTTGAATAGAGTGTTGTCCATTACTTTTGCCAGTCACTTACCCCATAATGCTAGGCTGTCCATTTATTTTTCAGTAATTAAACCTCGTTTTCACTTACCCCATAATGCTAGGCTATCCATTTATTTTTCAGTAATTAAACCTCGTTTTCAATTTTCTCCGGACCACTTCCATGTTTTTCATTTAATTTTAAATCCACTTGGCGGTATCTGTGTAAATGTTGAATTTCTTAAATCGCTTCCATGGAATGGATGTGTAGATGAGAAGCCTATTCAACATTTGGGGTTCAATATTTTGTTTTTATCTATGGAATTTAGGTTAATCACTCATATCTCTATATGATTATTTTTCTTTTCATTTAATTTTAAATTTATTTGGTGGTATTTGTGTAAATATTAAATTTTTGAAATGGCTTCTGTAAAATGGATTTGTACATTCAAATATTTAAATTAGACCAATAAATTTTAAAAAATATAAAACACCACCTAACCAGTGATACTTAACTATAAGCGATGGCAGACTGCGGCTGGCTCGCTGGTTAAAAGTACGAGGAAGCCCAATCTTCAATTCCAATTTCCACCATTGAACGAAGAGGCATCTAAAAATAAACGTAAAACCTGGAATGGAATGGAAAGCATATCAAAACGTTCAATTTGCGTATCCATCCAGACCAGATAGCATGATATTTCACAATTTTTGTCTCACTATTCCTGCACGCGAAACAATGGCCTTAGTGGGTGGCAGTGGATCTGGAAAATCGACAACATTTCATTATTAGAATAGTTCTACAATCCACTTAAAGGTGAGGTCCTTCTAGATGGAGAAAATATTAAAGGCCTGCAACTGAAATGGCTGCGTAGCCAAATATTTTGTTTTCCTAGTTAGTCAAGAACCTGCCCTATTCGCCTCTTCCATTCGCAAAAATATTTTGTTTGGAAAGGATGATGCGACTATGGATGAAATCATTTGTGTTTCAAAATCTTCCAATGTCCACAACTTCCTTAGCCAACTCCCAAAAGGCTATGACACACAGGTTCTCTTTCATCCTTTTTAAAAACGCAATTCATAAACTAGCTATATTTTATCGATCAAAAGTAACAAGTATTCACTTCATATCTTTCCGAATAGGAGAAGGCGGCGTACAAATGTCCGGAGGACAAAAGCAGAGAATAGCCATAGCTAGAGCGATGTTGAAAAACCCTTCCATTCTGGTTTCAAACAAGGCCACCAGTGCCCTAGACGCAGAATCAGAGAAGATTGTTCAGGACGCGCTTGGTAAGGCTTCTATTGGGTGCACTATAGTGGTTTTGGCTCATCGTCTCTCCATTATTCGAGGTGTTCATAAAATTGCGGTGATGCAAAATGGTGAAGTCATCGAATTCGGTGGACACCAAGAACTGATTAGTAAACCAAATGGGGCATATACAACTTTGCTGCAAATGCAACAGAATGCCCCGTCACATGATACTATCGCTCTTATCGCTGCATCAAACGCTTTAATGCCATCTGAAGCAAGTAGCCAAAGATTAGAAAGCAAATCACCAGCTATTTCAAATCAATCTGATAGTCGCATGTCCGACATTGAACAAGATGAAGAACTAAAAGCTAAGGCAGAGTCCAAATGAAGAATGTTCCGATATTTGACCATTCCAATTTATCAGAAGATCTGGAATGGAAAGCATGCTGGAGTGCTTTGCATGGTGCTATCCTCAACAACATACATCATCATGGGACTCTTATTCAAGGTCCTTGTAGGTAACATTAATCTAGAAGACATCTCTCTGCATGCCAATTAAAGTCCTTCCAGCGCGGTAATTGATTCTGTATGAACCGCATTTATGAGCAGTCGACTCAGCAATAAAGTAATGAGACCATATGAACCGCATTTATGAACCGCCGTCAGCTGGGCAATAAGAGGTTTGTTTTAACAACGAATGGGATCTTGCCAAAAAAGATTTTAAATAATTGAAACAAATAAAAAAATCAATTGCTAAAGTGTGACATTAGAAAATCTTACAAATTTTTGGTCAATCTCTGAATTAATAGGTAGTCAAGGGCGAACTCATCGCTATATACCAGCTTATCGGCAGGTATAATAACTATAAAATTTCATTTTATTTCTTCCTTTACATCCATTTCAATACTCAATTTTCTTATATTTAAATATATGTCAATTTATCTTTTCTTGTTATTTACTAAGTTGGGATGTTTCTTATTTTTAAAGTGAAAAAACACTTAACATTTTTTACAAGGCCAAGAATAAGAAGATAAATGAATTCTAGCACACATAGATTCTAGTACATACCTTACACACAATGAATTTACAAAAATAAATTTATTTTGAGTAAATTATACATTGTATGATCAACACAATTTTGTATATTTATGGAAGTCCTAACTAATAATGCATCAACTTAAATCCATTTTAACTCTAGATCTATCATGTCTCGAGAGACATCAAATCTTTAGAGATACAAACTTTTCATATATATATATATATATATATATATATATATATATATATATATATATATATATATATATATATATATATATTACTCCACTATTGGATAGGCTAAACTTTTGCTTACAATAGTGAAACTTATAATGTGCATGTAAATGTAATGGGAATCTATATCTATTGCAAAAGAAAATGAACTAAGAACCAAATCTTTTTAGTAATTACTAAGGAGTTATTATTTCTTTAGAATACAAAACTTGAAGAAATGTTTGCATCTCGAAGGATTTGATTATGTGTGTGTGTGTTAACTCCATCTCAAGCATTGAATGAATTACACATCTCCCTCATATGGAGAAGTGAAAAGCACCTATGTGAAAAATAATATTTTTTTACACCACACGTCAACTTTCAATTGCTATATATATATGGGCATAGAAATATTTTATTATGATCCACATTGAAATTATTTTTTATCAATAATATTTTTTTAAATGCCACATGTCAACTCCATAATATTAAAAGTTAAGAAACTATGCATCTCCCTCATACTTAGCTGACCTTTAAACATTATTATATTAAAAAAAGTGAAATGCATTCTACCTTTCATTATGGATGAAATGTGAATAACATATATAAACTCAAATTAAAAATAAATAAATAAATAAATTAACCTATTATATCTCATTTATTAAAAAAAACTAAATAAATTAATAAATATAACTCAATCTTAATTTCAAATCTTTTAAATAAAACTAAATATAACTCCATCTTAATTCCAAATATTATTTTAAATGTTATTTTTTTACTAAAACATTTATAATTTGTTTTAAAATAGAATTATGATGTTACACTTAAAATGCATCTATAAACATATACTTAAATTTAAGATACCATGAATAATTTAATGAACAAGAAAAAAATAAGGACGAAATGACATACTAATCTATAACTACCCTTTACTAAGCAATGTATTCTCCAACTCCATGATAATGATGGTTCTTGTAACTATTAATAATGATGCTTCCATGATCAGTAAAAACCGTGTTCTAATAAATCCCCAATGTTGTAAAAAAATATTTGTTCAATATCAACATGAATCAGCTAACAAGCATATGGTGAGTGAAGAAATAAAGAAATAATAAATTATTGCCAAAAGGATGTAATCATATAAATCCGAACCCGTCGTGTTAAGCGTAATGCCATTTGAGTTAAGCACAATGATTAAACATTATTTTTATTTTTATTTTTTAACCATGAATTAAGCATCCCAATACAACTCTTGCATGCGCCCTAGTGAACTTCTCAGGGGCACATTAACAAAGAGATGACCTATCAAGAGGGAGATAAAAAGAAAAAAGAATATCGGTGTGCTTTTTTTTGGTTTGAAGTGTGTATGTATGTATATGTGTTCGTTTTTCTTTCATGTGTATATGTATATAGATTTTTTTTTGTTTTTCAAATTTTTTTTTGAAAAATAATAATGTATAAGTAGATGATAAATAGAATAATTTTTCAATTTCATTTATTGAAATGAAGAGGATCAAGAAAGTCAAATCCATAGCCTCTCCAATTTTAATGGAAAAATCTCAGATCTAACTCATAACCACTTAAGCTAATTTTTGCAATTTAGAGTTCTCTTTCCTTGACCTAAGTTCAAGAGAGCAAATACTTAGTTCAATAAGCATTCATTCATTCCCTCAAGTTTTACAACTCTAGATATTCCCAAATAAGTAGTAGTTATAGAGTATTTTTGTCAAAATTTATCCTTAAAAATATCATAGAGTTTATAAATAAAAATAGTTCAAGCTCCAATATTTGGTTCAATCTATTAAACCATCTACCCAAGGCATGTTGTTGATGGAGAGACTATAAGTCATTGTTCAAATATGGTCCAGTCCTTCACGGTTACCAATGGCTATTATTTATAGCAATTGAGTTGCCCTCCATGTAGATTTTTCAGGGAAGAAGGTGAGACCCCACTAGTTTTCTTTGAAAAAATAAATAGAAATAATTTGACTCAATATTAAAGAAAACAACACCATACTATTTCATTAGAAGTTCATTAACAACTTGTTATTTCCCTTGTTAACTATCTAGCTTTTAGATAACAACTCTAAATATCCCAAATAAGTGGTAATTATATAGTAATTAAGTAAAAAACTAACATTAAAAATATTGTAGAATTTGTAAATAGAAATAGTTTAACTTTGAACATTAAAGAATACAAAACTATCTTACTTCATTGGAAACTAGTTAACAACATGTGAATTACTTTTAAGATAGTGTGGAAAGATGTTTATTCATTATTATTTTTTGCTTCCCTTTTTAGTTGGCTAGCTTTGACATCACAAGAAGAGATGGGCTTTTGATTATCAACTTCACTCATATTAGCTTGTTTCTTGTTATCTTCCATGTAATCTAATAATCTCAAGATTGTTGAAATTGCATATTTATGTTGTTTAAATTATGATTTTGATCATGTAAGTTGATTCAAAAACTTGATTTTACTCTAGAATTGCAATTTGTGAGGGGCAATTGCATTGTGTAGTTGGAACTATTTTCATAAGTAAATTCTTAATGGATTCCTAAAAAAAAATTAGTGAAATTGCAAATTTATTTGTTCAAAATATGTTGCAATTTGTAGTAGGGGAAGTTGCATTGTGTGATTGGAATGATTTTCACAAGTAAATTCTTCTTAGATTCCTAGCAAAAATGTGGTCGAGAAGTGGGGTGGAATAGGTGCCCCTTATTCCATCACAAATCCCAAACCTAAGAAAAACTAGGGTTGGCAAATGGGAGCCTTCCAATCGACTCTATAAAATGTCAAAATGTAGCCTGGGTTTTCACGAGAATCATTTTGAAGGGTTTCTCACAGTCTGCTCTCTTTTATTTAATAAAAAATATTTGTTTTCGGTTTAGAGTACAGAGGGATTGTTTGTTTGCTTTAAGTCCTGTAATACATTTGTGTTTGGTTTAGTGTACTGAAGGATTGTTTATTTGCTCTCATTTTTCGTTCGGTGTGGTGAGGGCAAGGATGAATTAATGCTTCTTCTGACACCTCTTGTAGGAGGGCGGCTATGGCTGTCCGCTGAACGCAAGCAACTTTCTGAGTCCAACATCTATAATCTATTTGTATTGTGTTTAGGGTTTACAGACTGTACATTATATTTAGGGCTTACCGCGGTTGCTTTGAAGGTTGAATATAGTGTTTACTGTGTATTATTGTTTTGCCCTTAAGTTTGGTTTTATGTATTATTGTTTTGCCCTTAAGTTTGGTTTTATGGCTATCGCCCTTGCAGCAAAAGAAGGGATACAGGACAACACTGGCCAAACCAGAAAACCCAGTTTAGGGTTTTTCCGATTAGTTTTCTTTAAATCCCTCATGGGTTTGAACTATTTATGCCATATCCGGCATTTGCAAGCTCTAATTGATAATTTCCTGAGATTTATTCTTCTGATTGCTACGCTGGGTTTCCATTGTTGATTAGTAACAGCGTCTTTTGCAGAACAGATCCCTGAAGTGGCAACGGTGAACTTGTGTGGCCATTATAGCTAAGGTGGGCGCTTATGGGGCTCGAGGGCGAGCAATGTACAGGTAATGGTTTAATTTATTGAAATTATTGTTATTTGAACAAAATCTGTGAGTCGATTTATGTACTGTTCTCAATAAATTAACATCGATAGCCTGGTAGGCACCGATCATGTTTTTGGAAATAGATTTGGTGACTCTTTAAATCTTCATCAATCAGTCTTCTGTTTTTAGGGTATTCACATGGCGTTATTTTTAAAGAATCCTTCCTGCTATTAACGATATTTGTTTTTCTGGACATTGGTAATAAATTCCACATTAGGTAAAGTGAATCAATTGTAACTATATTGAGCTGGGTTTATATCCATTTTGTTGGAGAGGTGCATGCATTTTATATGGTAGGGATTGTCTCTTTAACCTGAACTTTATATTATAACAGGTTGACCTTGATAATATCACAGATTTGAGAGGTGCATTCTACAATGCAAGGTTACTATTTATTTGTGTTGGGGAGGTGCACGCATTTTATAGGGCAGGGGATTTCTCTCGTTTACCTGAACTTGATATTAACACAACACAGGTTTAAGAGGTGCATTCCACAATGTTGTTTTGCATATAGGAAATTGGATCTGGTCTTGATTCTTGATGGATCTTTAAATTTTTTTTTTTAAATTTGTTTTTCATTATATGTTTTTACTATTTTTTTTATTCTGTGTTTTGTTTTCTTTTTCTTTTCCATAAGGATATAGTTTTCCTGGGCTGTTTTTTTTTTATAGAGTTTTCCTGGGATGTTTTTTCTTTTTTTGTTTGGATAGAGTTTTCGGGGATGTTTTTTCTTTTATTTTTATACAGATATTATATCTTAAGATGTTTTTTCGTTTTTGTTTTTTATTTTTATACATATTTATTTTCATAGTTGAAATCATAGGGGCACATCTCAAGATATAATATCTCTTAGATATTCAAATTATTCTCTAATTTTATGAAAATGGAAATTGTGTAATGAATATATAATGCATTTTGGCCAATCAAGTTAAAACTTATCAGTTTGTTTTGATTTAGTGCAATAAATTGTTTTGATTTAGTGCAATAAATATAGGAAGAAAAAGTAAAATTTAAACAATTAAAAAAATTAACAATAATAAATATAAGGTTAGTTGAATTAAAAGAAAATAATTGTCATGAACCATTACTTAAGTATCATTACAGTACCTATTATTACATATATTTTATTACCTATTATACGTAATAATAGGTATGGCCCTATTATACGTATTGAAGAAATTGTAATGATACGTTCTAATGAGAATAGAGGGAAAATGGCGGTATTGTATGGCCCTATCCTTTTGCTGAGGTAGTTGAAAGAAGTCATTGATCGACATGATTGATAGATTTTTTTGAGTAATCAATTTCATTCTTTTTCACTTTCCATAATAGAAATAAACCAAGTTTGCATCTTTCATATTGGTGACTCCCTTTAGTATCTTAACTTCATTATGGACAATTGGATCTTCTCTTTGATAAGCACTTGCTACTATTATAAACCGAGTTTGCATCTTTCATATTGGTGACTCCCTTTATTATCTTACCTTCATTATGGACAATTGGATCTTGGATCTTCTCTTTGGTAAGCACTTGCTACTTGTACAAGGTTCCTTGATAGAAGTGATAGGGTCAACATGATTGATAGGTTTTATTGACTAATCAATTTCATTATTTTTCACTTTCTATAGGAGAAGTTATTATAAACCAAGTTTGCATCTTTCAGCGTGACTTTATTATGAACAATTGGATCTTTTCTTTGATAAGCACTTTTTTTTTTCAAGAAAAATTAACACAAATTTATATTAAGTAAATTTTTTTTATATCAACACAGAGACATGAAAACAGTCTCCAAAACAGTCCAAATATAAATGGTGACGGGAGGAAGCACTAGAAAACTGAAATACTAGTAATAGGCAGAAGGGAAAGAGCACAGTGTCGGTTGAGTAATAGGCAGAAGGGAAAGAGCACAGTGTCGGTTGAATTACAAGAAGGATGCTGGAGTGTTAATTTGCCAGGAAAAATATGCTCATTTCTGGTTGAAAACGCAATCTGAGGCTGCACTCGGTGTTATTTACCCTTCACCATCCCTTGGCAATTCAAAGATATTAATGCAAGAGGGTTGACTCTCCAGACCACTGTCCGAGTGGTATATCGATAGTCTTCCTTCGATTTTTGTTAGAGCTCTTTGAGAGAGGGCATCGACTTCGTTATTATGCACTCTATAAATGTGGTGGACGTTGAGATCTTTGAAATTTTTAGCCAGTTCCAATGTTTTTTGTTTCCAGCATTCGATATTTACAGTGTTGAGATTGCACTTGTGGTTTATCCAATCAATGATGACTCGTGAATCACCAAGGATTTGGAGTTGATTAATTGACCAGAAGGTTGCCAGAGTGAGGGTTGCCCACAAACCCAGCAGCGTCGCTTTAGTATTTGAACCCGCTCCGTAGTTGATGAACCACTTGGTAACTCTCGAAGGATGAGATCTGAAAATGCCTCTGGCCCCATAGCAAAGACCATTGGAGTGAGCAGCTCCATCAAAACAAGCTAAGGTGAAACCTTGCTTTTGAGTAAACTCATAGACTTGTAATGGCAGAGTCTTAACAATGGACGTCTACTAGGAGAAAGACGACAAGATTCTATGTGTCACTGAGATAATGGAGGGATAAACACTTGAGTGTGGATTTGATAAGCACTTGCTACTTGTACAAGGTTCCTTGCATGATAATTTTCAGATAGTACAACACTCTTCTATTGAAGATGTGTTTCATCCTCTTCCATATTCCCTTTTCTTTAATGCTTTGCATTCTCCATATTCTCATGATCAATATCAAACACATTTATTGCAAGGAGGTTTTTCTTTCAAACACATATGGGTGATGTAGGAGCATTTTTTTGCCTTCAACAATTTGCATCAACAAAAAAACTTTTATTTTCTACCTAATAAATTGTAGGGTGACATGAGTGTTGTAACTCGTTGTTATGACATGAGTGTTGTAACACTTGCACTATAACACCATTGTTGTGACACTCATGTTATGACACCTGCGTTGTAATATGTTGTTGCAACTCTAGAGGAGTGGAAATTTTATTAGAGTGTTGCAATTCATGACTCTACATGTTTTCTAAGAATTTCATGACAATTGGTGGGCCAACTGCATGATAGAAGAGAAAATCACTTGAAATGATTGAGGAAATTAATTGTTACGATTGTATAAGTTTCCAATGCACATTTACAAAATGATAGAGAATTTGGATTGTTGTAGTTGCTCAACGTCCAATGCATTTTGGGAGAGGAAAACAAGAAATGGTTGGAAAAAAAAGAGATGGTTTGGTTATGAAGAAACTAAAGAAATTAAAGAAAGGAAAAAGGGCATGGCTAGTTTACTTAAGATGGGGGAAGGAACAATTCAATTCAGAGGTGAGAGAATAGAGGACTAGAAGAAAGGATGTTTGCAGAAACAATAGATTAGTGGAAGAGACATTTGTTTTTAGTGGGACAATGTAGAACAATGTGCAGGTTATCTAGACTTTATAATAGATTAGTGGAAGAGACACTAGTTTTTAGTGGGATAGTGTAGAACAATGTTCAGGTTATCTAGTCATAGAGTCTGGATGAGTATTGTACCAAATTTGGTTGATAATGTAATGAGATTGTGCAAGATAATTTTGTCTTGTTAATAAATTTTCTTGAGCCCTTGTTTAATGGTGTTGTCTCTTGTTTACATTTTTTTTCTCGGTGAATGTAATTATGCACTCTTTAAATTGGTGATTTAGTACATAATTGAGGGTGACTACATCAATGGGCATGGAGTCCATCATTGTCCTATAGCCTTTGCCCAGTTTTGATTAGTGCACAATATTTTCATTAAGTCATTTCCCATACTCTATTATAACACAACGAGAGAGAATTGTAGTTTGAAGAGTGTGCTTCACCAAACATTCAAAGGAAATGTGTTTGAGCTTTTCCTTATGTTCTCTTAAAAAACATTATTATTCCATTACTTCAACTATAAGAGAACCCAAGGTGGTGGATGTCTACTATCTTCATCATTAAGGGGTATGATCACCCTTAAATATCTCCAATGATTTGGAGATTCTACCCAAATAATTGAAGGCACATATTCCCATCGTAACTTCCACTAAATAAGGATTTGATAGTTTGAGAGTGGAATGGATCATTCTTATGCCTAGTTTGTGTGTGCTAGCGGTGCCTTCCATGTCCTTTTAATATAAAAGGGAGGGCCACATCATGAGGTGATGTCTCTAAGATATAATTGTTTGTTTAACTAACCATCAATGGAATGGCTCAGTGTTATGCCTATTGTGTGTGTACTACCATTGCCTTCCAATCCCCTTCTTTTAACAGAAAAAGGAGGACCATATCATGAGGTGATCTCTCTATGATATAATTGTTTGAATGATAATCAATGATCTTATTTGTTGATTTTCTAGCATGCTTAAATTGTTTTTTTAAAGACTTTGTTGGCACTATAAAATCCAAATTGTGAAACTTGTGAGATCAATTAGTGGAGATGATCTATGTTTATTTTTTAATCACTTTCAAAAACTATCTTCATATGCCTCTTTCTTAATGGTGTCTTTGCAACACCTAGGAATTGGCTAGGACTTGAATAGTCATATTGTTTTCATATTTAACCACATTATTTTTCTTAACTCAAGTTTCCTATATGGCCCCATAAAAAGTAGACTTCGCCCAATTTTGCTAGGTGGGTTTCAAATTTGGTTGTAAGCTTCCTTGATTAACCTATATTCCAAATTTGGTTGTAAGCTTCCTTGCTTTACCTCTATCCATTAATCTATGTTGTGGCAAGGAAGATACCCATGGATTAGCACAAATCCAAATCAAATCGATTGCCTCCTTTTTGCTTGCATCTTATCTTAGTAATTGCTATGATGGTTCTTTTGAATTTTGCCATGAGTAATTATTTTAATCTTCTCTTCCCTTCAAAAACCATGTCATTCTTGGCTTTCCATAAAAATCAAAATCGAATGCAAGATGATAGTATACTTACTTATTTTAAGAGCTTAGCATTCCAAAGGAAACTTGGGTCGTATCTTGATCAAGACTTTAACAAAAACAACTTATGGCCTATATTGTTTACATAATTTGCTCCAAAATGCCCAAACCCACTTGCTTGATTGTAATGAGGATATGATTCACACATTTCTCTTCCTCCAAGCACCCACTACACTAAGATAGGGCCACAACCTTGATTGAGACTTTAACAAAAACAACTTAGGGCAACCTATCTTGCTTACATAATTTGCTCAACAAAGCCCAAACCCACGTGCTTGATTGCAATGCAAGAGAATATGAGTTGCACATTTTGCTTCCACCAAGCACCTATTACACCAAGATAGGCCCATTGTACCTCTTGTCTTTGGTGCCACTATCGAGGATTTTCTTTTACATTCTAACCATATAAATCCAACTACTTTTGATTAATTAGATTATTGGCAAATTTTCTTCTTAGTAGGACACCTCTAAAGGATACAATCGTTGAGGCTTAATGCATACTTGTCTTTGATGGTGCATGTCCCCTTTCTTTTCACATTCCAACACATAACACCTCTACCTTCTTTTTCAAGAACATATCATCTTGCTAATTTATCGCTAACGAAGATTTTTGTTGTTATCCTATTTCTAAATGGGCCACTCATTTAGGGCTTTCCACATAATGGCCTTTAGCTTCCCTTGAGATCACATATTCAATGATTTTGTTCGGTTGTACTTGCCTTATGCCCATTTTGATCTCTCATTATTATCATTTTATTTTCCAAATCAAGATTGTTAGATAAGGGGTATGGCCATTCCATGCAACATTTCAAAATTGGTGTGAGCATCCATCATGAATGTCCCAAATTAGGTGATCCATTACCACCTAGTGCTACACAATATTGTTGTATATACTTGACCCTTTAGGAGGATTTGCAACCTTGGAAATTCCTTTTTCTATTTTAACATCACCTAGACCTTAAAACATTAGTCTCCAAAGACGGTGTTTTTGGAAATTTGAGAAATAGATGGGTAGAATGTACTTTTACAAAAGAACAATGAGTGGCCTTGAATTCCTCCTTCAAAGGGTGTTTTTCGTTTGAGGCTTGTTATGAGTTAATAGCCATGAGAAGAAATTAACTTTTGGAATGTTGTCCTTTGCTCAAATTTCTCCAATTTTTTTCATCAAGTATTTTCCTTTGTTCATTCCCCATATTTTAAGCTCCAGACTTCCTTTTGATATTGGGGTTACACCTTTCAACCTCGAGGAAGATGATCAAATGATTTCCATTTTGCTACCCAGTGTCCTAGTAGATTGTTTTCCCATACTAAAAGATTTGCCTAAGTGTTCACCCCCTCTATCTCTCAATGATTATATCACCCCTTCTAATTCAATACAAAATTTTAACGATGGTTTTCCCATGATGTTGCCCTCCCAATTGTTGATCTCTTTCCAATCCTTGGGACTCCATCATAACTCATCCTTGACAATGTACATTAATAGACCTTTTGATCCATTCCCTAATTGGTGACCCATAGCTTATGCAATCTTTCTATCAAGGTGTCTCCTTCTATCCACCTCATGAAACTATTTGTTAGGCTTTTTCTTCTAATATTAACCCCAGTGAGACTTTGGTCGTCATTTTTTTTTCATTATCACCAAGTCTTTTATGCCAATCCTCTATTCGTAGGAGCTAGATCTTTGTTGCATGCCGCTAGATCCATTTGATTTCCTAGCGTTCCATGGAAAGGATTCAACATTTTCCCAAGATCTTTAAGCCCCCCAATGGAGCAAGAAGGATGGAACAAGAGCATTGCTTTGATCAAAACCAAGTCTACCATGGGTGTTTATCCATCTGATAACTTGTTTTTATTTTTAACTGTGTAATATTAGTTCTTAGTCTTAGGCCTTGTGCCACTTTAAAGATATCTGGGTTCCCAAATATTAAAAGCATGTTCACTTTAATTCCATTTAACATAGTTACTAACTTGATAAGAGTTGTGACTTCAAAACAATAACTCTAACCTTAAAAACCCATAATTTTGCATCAAAAACTTCTAAATCAACCTTTAAATAGAAAAATGGTATTACTCATATGATTGTTTTTGGAGAAGATTAAAATTACAACCTCATGTCTATTTTTTGGGTGATGTTCTCTTTAACATTGTTGCAACCAAAATTTAAAATCAATCCTCAAAATCAAATTGTAACACCTTTTTTAAGGTTAAAATCACAACATATTTTAAACCATGGTTTAAAAAAGGGAGTATTGTTGCAAACAAATCTATAAATCATTTCAAGGTTAGTTTATTACTGAAGAGCCTAAGAATTTAAATTTTAATATATTTAAAAGTATTTTTAGTACTACCAATATCACTATATTTTTTTCAAATAACTTTTCAACATTTTTCTATCAAATTTCAAATAATGTTATAAAAATATCACCTCATAGTTTAAAATTTAAGAGAGGACCAATCCAAAGGATATCCCAAGTCAAGTTGTTTGTGGTTACCAACTTTGAGGTTGACAATTTGTTTTTTTTAACTTCACCTTAATGATAATTAAAAAATAATAATGCTACTATAACCATATTTCATTAACATTTTTATAAAAAATAATATCATATTTTATAAACAATTCTTTTCATCCATATTGTAATGTGGGGGGCATAAAAGTTTTATCATTTAATTTTTTTTTTAATATTTATTAATAAATATATAATAAAATAATATTTATAATAATTTAAAACATTATATTGAAATATTTCATTTATTTCAATAAAAAGATAAAACAAAACACATTAAATAGATTTTTAACTAACCAACTAAAAGAATGATTAAGGTGAAGACCATAAATGGTGATTAATTAGAGATTCATTTTAATTTAAGATTTATTAGTGGGTTGTTGATCTCCCTTGTCATGGACTAAAGTCAACCTCTTAGGGTCTTCTTGAAGACTAATCAAGATTTCCCTCTATGTTTTTATAGAGGTGGTACACTTCTTTCTCACTCAAATATTCAATAAACTTGATCAAAACATATATTCATACATTCATAACATAAACACCTTACAGGGGATCAAATAATAAATGAATTATAAAAAGAAGATGATTACCTCACATGCATCCCCATTACATCACATCAATTCATTCAGATAATGAGAAAAATGATTTGAAGCAAGACTCTCACATGCATCCCCATTACATCACATCAATTCATTCAGATAATGAGAAAAATGATTTGAAGCAAGACTCATAGATAGAAAATAAAGATGGTGGTCCAGAAATCATATAACTTTAAATGATTCCATTCATTGAAACTCATAAGATGCATAAGAGCACACACAATATCTCATGCTTTATGAAAAGTTTGAAACCACAAAGGTTATGAACCCCTGGAAATAGTTCTCTGCAAGAGTCAAAATATTACAAATTGAATGTTCAAGTTTGAATAAAGTGTTTGCCTATCGCAATACATAATGTTCTTGATACTTCAATGATTTAAGTAAATGTGTTTGTCTAAATGAATCAGGATTGGGGCTCCCTTGGACAATATAAAGTAATAGAAGAAATCTGAAAGAAAAGGATGAATGAAGTTAGCGATTGACTTTACAATTGAGCAATACACTTAATGAAGTTGAATGATCAAAGATTGGGATGAAGGAAGGGAAATGTTTCGAAAAGAAAAACACTCACAGAATAACAGAGAAAAGACAGATGAATGGATGTATCTCTCTCAAGATAAGGATCTTTGATGATCAATGATGCATTTGTTGATGGGGTACTTGTCTCTTATATCTATGCAACGAGCTTTCTTGAAATAACCATTTTTCTGTAGTTATTTAGGGTTAACTATATCCGCCAACGACTTCTTGAGCCACTCATCAATATAATCCTTCATTGGTGTGACGATGATGTCTTGTTTAATCCTTGTCATGAATATTTCATCTTCAATTTCTTTGAACTCAGAGTGTAGTTGCTCTATTGATGCTAAGTGGTCTTCATTATTATTTATAAAAGTAACCAACCACCACTTGATTTCATCCTCCAGGAAATCAATGAGTTCATCAAACTCGTTGGCCCATGATGCTTTGATCGTGCTCAACTCTGCTTCTAATTGTTCTTTTGTTCTTATGCCCAAATTTGTTACAAATTGTGGGCCTTCAACCTCCTTGACAATTTCTAATGCTTTCAAGAATGCATTGCTTATTTTATCGTTTACTCTTGTACATGTGGCAATATAATCTCTTAACATGTGTATCCTAGCCATCCATCATGCTTTTAGTTGTTTTTAGCTTTTAGAATCTCATAACATTTCCTTTTAGTTGTCGACTTCTATGATAGTCGCTTAGACTTGTAACCTGTGCAACAAAAGCACTCAAGGCATTTTTATAGTAGACTTGTCATGCTCCAAATCTTTTTGCAAGTATTCTGTTAAGTTGGAAATTCTTTGAGATAGGTTCTTAGATTTGTGTTGACTTCCCATGCTTGTGAAATAATAATAAGCCACCTACTAATATTCTCAACAACATACAACCTAACTCCATTTAACAACTTAGTGACATTCATTATTTTTATCGATGTTCTAGGTGTACTAAGGGGCATTTGATCAAGTACAACAATGGCCAAAGGCTTTGCAAATAACGGCTTGGGACTTCATGCATCCTCAAGCCCGATTATTCTTCTTTTCAATTTGATGTTTTTAGACTCTTGCTCAGAGATGGAATGGGAAAAAATGCCTCTAGTTGTGAGATTTAATTTAAGGAGTCTTGAGGCATCGATTCTTGATACATCAACTTTTGAATTCCATGTTTTAGTCACTTTTTTATTTTTCACATGGACTTTTTCTATTTGTAATTTTCTCTCTTATTTATTATATTTAGCATTGTGCAGTGTCAGAGATTGCTCTTCAAAAATTGATGGCTCTTCATGAGCCAACTCCTTTGTAATTTGTTGACTTTCAACGATTCTAAGTGCTACCCAGTTGAGCATTGGGGCATTGTCAATTTCCATATCAACTACATTCCTTAGGCTTCCTGAATTTTGTAATCCAATTATGTTTGGGCTTCTCTTTCTCTTTTGCTAAGATATGACGTGTTTTTTCAATATCAAACGGGGATGGGTCTTCTCTGTCATCTCCTCCAGCATGTGCTTCATTGTTCTATCCTCTACTCACATTTACTTCATGTTTCTTTTGTCTAGAGGAGGAACTTCTACGTGGATGGGGAACAAAAGAAGATTGCACGTTGGTCGTATATTTTCCTCTTTGCCTTGTTTTTCTTTGAGTGTTTGTGTTAATTTCTGTGACCAAATCATCATTACATACATACATATCCTTACTCATTAGGATATTTGGGTCACTATCACCAATTTCTTTAGCAATCTTTGTGAAAAGATTGTTGTATCTCATGGATGCCAAGTGTTCGGAGAACAGTTCTTCCGGGTCGAAATCTCTCTAAAGTGTTAATGTTTGGACAACATCGGGAAGACATTCTCTTAGAATAATAATTAATAATATGATTATTGATTATTAAATATCATATATAATAAAGTAAATGATAATAATAAATAGTTATTGATTATTCAAGGGACGTGTTGGAACTTATATAACCCTAAACTTTGAGCTTTACATTCTCCACTTCATGAAAATATAATCTTTCCCAAAGTGGTAACTCAGAAAATAACTCTCGAAATTTAAATCAAATTCATTTTTTGTTAATTAGTAATAAGGCGTGCATGATATCCGTCGTTGATGGAGTTTCCCCGTTTGATCGAACAGTCCTATTTTAATGAGAGTTTTGGAGCCGCATGATTGCTAGAAGTAAATCACTAAAGGGTGCTCTTGAGCTTCGCGCTTTGGGCGTTTTGATAAGTCTTAACGATAAAATATCCGAAACCCGAAAGTGTCAGTCCATCACTTTTCATAAACCTTTAAAGGACACGGGTCATAGTACACGTGTATATTTTGAATCTTTCCTGGGTTGACACGTGGCACCCATTTTTGATATTTTAGTTTGAATATTCATACGATTATAAGTAACACACAACATCTCCCTGTTCTCGACACATCATCTAGAATGACGTCATATTCGACACGCCACTACGGGAGATGACCCTTCAAAAATATAACAAAGAGCTAATTCGCAAATCCACTAAGCACTAAAATGTTGAAGTATTAAATTTTAATTAATTACTTGATAATCTTGGTCAAAAGATAATTGATGTCTTCACACTTCGAAGTTCGGATGTTTATCTTTCATCATATTCTAAAATCTCCAAAATCCGAATTTTCGAAGCACACAAACTTAATATGATTAATTAAAACTTAAAAGCGATTATCAGATAATTAATCTTTTCGTAGTTTTGGGTTTCGGGAATTTCTTCTCGAGCTATATTTAAAAATCTCGAAGTCCGAATATCCGAAGCACTTGAAGCTAAACATGATTAATTAATATTTTAAAAGAGTTTATCTCGTAATTAACCTTTTGCAGATTCACGGTTTGTGAAATTTCAATTATGTTTCATCCAAAACTCTCGAACACGAGCCATCGAATACTAATGCCATTTATCACAAATCAACGGTAATGATTTTTAACATAGATTGTGGATCGCCATGTATAATTTTCCATTAAGGATAATAAATTTGTCATCAGTAAAGGTATACTCAAATCAATGCACCTGATATGAATAAAAATGCTTGATTTTGAATTTCATTTTCATCTTCTACAAAGTAGTAAGTTTTATCCGATTAAGAAGCTCACACAATTCCTCTGCAACATGTATACTCGTCCTGATTTTGATATCATGGCACCACGAAAGATGATGAAGAACATTGATGCATGGTGAAGGTTCAATTCCGAATGCAGACGTTCTGTTAGACACTACGCCGCGAGCTATAGACTTGGTTAAATCTTGGACACGTGTGTTTGAGATTCTGGAACATGAGGTTATAAATTGCCTAGAATATTCCGACGATGAAGTGGACGATATTCACAAAGCTAAACTCATATATATAGCCCAGTCCGAGCTTCACAAGATAGCTGCGTGACTGAGACTTATGCTGTATAATGACATGATAAGTTGGGCCCTAGAAAACGTTGACGTCCAAACCAGAAGCATCTACAACTATCAAAAGGTTGTTTTTGGGTCTTTTCGACTAGAACACATCCAAGTAATGTATAAGATAAATATAATTACAATGTTGCATTCATGCTGAAGTTTGAGCAACATGAATGCATACAATATGACAAAAGTTATCCTGATATATTCAAGTTCTGGTGGGAGCACCCAGAGAAGTGTAAGTTTTAAACCTGCGAAGTAAAGCAATGCATATAGATTCTTAAGCAAGACAAATTAATCAATGGATCATACACATAATACATAGATTTTATATCGAAATCCCTCAACCGGGAAAACCTTTCTTATATTCATTATCTTGAATTTCACCATTCACCATACAATATCTACAATGTTTTTAGGTATTCCATAGATACCAAAACCCTAATCCCTTAATCCGAGATTAATTTACAAATCCATTAAAAATAGCAAAAACCGCCCCAAAAAAAATTTCAGGGCGCTGCCCCAAACCCCGTCGGCCACGGGCTACCGCTCGTTGACAAACGTTGCGCGTAACCAGAGGGGGAGCATACCTGCCCCCCCTTGGGACCCCCCTAGGAAAGCGCCCAACGCACACGGCCCACGCAGTTGTCGTATCTGACGCGCCCACACACACACCCATGCAAAGAATATAACACATACCCAACAAGAAGTTCATGGTCGATGCTCATGGCATATATGCCACAATGTCATTGGACACTCACATGATTTATGTAGCTATGATGCTCTGTAGACTATTCGGGAAGAAGAGTCCTACTCATTTCGGCGTGGGTGTCAATAATGCACGAGGTGGCCGAGAGTTTCTCTTTTAATTGGGCCAAAATTTTATTAGACAACTTGGCTAAAGAAATTACGGAATACAAATTGGCGAAGTCAAAGGGGCAACGCACCCCTTTCTATATGTCTACGTATATCATGGATGTTATTTTCTTTATAACCCCTTTCCCAATGATGAACTGGAGCTGGACCCTGACCAACACTGAACCTATTCACTTCTATCACTCCAAGTTGTGGGAAGACAAGGCCAAATATTTCTTTTACGAAATCTGCCACCATGTAGTGGTGCTCGTTCATATAGCTTTATATGGTTGCTCACCCCCTCGAATTTCAAACATAATCATGGGAAATATTGGCAAAATAGCAGATTGGTTCATCGAAGAAAACTTCTCCTACATTAGGGTTTTCGGATGCTCGGTCCCTCCCCGTGCTCTCCCGAGATTTTTACTAGATCGGCTAGTATGTCGAGAAATAGTTTATTAAACAGTAACAGGGGCATCAACAAGGAGCTGAAAGCAACCCAGAAAAACTTATGGCCACCTTCCCTCTCCAGGTTGGTATGTTTTCACTTTTAGACTTTGGTCATTCCAAAGTGGAGGCTGCAGCTTTGGAGGATGTTAAGTTGGTTGACATTGAATTTAAAAGGCACAACCCACACAAAATCGTGGAAAACCACCTGGCCCAATACAACCTGAAGAGATATGTGCATGAAAACTCCTCACATGATGAAATATTCAGGGGAGTTAGGTCTTATGAGGAAGTACTGAACATAGTCCAAACCTTGTCCCCAGATCAACATGCCAGTTTCCTCAGTTTTCAAAGATAGACGAAACAACTTGCCGAAAGTACTACAGGGAGAATCGGTAGCCACTTCACCTACAAAGGAATCTACACCCCCAGGTTTTGAATCAGGTAACTCTGGTAAACAAGATACTGAGGAAACCCCAAAGTGTTCTGAAGCTCTGACTCAAGAATTGAAAGTTTCATTACCAAGTCCACTAGGCCCTTAGGCAATGGCTCAGTTTGAAGCCTTCCTAAAGCAAGGACATCATACATCTCATTCGACACCAGCCACATCTGTTGCACATACTGCCGAGCAACAACCGTCCATAGAGATAGGTACCCCGATTACTTCATTAACATCGTTGCAGTCAAGTTTCGGGAATCTTGGTTCCGAATTCATTTATGTGGGTGATCTTATCCCAATCTTGTCCGAAGAGATGCCCCTTCAAACTTCTTCTTCAGTAAGAAACAGAGGCCCATCGTCAAACGAGAAACACATCAGAAAGATGGAGAGATAATAAAAAAAACAAAGAATGGTGTACGATGGACATAACCGAGATGATACAGAATTCGCAAAAAAAGTTGCAGGATCGTTGGGCGCGTTTGTCACTGCTAATCAATGGTCTGTGGAAAATTTGGCCGAACTGCAACAAAAGTGTCTGTTGGTAGAACAACTTCAAAAGAAAATACACACAACTAAGCAGACTGTCCATAACAGAATGAGTCAAGACTTCGAGCAGATCAGAGCAAATGATAAACAACAAATTCAACAACTCCAGGCCAACTTTGATGAGCTCCAAAGGAATTCATAGTTCAATCAAGCACTGATCACCTAACATGTTGAACTAATAAAACAATTGCAGGCTAGGTTGGAGTTGACCGAAGGTACCTCAATGGATATCTCGACCTTCCAGACTCAAGCACTGGAAATAAACGAAAAACTGGAAAAGGCCCAACAAGATCTTTTTATGAAGGTTGATGCCATCCAGAATTGCTACCAGGCAGTAGATCTTTCCCTCAAAGACATCTACATCAAAGAAAGAGAAGCTCGCTCAGCTCGAGTTAAGTTTCAAGAGATTGTCTTATTGGTACCAAAGGATGATGTCTCAGATGTTCCTCAACTTTTCCTTTCTGAACAAATAAGAGGTGATATGGTTGTAAAGGCCTGGGAAACAAATCTAGCAGAAAGCAAAAGACTTGCCAGAGAGGTAAATGAAGCTTGTCTAGAAGTGTTGTCATCACTAGACAAAGGACTAATTGATTTTGAAGGAAATGTTATCTCCGAAGCCCTGGGTAAAATTGATATAGAAAAGAACGAGTATAATTCCAGAACAAGCAAAGAAGAAGCTCTGACGACCATTCAAAAAATGAACCTGATTGATCTCCTTAAAATAAATAAATGGATAGTAAACCCAAGCTTGCAATTACAGGTCATATCTCAAGGGGCGAAAAGGATACAAGAAAAACTGCCTCAGGTAGAGAGGAAGTTATACACTTTCGAGGTGAATGAAGCAGTTGAACCTTCAAGGTTGGTGGTGAAATTAGTGAGTAAATGCATCCAATGTATTGAATATGGGAAAACAAGCACATCCGGAAACAAGTAAAGAACATGGGCATGCTATAAACATATTTGAGGGACAGATAGCATCAAACAAAGAACGTCAGAAATATATGCCATTAAGAAGATCAAACGACAATTGTATCCTGGCCTAAAGGAATGAGGAAAGGAAGTGTTTCGGCCAACAAACGAAGAGATAACAAAGATCGCTAATGAAATTCATCATTCTCTATGCATTGTTTCCTTATTTCAAATATTTGTTATTTTTAATTATAAGAACTCCAACAATTTTGAGTTGTGATAATTTTGTATAAATACATAGATTAAATATCTAATAGAGGCCGCGTCTTGCCAATTATAATAGAGAAAACTTTCCTTATTGAGTATTAATACAAGTGCAAACAGAGATTCCAAATTTTGTTTAGTTTGGGTTATGTGCTTCTTCCGTCTTTTCCATATCTCAACACCTCTTTATGCAATTCCTTGATAAATGTTTGATTTCAATTTAGTACAACAACTACTCTAATCGTATTACATCAGTAATTTGTTAAGTAAGTAGTTTTTCCTTTGCATTTACTGTGAGTAAATCAAGACCTGCGAGCTGTGTGGATTACTATATCTTATATTTTATTCAAGGTTACACTATCCATTTTCTTCCACTGTAACAAGGTGAGACTTTTCAACAATTGATGCCTTGCTTTGTTTAACAATTTTACATTTTTCTCTCACATCATTCGATATTACAACTTTGACTCAAACACAAAATACGACCTCTGTGCTGCCAGACTGTTAATTTCATTTAAGGAATTTTTCTCATATAACTAAGATAGAAAAATCACTCTCTTTAAACTTTCCCGATGCCTGACATTACTCTTTGAGCCTTAAGTTTAATCTTAGGAACAACATTTTTGTGGCGCTGTTGCCGGGGACGGAGAAACGAAATTATTTTTCCCTAGGAAAATGACAAGGTAAGATTCTATCTTTGATAGTGAACAAATATTGAATACACAAGTAAGGATTATTTTTATCTTTCACTTGGCGACTCCACCACAGATAAACTGACATTCGGTCAAAAGAATACTAGAAAGAATCCAGACGATAAGTAGACCACACCTGTATCAGATATCGAAAGGTTGTTGAAACCAAAGGGATACCTCAAATCGACTATCGCATCAGGTAAAATATACCAACCCAAAGTTGCACAAGTCAATACTAAGGTTTGGGTTGAAGAACTAACCCCTGAAGAGAATTTTAAACAAGCGCCCTCTATGGAGGCATCAACTAGTAAACCCGAGGTTAGGTTTGAGAACCCTGAGGTAATTGTACCCAAAATAAAGATTGAGATTGACTCGACTGATACTCCTAATGGTCAGAACAAAATATCCCTCTCTACACCCGCTCTGGTCAATACTCTGCCGACTCCATCCTTGCATGAAGTAAAAGTTTCAGTTTCCCGAAACCCTAAAGAACATATTTTATACCTCGATTCGTCCCATGTCGGTTCACCTATTTATACATCTTGTAAGTCTGAAGAAACCAGTCCACATTTCCTTTTTCCTCCTCTTCTATATTTTTCATCTCATAACGACCTTTTTCCGGAGTTTCCTTCACCACATCCCGAAGAAGTTGAAAGGTTACCACTTCAGTCCCTCGAACTTTTTGAAAATCCTCTTTTTTCCCAAAGCTCGTCCCCGAAACTTCCAATGACTGCCGTTGGAGGAGGTGGCGCCGGAGGTGGAGGTGTAGGTGGTCAAGGACAACCTCCACCCCCCAAAATCTTTGCCAAAGTAGCTTCCAGATACGCTCCCAGATACCTAAGTTAAATCCTCTCAACCTGCAACAAAGGTAACTTTCACAGGGGCTTTTAAAACCGACTTTGTCTTACTCTCGAGAGAAATAAGATCTGCCACTCTGGTAGAAATGCAAGACGATGCCATAGAGATCGAATCAAATATGATGGCATCTGGTAAATTAAAAGCCAAGGTTGAGACAGGAACCAAAGAACCTAAATGTTTTAGGTAACAAGCAGGACCCTCCGGATCTGGGAAGTCTGCAGAGGATAAAATGGATGAGATGGATAAGATAATCAAAGATTTATCGAACAAAATATCTAGAATGGAATTAGATCAAGCCAAACCTGATCCATTCGCTAGAAATCAGTTTAGGAGAAACCCTAACCCCCAGACACAACAAAGATATGCAAAATTCAAGCTCCGTTTAAAACTGAAAATTTTATGCAAAGGGATGATATGCAAAATTATGAGGGGTTAGAAGAGGATCTAAACAACCTTAGTGATGACGACCGAGAGCCTCAATTAACTAGACAGGATTATGAAAAGTCTCTAGACCTAGAACCCCTGTTTAATGATGAGGAAAGTATAAATAATCTTGGAGAGTTTGCATATCAAGGACTTGCTGACTCAATTATGGTCGAACTCCAACATAAGTACAATTTAAGGCCCGGAGAAACAAATCCTACAAGTGTCTCACCGAAAAAGATTTTATCGAGAAATAAAGTGAATGAGACAGTTGTTACTAAATCATTGGTTGAAACGCAAGCTGCCCGAACCAAAACAATTGAAACAAGAGCAATGCAAACTAAGAAAACAAAGAATATTGAAGCACAACCTCCAACCAGAGAAATTGAAAAAACAACTGGAGGTTTCAGTTTAGAAAATGAACTAAATAAAATTAAAATCCCCATGCCCCTAGTTGGGCTTGCCAAGAATCCAATTTATAAAAAACAGATTGCTAAATTGATAAAAAAAAATTATGTTGAATGTCACGCAAAGGTTATTAACATGCAAGATGAAAGACCTACGATTATGTTTGGTCCGCACATTGAAAATACTGAGGATTATGTTGCTCTGTTTTATATTACATTAACTGTGCACGACCACTTACTCCACAACTGCATGTTAAATTCTTGGGCCTCCCATAATTTAATGCCTAAAATTATCATGGGAAAATTGGGCCTTGAAATCACTAGACCTTATCAAGACTTATACTTGCTTGATTCCAGAAAAGTTAAGTGTTTTGGCATGATCAAAGATTTGGTAGTAAATCTTGCACAAATCCTTGTAAAAAGTATCCTCATGGATGTAGTCGTCGCTGACGTCCCTGCCAAGTGCGACATGCTTCTATCCAGGTCTTGGGGCGCAAAATTAGGAGGATCACTTCAGCTAGACATGACTTACGCTACGATCTCAATTTTCAGTGGACAATTCACTCGATTGTACAGAGAGACTAGATTGGCATAAACTGTAAGTGACCCCCAAAACCCAAACAATTACCTAGTCTATGTTACTCATCAAGATTTAGGAAATTGTATATTGTCAATAGATGATGATTTCGAAGAATGTACAAAAGAAGAAAATAAAAAAAATAGAAAAAAACAAAGAAAAATGTAAATAGTAGAGAATGAATATGGAAAATGTTTTTTGATGGCGCATCATCCTATGAAGGGGCAAGAGATGGAGTGTTATTTGTAGCACCGGGAGAGGAGTGTTGGAGTTACTTCACACACACCTAGGATTTATTTTTCCTAAGGTTATTCCTTGTTTATTAGTCATAATTAGTCATTATCCAGTCTCCTATATTTTAGGGGAGAATATTCCATCTGGAGAATATTCTCTTTCAGTTGACAGTTCAGTTTGACTAGTTGAGTTGAGTTTAGATGTTGCATTGGTTTTGTCACCATGAAACATTGGGATCATCACCAATTCACTACTCTTTGTTCAGTCAGTTAACTGAAGACTAGTTGACTAGTTAACTCAGCTAGGTGGCAGTTCACTCCCGTAACTGCTTGAGAGACTAGACTAGGTGGCAGTTTACTCTTGTAACTGCTGGTGTGTGTCCAAATCAATCTAGACCACCACTATGGCTCATTAGTTACTCATGTATCTTATATCTATTGTAAATTATTCACTCTTTGAGTGTGGAGTACAGTTAATGAGAATTCTTCCATTCTTTTTATCTTGCTTCTTCTTTCTCGATTTCTCTCTGCAAATGTGTGTAGTATTTTCTAGCTAGATCTATTCTGTGCAGGTTCAACACATTTACATGGTATCAATGCCGACGGACTACTAAGCAAAAGCTACACCAAATCATTTTTTGCAGGTACAAAAGATTGAAGACAACAAAAAGATGGATTATTCGTCGGAAATACTTCTCACGCATGATAACTATTTGGAATGGAAGCCAAAAAATTTTCTTATGCTAAGATGCAAAGGCTTATACCAAATTACTATGGCAATGGAAGTAGAGCCTAATTCTGTCGATGAGAAAAATGACTTTCTCAATAGACAAGATATGGCCATAGGAAGTATCAGCATGTCTGTTTCTCCCGAACTTTTCCATCAAGTATATGAAGAATCACAAGGATCAACTCCAAATGAATTATGGACCTAATTGGAGGTTCTATTTGGGAATAAAGAATATTGTGAAGATTTCATGCAGGAGGTCGAACAAATAGAGCAAGAAAAGAAGCCATCAGAAGATCAAGCCTCTTATTATGAAGAGTCTTCTACAAAAGTATTTGCCGAAATTTGTATTCCATTAATTGAAGATGATGTCTACTCCATTTTAGATTTGTTTTCTAAAATTCATGTGGAAGAGATATGGCATGCATCTCAGGAGTCACATGCAGACACTTTTGCATGCACCATGCATGCATCTCAGGAGTAAAAAAGGGATCCGCACACATCAGATGCCATTCTAATATTTTTTGAGCCAAATTTGCAAAAACAAATTGGATATTTGAATTCCTCTCGGGAGAATATCCAATTTCAAAAAAAAAAAATTGTCCAAAACGGAGTCTAGGAACTGAAGTTATGATCGTTTCAAAATCAACAAAATTTCAGTGTTTTTTCGAAAACGGCCGTACGGTTTTCAAAGTTTCATCCAAACTTTATTTGGATATTATTCATTACAATAAGATAAAGTGGACATCCGTGGACATCTCAATGATGCATATACTTCATCAGATCTGTGCAGACATCTACATCTTCAACAAAATCTTTAACGAGCACAAACTTGCACAGTTGCGAGGTCTTCTTGGAGTGAAGGACAAGGTTGCTTAGCAACTATTTTTTGTTCCTTCTCATTTTTTTTTATGCATTGTGATTTGAGGGTTTTTTTTTTCCATGAGTTTTTCCCTCTTTCCTCACTTTATTTCAGTGTATCTTTTGTATTTGGGTACCTAACATGGCCTTGTTGCCGGGATCCATTCTTTATTTTCACCATAGTGATGTTCAAGGGGGGTGTTGGAGTTACTTCACACACACCTAGGATTTATTTTTCCTAAGGATATTCCTTGTTTATTAGTCATAATTAGTCATTATCCGGTCTCCTATATTTTAGGGGAGAATATTCTGTTGGATTATTGAGAGGGGGGGTGAATCAGTAATAGAGCAATTTAATCCCTTTTAACCATATAATCCAAGTGCTATATCAATGAAGCATTATTATCCAATAACTGCAGAGTAAATAAACAATGAACAAATGAACAATCATACACATACACAAT
>ML779805.1:720181-802637 GCA_009831015.1 Picea engelmannii
TATGTGACGTTATACATACCACCAGAAATGGCATGACATGTACTATCCATATAGAATATTATTATCTGAAAATATATCATAACTCATACCATTACCCATCAAACAAACTTGGGTCCATTACCCAAACCTGGGGTCTCCAACTTATCATGGCCATAACTCTCTAACCGTGAGGAATTATGTGACGTTCCACATACCACAGGAAATGGCATGCCAAGAACTATCCATCTAGGATATTTTCCCTAACAAATTCACTTTTCTTCATCTCATTATTCCATAATTAAGCACGGGTTCTCTTACTCCACAAAGCGTCTTCCCGTGAGGGCTTTCCCCATAAGGGGACCACTTTGGAGTTCATCCATATTTACTTCTTATCAACCATGAAAAAACAATAATGAGTCATATTTACATCAAAAACTATTGGGTCCATTACCCAAAACTTTGTGCTATGGGTCTTTCTTCAAGGGTTGACATCAATGACAACCAACCTTAATCAACATATTCCACCTGGAGAATACTCTCTTTCAGTTGACACTTCAATTTGACTAGTTGAGTTGAGTTTATATGTTGCATTGGTTTTGTCACCATGCAACATTGGGATCGTCACCAAATCACTACTCTTTGTTCAGTCAGTTAACTGAAGACTAGTTGACTAGTTAACTAGCTAGGTGGCAGTTCACTCCCGTAACTGCTTGAGAGACTACACTAGGTGGAAATTTACTCTTGTAACTGCTAGTGTGTGTCCAGATCAATCTAGACCACCACTATGGATCATTATTTACTCATGTATCCTATATCTATTGTAAATTATTCACTTTTTGAGTGTGGAATACAGTTAATGAAAATTCTTCCATTCTTTCTATCTTGCTTCTTCTTTCTCAATTTCTCTCTGCAAATGTGTGTAGTGTTTTCTAGCTAGATCTATTATGTGTAGGTTCAACACATTTACAAGGAGTATGTTTTCCCATTTTCATACAGATTACAATGGGAGACTAATTATACAAATAATGTCTGTGAGTATGAATCCCTAGTCTTAGGATTAGAGGCTGCTAGAAAATTAAAGATTGAACATCTGATAGTTTATGGTGATGCAGAGCTTATTGTGAAACAAATAAAGCAACAATATCAAGCTAAACATTCAAGGCTAAGGTCATACAAAAATTGTGCCTGGGATTTGATAGAGAACCTCTTCTCATCCTTTAACATTCACTACATTCCCAGAATGGAAAATCAACATGCATACTCTTTAGCCAAGGCAACTGTAATGTTTGTGCCACTTACTGTCCTAAAACTAAAGTATCATATCGAAATGAGACACATAACTTTGATCCCAAATAATGTTCAGCATTGACAAGTCTTTGAAGATGACAAGCAAATTAAACAGTTCCTGGAAATGGTTGACGAGTTCTCTGAGACTCATATAGATCAGGAAAATTAGAATGATCATATCTGGATCATGCAGGAAGGTGAAGATCTTGAAAAGTTCCAGGATAGGATCGCAAATCACCGAATGCTTGTGCTTAAGAACAATCAAATCCCTAGAGGTCTGATACCCTTAGAGAGATTGTTTGGCCAAGATGATATTCCCTTAAAATATACCTTACGACCTCAGCCCGAAGAGGTTGAAGACTGTAATATAGGAACTAAAGAGGATCCTAAACTGGTCAAGATATGTAAATACCTTCCAGAAGAATAAGTAGGCAGAGTTGCTTAAACAATATAAATACATCTTTGCATGGTCCTATGATGATCTAAAAACTTACGATACCTCTGTAATTGAACATAAGATTCCTTTGAAGCATGGTATGAAACCTTTCAGGAAGAAGCTGAGATAGATAAATCCTATCCTCTTTCCAATAATAGAAAGGGAATTCAAGAAGCTTCTCGATGCAAATATTATTGTTCCACTCAGGTATTCCAAATGGGTAGCAAATCTAGTACCCATCAGGAAGAAAAGTGGAGAAATAAGGTTGTGTAGATTTTAGGTATTTAAACCGGTCATCCCTCAAGGACAACTACCCACTGCCAAAAATGGATCATGTCCTAGAAAAAGTAGTTGGAGCTAACATAATGTCTATGATTGATGGTTTTTCCGGATACAACCAAATTGTTGTCCACGAAGACGACAAAGAAAAAACTATCTTTACCACATCGTGGGGAAATTTCATGTACGATAAAATCCCATTTGGTTTGATGAACGTAGGGGCTACTTTCCAAAGAGCGATGGATATAGATTTCATCGGTGAGAGAGATAAATTTGTTGTTATTTACTTAGACGATCTAACAGTCTTCTCAAATTCTGATGCAGAACATCTGGTTCATCTCAAACAAACTTTCGAGAAATGCAAAAAAATTGGTTTGTCTCTTAACCCTAAGAAGTCACATTTTTCTATGCAAGAAGGCAAGCTTCTGGGTCATATAGTTTCGAAGGATGGAATCGAGGTCAACCCTAAGAAAGCGAGTCAAGGCTATTGACACAATAAACATTCCTAGAAATAAGAAAGAAATCCAATCTTTTTTAGGGAAAATAATTTTTTTGAGAAGATTTATCCCTAACTTCGTTGAAATTGTCAAACTAATTACATACATGTTAAAGAAAGACAGTGAGATGAAATGGACCGTTGAAGCTAAAGCACCATTCGAGCTGGTTAAGAAATCTATAAGCGAAGCACCAGTGTTAGCTAGTCCAGACTATACTAAGGAATTCCTGATCTTTTCTTTCGCATCTGAACATACAATCGCAACGGTACTCCTACAAAAGAATGAAGAAGGTTTCGAGCAACCAATAGCCTTTTTTAGTAAAAGTCTCAGAGACACCGAATTAAAATATGATATACTGGAAAAACAAGCTTACGCAATGGTGAAATCTCTCAAAGCTTTCAGGACATATGTACTGCATTCCAAAATAATCGCTTATGTGCCAACAAGTGTTGCCAAAGATATCTTGGTAAAACCAGACAGTGATGGTAAGATAGGTCAGTGGTTAGCTAAAATTCATGAGTTCGATCTAGATGTGAAAATGACCAAGCTAGTCAAAGGTCAGGGCCTAGCGAAATTGTTAGCAGAATCAAATTTCAGGGCACTCGGGATAAACCACCTGGAATCACACAAATATATCCCAAATATAGAGGAACTTGATTATCAAGCCCCTATAGTCCATATCGAAGATAAATTTTCTTCCTCTGATTGGTATTGCGATATTTTTTTATGCCTCCTTACCTTCCAATGCTCGAGTGACATGACTCCATCCAAAGCGAGAACGTTGAAGCTACACGTAGTTAAATATTGTATTATTAAAGGCCAATTGTACTGGAAGGACCCTTTAGGTTTCTTGTTATGTTGTTTAACATAACCTAAAACAAAGAATTTCATAAATGAATTTCACGAAGGAGTGTGTGGAGGACATCACGCCTGGAGGGAAACAACCTACAAGATTTTAAGATCTGGATATTATTGGCCAAAGTTATTTACTGATGTGAATGCCAAGGTCAGAGCCTGCAACCCTTGCCAACTGTTTTCGGGTAAGCAAAAGCTCCCTGCACTACCTTTAATCTCAGTCAAAGAAGAGGCTCCTTTTCAACAATGGGGTCTGGACATCGGAGAAATCCACCCACAGTGAAGCGCCCAACATAAATGGATTTTAACTGCTACTGATTATTCCATGAAATGGGTCAAATCCATTCCAACTCGGAATGCCACCGATTCATTAGTTATAAACTTCTTGGAAGAGAACATCCTATCGATATTTGGTTTCCCTCGAAAAATAGTCACGGACAACACCCAAGCTTTCAAATCTATGACAATGGTAAATTTTTGTCAAAAGTAAAACATTGTGCTAGGACATTCTACAATCTATTATCCTCAGGGAAATGGGCTGGTTGAATCATCCAACAAGATCCTGATGAATAAGAAGGCTTGGCACATTGACGAAAAATAAGAAGGCTTGGCACGTTCACCTGAAATACGCCGTATGGGCGAACCAAATCGACACCAATAAATCAATAGATATGTCCCCTTTTCAAATGGTTTATGGTACTGACATGGTCCTTCCTATCAATATCGCTCTTCCTGTGATGAATTTGTGGCAAGACAAAAAATAGGAGCCAAATAATGTTACGAGGAGGATAAACCAAATAATCGAAGTCCAATAAAATAGGGCCGAAGTAAATGACAAGCTTCAAAAGTACCAAGATAATATGAAATCCCTTTTCGATAAAAAAAATAAAGACATGGAGTTTCTTCCTGGTGATCTAGTTTTAAAATGGGATGCTAGAAAAGAAGATGCAGGAAAAAACAACAAGTTCGATCATCTCCAGTTCGGACCATTCAGGATTGCAGCTACAAAGGGAAAAAATTCCTTCCTACTGGAAAATCTCGACGAAAAAACTTTTGACGCCCCTATCAACGACCACTATCTAAAACAATTTATGCAATAATCATGTTTCACACTACCATTGTATATACCGGTTTTGGTTTCATGTTTCTATTTTCAATTGCATTTTCTTTCGTAAGTTATCTAAATTTTACTTTTTCGTTGTAAATAAACCAAGTCTTATTCGATATCATAAAAGCAAAATATAAAATATCTGCATTGCATATCATTTCTATTCTAAGGAATTCTCTGACTCTTCCTATATTGGTCCCATGAAAAATACTTACTATCAGATGAGAAATGAGGAGGTATCAGAATCCAACGCTCAATTTTCAAAAAAAATGTTTTCTCTTAAAACAGTTGATGAATTAATAATTGGTTTGATTGAGAATATAAATGAAATCCGAGGTATTAACTTCTATACTTATTGTTCAAAACAAAATTCTAAAGATATAAAGGTGCTACTCATGTAAATATAGTCACGTGATCAAAGATCGGAAAAGTATAAATATGCATATTAATTACGAAGCCTTATCTGAATCAAATGAAAATAAAAAGAAAAGAAAATAAGAATAAAAAAGGGCTTAAAAAAGAAAAGCTTGATAATAAAGAAGTCAACTTATGTGGAAATGAGATTATTTTTCGTCAGACCCCTTGAGTCCTTGTTCTGTTTCATTTTTCCTATCTTCAAGCTTTTACTCTATTATGATTTTCACTACCTGTCCTTAAGTCTTCATAGAAAGAAAGAATTTTGCCTTGACTCTGAAAACTTAAAAACATATCTTCAAAACAAGATTAGGCGAAAATATTTATGTTCCTCTGATTTTAACTGAAATAAAGTATGTCTAGGCTAATCTTGATAACTTTATCTCTTCTAACAGATTTTAACTGATTAGTTTGCTCAAGGTCAATCCCTAGAAAAAATTCCCCATTAAATCTTCCCTTTAGGAAAAGATGTATTGAAGATCAGAGAGAGATTTAGTTCAGAGTACAATAAAAAATTGTTGACAGACCTTCACTGTAAAATTTTAAGCATATATCGTCCAATGTATTATGCATACAAATTGATTGCCCCCACTTCAAAATTATAAAAAATACAAGACAAATGGTGAAAGGAAATTCATAAAATGATTGCCCCCATCTAGTCCAAGACAAATGGTGAAAGGAAATTCGTAATTCGATTGCCCCCATGTTTTCCAAAAGAGACGATGAAAGGAAATTCACGTAATGATTGCCCTCATCTCCATAAAATGCAAAAGTGCTAATTTAAGTGGTGAAAGGAAATTCAATGGGAGATGTAGATAACTTCACCGGGGTACTGAACAAGATCATTGGCAGTGAAGCAATATCTATGATATTTTTAAGGCTATCATAAATGTATAAACATACTCTGGTATATAGTTTTCTTTCCGGTAATATTCACATTCTAAACCGACAAGGGATTCCCTAAATAATTGTTAAAATTACTTAGCCTTGATGCGAATGAAATCGTTCAAAGTCTGATATTTCAGTTAAAGTTGTTTTGATTATCTTAAGCAAATCCAAAATCAGTTTCAAGAAAAGGAAATTATTTATAGCCTAACTTGAGATCAATAATTAGTTGTGTTTTGAAAGTTTTCTGAGATTCAGTTGAAGTTCAATTTTTCTCTGTATGATTTTTCGCCAAAGGTGTTTCCCAGGAACGCAATGATGACTCCATTTACCCAATAAAGGCACTTGGTCCGCTGTTCTTCCACGCCTCGTAGGGAGACATGATCCCAGATGGAGCCTATGTTGGAACATATATAACCCTAAACTTTGAGCTTTACATTCTCCACTTCATGAAAATATAATCTTTCCCAAAGTGGTAACTCAGAAAATAACTTTTGAAATTTAAATCAAATTCATTTCTTGTTAATTAGTAAGAAAGCGTGCATGATATCTGTCTTTGATGAAGTTTCCCCGTTTGATCGAACGGTCCTATTTTTCCCAGAGTTTTGGAGCCGCCTAATTGTTAAAGAGATAAATCACTAAAGGTCACTCCAGAGCTCTACGCTTCAGGCATTTTGATAAGTCTTAATGATAAAAGATCTGAAACCTGAAAGTGTCTGTTCATCACTTTTCATAAACCTTTAAAGGACACGAGTCATAGTACACGTGTATCTTTTGAATCTTCCCTGGGTTAACACGTGGCACCCATTTCTGATATTTTAGTTTGAAGATTCATACGATTATAAGTAACATGTGGCACCTCCATATTCTCGACACGTCATCTAGAATGATGTCATATTCGACACGTCACTACGGGAGATGACCCATCAGAAATATAACAAAGAGATAATTCGCAAATCCACGAAGCACTAAAATGTCAAAGTATTAAATTTTAATTAATTAAGATAATCTTGGACAAAATATAATTAACAAATTCGCACTTCAGAGTTCGAACGTTTACCTTTCACCATATCCTAAAATCTCTGAAATCCAAATTTCCGAAGCATGCGAACTTAATATGATTGATTAAAACTTAAAAGCGATTATCGGATAATTGATCTTTTCATAGTTTTGGGTTTTGGGAATTTATTCTCGAGCTATATTTAAAAATCCCGAAGTCCGAATATCCAAAGCACTTGAAGCTAAACATGATTAATTAATATTTTAAAAGAGATTGTCTCGTAATTAACCTTTCGCAAATTTGCGATTTGGGAAATTTCAACTTTGTTTCATCCATAACTCTCGAACACGAACCGCAGAATACTAATGGAATTTATCACAAATCAATGGTAATGATTTTTAACATACATTGCAGAACGACATGTATACTTTCCCATTAAGGATAATAAATTTGTCGGCAGTAAAGGTATACTCGAATCAATGCACCTGATGTGAATAAAAATGCTTGATTTTGAATTTCATATTCATCTTCTGCAAAGTAGTAAGTTTTATCTGATTAAGAAGCTCACACAATTCCTCCGCAACAGGTATACTCATCCTAATTTCGATATTCTGGAACCACAAAAGATGATAAAGAAGACTGATGCAGCTGGTGAAGGTTCAAATCCGAATGCGAACGTTCTGTCAGACACTACGTCGAGAGCTATAGACTCGGTTAAATCTTGGACACAGGTGTTCGAGATTCTGGAACACGAGGTTATAAATTTCCTAGAAGATTCTTGCGATGAAGTGGACGAAACTCATAGAGCTAAAATCAGATATATATCTCGGTCCGAGCTTCACAAGATATTTGCGTGGCTGAGACTTATACTGTATAATGACATGATAAGTTGGGCCCTGGAAAACGTCGACGTCCAAACCAAGAGCATATACAACTATCAAAAGGTTGTTGTTGGGTATTTTCAACCAGAACACATCCAAGTAATGTATAAGCTATCTCTCGTTCCTAAATATAATTACAATGTTGCATTCATGCTGGATTTTGAGCAATAGGAATGCATACAATATGACAAAAGTTATCCTGATATAATCAAGTCTTGGTGGGCCACCCAGAGAAGTTCAAGGCCGACGCTCATGGCATATATGCCACAATGTCGTTGGATAATCACATGATTTATGTAACTATGATGCTCCGTAGACTATTCATAAAGAAGAGTCCTACTCATTTCCCGTTGGTGTGGGTGTCAATAATGCATGAGGTGGCTGAGGCTTTCTCTTTTAATTGGGCCAAAATTTTATCAGACAACTTGGCTAAAGAAATTACAGAATACAAATTGGCGAAGACAAAGGGGCAGCTTGCCCCTTTCTATATGTCTGCGTATATCATGGATGATATTTGCTTTATAACCCCTTTCCCACTGGTGAACTGGAGCTGGACCCCGACCAACGCTTAACCTATTGACTTCTATCACTCCAAGCTGTGGGAATACAAGGCCAAATATTTCTTCTACGAAATCTTCCACCATGTAGTGATGCATGTTCATATAGATTTATATGGTTGCCCACCCCCTCAAATTTCAGACAGAATCATGGGAAATCTGGGCAAAACAGCTGATTGGTTCATCGAAGAAAACTTCTCCTACATCAGGGTTTTCGGATGCTTGATCCCTCCCCATGCTCTCCCTAGATTTTTACCAGATCGGATAGTATGACAAGAAGTAGATTATCAAACAATAACATGGGGCATCAATAAGGAGATGAAAGCATTCGAGAAAAAGGTATGGCCTACCTTCCCTCTCCAGGTTGGTATGTTTTCACTTTTAGACTTTGGTCATCCCAAAGTGGAGGGTGCAAATTTGGAGGATGTTAAGTTGGTTGACATTGAATTTAAAAGGCACGACCCACACAAAATCGTGGAAAACCTCCTGGCCCAATACAACCTGAAGAGATATGTGCATGAAAACTCCCCACATGATGAAATATTCAAGGGAGTTAGTTCTTATGCGGAAGTATTGAACATAGTCCAAAACTTGTCCCTAGATCAACATGCCAGTTTCCTCATTTTTCAAAGACACAGATGAAACAACTTGCCGAAGGTACTACAGGGAGAATCAATAACCACTTCACCTACAAAGGAATCTACACCTCTAGGTTTTGAATCAAGGAACTCTGGTAAACATGATACTGAGGAAACCCCAAAGGGTTCTAAAGTTCTGACTCAAGAATTGAAAGTTTCATTATCAAGTCCACTAGGCCCTCATGCAATGAATCAGTTCAAAGCCTTCCTAAAGCAAGGGTAGTATACATCTCCTTTGACACCAGCCACATCTGTTTCCCATACTGTTGAGCAACAACCGTCCATGGAGATAGGTATCCCTATTACTTCATTAACATTGTTGCATTCAAGTTTCTAGAATCCAGGTTCCAAAGTCATTTATGTGGGTGATATTACCCCAATATTTCCCAAGGAGATGCCCCCTTCAGATTTCTTCTTCAATAAGAAACGAAGGGCCATCGTCAAACGAGAAATACATCGGAAAGATGGAGCGATTGTCAAAAATAAAAGAATGGTGTACTATGGATAGAACCAAGATGATACATAATTCGCAAAGGAAGTTGCAGGATCGTTGGGCGCGTTTGCCACTGCTAATCAATGGTCTGTGGAAAATTTGGCCGAACAACTGCAACAGAAGTTCCTGTTGGTAGAAAAAATTCAAAATCAAATACACACAACTAAGCAGACTGTCTAGAACAGAATGAGTCGAGAATTTGAGCATATCAGAGGAAATGATAAACAACAAATTCAACAATTCCATGCCAACTTTGATGAGCTCCAAAGGAATTCACAATTCAATCACGGACTGATCACCCAACATGATGAACTAATAAAACAATTGTATGCTAGGTTGGAGTTGACCAAAGGTACTTCAGTGGATATCTTGACCTTCCAGACTTGAGCACTGGAAATAAAAAAAAAACTGGAAAAGGCCCAACAAGATCTTTTGATGAAGGTTGATGCCATCCAGAACTGCTACCAGGTAGTAGATCTTTCCCTCAAAGACATCTACATCAAAGAAAGATAAGCTCACTCAACTCGAGTTAAATTTCAAGAGGCTGTCTTATTGGTACCAAAGGATGATGTCTCAGATGTTCCTCGACTTTCCCTTTCTGAACAAATAAGAGGTGACATGGCTTTAAAGGCCTGGGAAACAAATCTAGCAAAAAACAAAAGACTTTCCAGAGAGGTAAATGAAGCTTGTCTAGAAGCCTTGTCATCACTAGACAAAGGACTAATAGATTTTTAAGGAAATGCTATCTTCGAAGCCCTGGGTAAAATTGATATAGCAAAGAACCAATATAATTCCAGAACAAGCAAAGAAGAAGCTCTGACGAGCATTCATAAAATGAACCAGATTGATCTCCTTCAAATAAATAAATGGATTGTAAACCCAAGCTTGCAATTATAGGTCATATCTCAAGGAGAAAAAAGGATATAAGAATAGCTGCCTCAGGTAGAGAGGAAGTTATACACTTTCGAGGTGAATGAAGCAATTGAACCTTCAAGGTTGGTGGTGAAATTGGTGAGTAAATTCATCCAATGTATTGAATATGGGAAAACAAGCACATCCAGAAACAAGTAAAGAACATGCACATGCTATAAACATTTTTGAGGGACAGATAGAAGCAAACAAAGAACACCAGAAATATATGCCATTAATAATATCAGACGAAAATTGTATCCAGGCCTAAAGGAATGAGGAAAGGAAGCATTTCCGCCAGCAGATGAAGAGATAACAGATATCGCCAACGAAATTCATCATTCTCTATGCACTGTTTCCTTATTTCAAATATTTGCTATTTTTAATTATAAAAAGTCCAACTGTTTTGAGTTGTGACAGTTTTGTATAAATACATAGATTGAAGATCTAATAGAGGTTGCTTCTTGCCTATTATAATAGAGAAAACTCTCCTTATTGAGTATTAATACAAGTGCAGACATAGATTCCAAATTTTGTTTAGTTTGGGTTATGTGCTTCTTCTGTTTTTCCATATCTCAGCACCTCTTTATGAAATTCCTTGATAAATGTTTGATTTCAATTTAGTACAACAACTATTGTAATCATATTACATCAGTAATTTGTTAAGTAAGTAGTTTTTCCTCTGCATTTACAGTGAGTAAATCAAGACCTGCGAGCTATGTGGATTACTATATCTTATACTTTATTCAATGTTACACTATCTATTTTATTCTACTGTAAGAAGGTGAGACTCTTCAACAATTGATGCCTTGCTTTGTTTAACAATTTTGTATATTTCTCTCACATCATTCGATATTACAACTTTGACTCAGACACGAAATATGGCCTATGTGTTGCCATATTGCTAATTTCATTTAAGGAAATTTTCTCATATAACTAAGGTAGAAAAAACAGTCTTTAAAAACACTCTCTTTAAACTTTCCTGATGCCTGACATTACTCTTTGAGCTTTCAGTTTGATCTCAGGAACAACAGGACACATCCTTTCATGGATGGAACACTCGTCATTGTAATAATATATTGATCATATCTCATATGAAGAAAAACAACATGGAGTTCTCCTTCGTTTAAATTGAATGGGGTAAGCATTTCAGATATTTTTATTAAATGGATGAAACTCATCACTGTCGTAACGACAACATGAAAGGGTAATGAAATAAGTTGCTTATTTATTTTTCTATCAAAGAGGATTGTAATATCCCAAGGTCGATCCCCAGTTGTAATTATGAATGTAACATGTTTTGTAGACTGTTGAGCCAAGTAATTATAAGCTAGTAGGCTTATGTGTTTATTAGGCTGAAAAACCTAGATGTTAAAGGCTAGAAGCATGTTTTGTACATGTAAATATTCATATTATTAAATAACAACATCGTTGCGTGTAGACTGACCATGAAGAAAGAGTTATGGGGGACTAAGCTCCACTAGGCTGAGTAATGGAAAGGGGATGAGAGGCTAGGAGAAAGGGGCTAAGCCTAAGGGATTAACCCAAGGGAATATTATAATGTATTTCCTGAAAATACTAAAGTTGGGAAATAAACCATGTTATCCTAAGTTCTGTTGGGGAAAGGAACGAACTCCAAGTGGAGAGGGATGAGATCCCAAGAGAGACATGTGTCAACCTGGGTGCATGCAGTTTTATAGGGGAAAATCCGTCGTTGTGGGGGTGGGCTCGCCATTCTTTTCCATGCTCCCCACTCTCGCAGGTACTAAGACTGAGTATTCACACAAACATCCATTTTTCCTCCTTCGTTGACCTCCACAACATTTGAAAACTGCACACACCTCTGAGCACGCACGCACCTCTGGAACCTGTAGACATTTAGCCATACTCTGTGCATTCTTAAATGACCAACATACATGTACCATAGTTGAATTTTGAAGGGGTTTCACCAGAGCCTACTGTTGGTTATCTAAGAGCAGGAGTGAAGAAGCGGGTTGTCCGATCCGTGGATAGAAGAATTAGGTTGTCAGGCCTGTGAGCAACTCTCTCCAGGTGAGAGAGTGTGTTGAGGAAGTTAGTTCTCCTGGAGGGAGCCCAATATCAACTACAAAGCTCTAAGAATTTTTGATCCATCCTGTTGCTGAACCCCTAGAAAGGGAGGTGAAGTAACCGATGGACTGTGGGACAATGAAGGTGTATACTCCTGGACTAGGACAAGCATGTGGGGAATGAGAATCTGTGAGTTGTGGGCGTAAGTGGCTCCTTGGAGGAAATCATTCTTGTTGTATTGTGCAACTTCCTATTGTCCCTGCCTAGCCTAGGAATCCCTTGCCCAATGGAGTTTAGTCCCATCTCGGGGTTGACCCACTGCTGAGAGTGATGAGCTGCGTGGTCTAAGGCTGGGAGGTTCATGGAAGGTATGCATGCAGTTGGTTTACTTCAATTAAGAAATAGGTATCGTTTCTATGCTTAATGGTTAAATGATGTATTTTAGTGCATGTATGTGATTCTTGTAATAATATCACATGTTTTGTTGCATGTATGTTTCCATATTATCTCTTTTTATTCATGTTAAGTTTATATGTGTTTTATTCCGTAAAATCGCTTTGTCTGCCATTTCCCAATAGGTCTATGTCTGGGCATGGAAAATTTTAATTACCTATAAAATATCTTGAGATCACGTGTGTCTGAGGTAGCATGCTCCCGACCTGCTGGTACCTCGGTCGGGGGACGTTACAAAATGGTATCAGAGCAAAAAGATGTTTACGGAGTGATGTTGCCCGGACTGTTGGTGGCTGGGGACATTACAAAATGGTATTAGAGCAAAAAGATGTTTACGGAGTGATGTTGCCCGGACTGTTGGTGGTTGGGGACATTAAAAAATGGTATCAGAGAAAAAAGATGTTTACGGAGTGATGTTGCCCGGACTGTTGGTGGCTGGGGACATGTTGGCAGCCCAACGTATTTGTTATTTTTTTATATTAATTAAATGATTTATATAGCTGCCTAACTGGGGTCATAATTTTTTTATTACTCTTCATGAGCGATTTTCGAAATGACAATCGTAATTTGTCGCTTTTCCCTATTGTTTTATTTCATACTTCGTTCATGACTGAAAGCATGAAAACGAAGCATGAAAACTTGTGACTGTGTTATCATTCTGTTTGAAAAATTATTAAAGGAAAATTGTTTCTACAGTTTATTGATGAAACCTTGTTTCTTGCCATGAAGAACTATTCTCTTTGTTTCGATTCCTTGAACACCAAGCATGCTTAGGGATTGATAGTTATATCAAAAAATGACCTTTTTGATTTGAGCATTGACATGGTTTTTTGTTGTTGTTTGATTCTTAGTTATATGTTTCTTCATTACTAGGTTTTTGATTTTCGATTTTTAACCTCCCAAACCATATGATCGAACCCACTGTGTCTCACACTCATTTCCTTTTAATGCTATGGTACTAGCTTGTACTTTTTGAAAGGTGGCGATACGATTTGTAGTCAACCATCATTTCCAAGATTGGTCTTGGGCTTTGCAAACCCTCTTCGCATGTTTTTCAATTAATGCCCATCTTATCGTTATGAGTTTTTGCTCATACGTCGTTCATTGTTGGTGTTCTCGGGCTCGGGGTATAGCTCTGGTCTGTCTCACAAACCCTCCCTACACGCTGTGTTTGATTGATTACCCTTTCATCCAGTATGGCTCATGTTGTTAGAGTCGAACCAAATGACATTCAAACTTTTCTCTTATATGACGATGCCAGAGAATATCTGGAGAGTAATGGGTGGCTCGTTTTCCTTAGAAAATTTCAGGGTTTCAATTTACAAACTACCCAGGAATTTTCTTTCTCCTTCGATGGGTGTAGAGATAAGGTGGGTGATGTCCAACATGAGGTTACAGAGGATTTCTTGAGTCAAGCTACATGACTCCCTGCAAGCGGTCAAAGGTGGTTCAAAAATGCAAAAGTGGAAGAAGTTACTTGAAGTCTTCTATTTACATCTCGGAAGATAAAAGGATGTGACAAAGGTATGCCCATCTCTTTACTGAAAGCTTGATGGCACGATTTACTTGCTATGTTAAAACAATTTGTCACCTATGAAGGACGTTTTGGTCTTGTGTTTCTGTACCATTTGTGTCTGGTCATGATTTTTATGGGGTTTCCCTTGAATATGTCGTATTATTTATTGAGGATCCTTTATAAAATGGGCAAAAGATATAGAAAGCAACGATCATACTCGAGCCTCTTCCATCACGGATTAGTAAAAATCTTGCTTGTGCATCAATTAGAATTGTAGAATGACAGTTGGGATTCATTCATAACCAGAAACGGTTATGGTAACCCTGATATGGAGGAGGTCGATAAAATCGTAGTTGAAGAGACCCTTGTCTACCCTACAATTCCCCTCTCACCTGCCCAGGCCTGTGTCTCGGTTTCCTACAACAAACCCTCGCTCAATCCAAAGGTTATTGAGTAGGCCAGTGAGCAAGTTATGCACCCTAATGACTCTGTTAAAAATTTAAAGAAACCTACAGGTGAGATATCTAAAGGCCATCCTGATTTAAATTTTAAAAACAAGAGAGTCGAGAGGCTAATTTCAAGAAAGCTTCGAAACAAGTCGAAATCTCATGCGAGCTCGATCAGCATGATCGAGGTCCATGAGAGTTTGGACTCCGAAATCGATAGGTTCCTCACTAAAGAAGACCCTCATTCATTCGAGCCACACCTCGATCAGCCCTACAACTTTGTGGACAATTTACCTCCCTATCTGAAACACAATGCAGAGTTTCTTGGTCTTAAATTGGGTAATGAATCTACTATCCGTGTGGAAGATGATCCGGTTCACAATCATGTTTGTTCCCATGCAACCGTCGCATAGTCGAAGTGTGAAGTATGTCTATCCTGGATTGATAGATATTATACTGATATCCCTATCCTACAGTCACGAGTTAAGGCTCTCACTAATCAGATTGGTGTATTAACAAAGGAAAACCATAGGCTCGAGTTTGTTATTCAAGGAAAAGAAAAACATATGAAGACAACATGCAATGTAGTATTTAAAAACGTTGAGGCTGCAACAGCCATTGTAAATTCCAAGGTTGTCTGATACGATTTGATCTCATAGTTGGAGGTATGATTCTTTATCTTAAAATAGGATTATTTGTTAAAACTAGATTGCTTTGTTCTTACAATAAATTGGATTTCCTTTACTAAAATAACTAGCTACAGAATCACAGATTCTGTAGCCAGTTATGTTAATTCAAAATTTGCAAATTAATGGTTGAATATGTATCTAAATCTTTCTATTTTTCCTTTTCCTTTCAGGATATTCAGGAGTTCATGATTATCAATTGATCCGAGGCATCCTTGAGACCTACCAGTCATATATTTGATGCATTTTGTATGAACAGAAATGAACTTTTGTTAGCTTTAGAGGATTTAGTATGATCTGGGTGGTTGTATCCCCCTTTTATTTTTGTAATCAATATCTGATCTCAGATGAGGAAACAATTACCTTTCTGAAGGATTTATAAACCCATTATTTTTTGTAATCTGGACATCTTGGCCTGGGGCTAGTTGTGAACAACTTATATTCGAATTTGGACATAACAAATATTTACTTTATGCTTTAGCCATCTGTGAATGTTGTTGATGTCTATAATTTGTTTATCTTGATAATAGGATGCCTGTTGATAGCTTTTGTCTTTGCAGATTATTTTGTTGTCAAGATAGTTTTTCTCTCACAGTTCACGATTTTATGCTTCAGTTTTATGAAAACAGTGAATGATCATTCAATTCATATTATGAGGTTTACCTTAAACATATTGATTGATTAAGTGCAAGCTGTAACTATCGGATTTATCTTATGCGTTATTACTTGTAGTCTATTATATCACAGTTATTATTTTGCGTCCTATTGTTTTATCAATTAAATACACCAGTCAATGTACAGTTTGGTGTTTATTCCAAACAATGTGAAGATGCACAACAGATTTATCTCATGGATGGGCTGATGTACGATTTACACAAACAGTTGGATGCATACTCTTCAAGTGATTAATAGGTTAGTCTGTTCTTTTTTTATTTTCTTGTTTATGATCGAAATTCTTATATGTAGTATAATTTTCATTGTCTACATTTTTTCTGTTTAAATAGTAGTTTAATATTTGATCTTATGAATGCATATAGATTAAAAACAAACCAAAAAGAAACAAATAATATTTTTTTCTTTCTTTATCTACTTTCATCAAAAGAACCATTATACATTTGATTTTTTATGAGTTCAGATTAAAACTCATTATTGGTATATCTTGTATATATGAATTAGATAAACAGAACTATCATATAAATATTATTAAATAAACTGTATATATATTTAGATGTACATATATATATTAGTGATTAGTAATTAGTGAGTTATTTAGTTTCTTTTATTTACTTTTTCCGTTTCCTTTAGGACTTTAGATTGGCCAATGGATCCATTAAACCCGTCAAAGTGAGTCAATCCAAACAACTTGGGTTAATTAGACAACCCTAGACTAGATTCACTCTTCCAGTTGACGAGCGGTCATTTTTGTCCGTCAACAAGACATTACAAAATGGTATCAGAGCTCATGTTTTCAACACTGAACCTGGATGGGCCGTGTAAGTGGTTAAGGAAGCAAAGGTTTCAGAGTGAGTTGTTATCGACAGGGACAAAATAGGAACCTCAGAGCTTCCCTGAGTGCCAAGAAGGCACCGTGTGAACACTTGGACTGGGTTCAGAAGCTCGGGATGTATAATGGTTTATGGAATGACAACAAAGAAAGAAGCCACAACAACCATTGTGTTGGGCCGCAAGGTTTGAATTTGGGGTGCAAGATCTGCGCAGGGGGAAAGGCCAACTTTTCCAGCCATCAGATATGGAAAAAGGTGCATGAGAGTTAACCTCCAAGTCCGTCGTACTTCGCAACTTCGGCAAAGTTTATGTGTTATAGATTAAAAGGGATCGAAGCCCAAAGTTCCAAAGTCCCGGAGAGGATCTACACCGTAGATCTAGGGATAAGTGTTTACCGTTGGATTTGACAAAGGATAGATCAGAGCCGTTAGATCAAGTCAAGAGTAGAAGGTAAGGCACAATGGTGAAAAACAAATCTCAGCCATCAGATCTACGTGCGGGTGGTTGTGAGCTGTAGATCTTACAGGCATTCGTAAATTTGACATTCGAGAGAAACAAAGTGTGCTAAGGCACAAACTCCCGAAGTCTCGAAGTCCGTAGTTAATCTGGACCCTCCATCCAAAGAGACACGTGTCAGCAGATTGACTAGTTTAGAAATTTGACGTTCGGGAGTAATAAGATGTGATAGAGTGAAAACTCTAGAAGTCCCGAAGTCTAGAGTTAATCTAGACCGTCCATCAAAAGAGACACGTGTCGACAGTCTGGATTGTTTGGGAATTCACCATTCGAGAGAAAACAAGGTGTGCTAAGGAGCAAACTCTCGAAGTCCCGAAGTCTGGAGTTCATATGGACTATTCATTAAAGAAGACATGTGTCATAAGATCATATTCTTCAGAGTTCGTCGTTTGAGAGAATTGGAGTGTGCTAGTGTGGAATCTCCCGAAGCCCCGAAGCCCAAAGTCCTGAAGCCAAAGAGCCGAAGTGGCGTGGCATGATGACATCACCTGTAGTTATGTGGACCTTTCCTAGACATGCCATGTGCCACCACCTTAATTGTTGACAACTGTATTATGTGGACCCCATAAGGTAAAGACGTTCGAGATCAGTTCAGAGTTCGGGAGATTTGAAGAATGAAAGTGTAAAATCTTCCAAAGCATGAAGTCTCGAAGTGACATGGCTTGTTGACGTCACCCGAGATGACATGGACACAAATATTGAAATGCCAGTTAAAACATGACACGTGTCACCCTTGGGCCACGTGTACACTTCTAGTATACCACCATGCAACACTCTTCTTGAGCATGGTTAGTGGGGTCCCTGATGGTCACAGGGGATGCATGACGCCAGATCTTGCAGTCCGGAGACTTGGTACTCCGGAGGAACTTGGTTAACAAGTGTTTAAGAATGAAAAATCTCGAAGGCTAGAGTATATCTCAACCATTGGTCACAGAGGACACATGACGCCTGATCCTGAAGTCCGAAGACTTGACACTCTGGAAGAAATGGTTCATGATTGAGTGGGAGGAAGAAATCCCCTAAGTCCCGAAGCAGTGGATGTGACGTGGAATGATGACATCACCTGGGTGACGTGGATCTCCCCTAGGCATGTCATGTGTCATATGACCTTGTACTTTGACAGACCATGATGTACCAATAACGACCTGACACATGTCACTCGATGATAAGGCCATGTGTCACCCCGTTTTTTTGACACGTGGACGCAAGAGAGGGGATATCTGACAATTCGACACTCCGGGAGATCTATGAAGAAGTGCTTTGGAAATCCATGTAGTTTCAAGGCTCCGGATAAGCGCCCAACTATTAGCACTTGGTCACAGTCGTGGTCAAATGCGAATGAAGGGCTGAAGAAAAAGGGGATAGTAACCCGAAAGTGAACTGTAGAACGAAACATGGCTCAAAGATAGAGTCGTGGGGATTCTTGATCAACCAAGACCCACAAAAAATGGAGTCTGATATTATTTTTGTTGAATCAGATTGTTTAAGCTATTTTGGAAAATTATTAAGCCTAATAACTTGACAAAATTCAGTTGAATGCAGGCATATGACACTTACAGTCTGGAGGATAAATTTAGAGGAATGGATATCCATTTGGGAGTTGAAGGAACAAACTCCAATGGGCATGGATAAGAAATAGATAAAGACGCGGGCATGATGAAAATCATTAAAAATTTGCAAAAATATGTCCAAATTCACCAGGAGGATAACGAAAGGATTAAGAAAGCCAAACGACAACAGGAAGATTTCAATATAAAGTTAATGCAGAGCCTGGAAAGAATTGAAAAGAAGTTGGATAAGGAAAGTGGATCCAACAAATCAGGGAGCCATAGGTCCCCTGATGAGGAAAGAAGAGAAAGAAGTGGTAACATACATCACCAGCACTCCCAAAGGCATTCCAAAAGGAGGCCACACAACAGTTCAATTCCATCTCCTACCAAAAAGCATAAGAGATCGGAAGTGGATGAACTGAAGGGTGCAATGAATAAGATCAAACCTCCCATTTTTAATGGAGGGCACCAAAAAGATGAAGATGTTGAGACATGGATACTTGGCATGAGGAAATATTTCCAATTGCATAATTATTCCTCTCATGCAGAAGGAAGAATTGCAATCTATCAACTGAAAGGAAAGACATCCATGTGGTGGGATCAACTTGTGCAAGTGAAACACATCAGAGAGAAGAATGTTACATGGAAGGAGTTCAAGAGACATTTTGAAAAGAAGTACTTAACCAAGAGATACTATGACAAAATATGAAAGAGTTATTTGAACTTAAATTTGGCAGCATGACTATAAATGAATATGAAAGGAGATTTCTAGAGCTATTGAAGTATGTCCCTTTCATTAAGGATCAGACAATCAAGATCCATAGATATCTGAGTAGGCTTCCATCTTTTATCAGTGACAAAATTCAATACGATGATCCTAAAACTATGGAAGAAACCATAAGGAAGGCAAAATGTGTTGAAATTACTAAGACAACTAAGAGCGGGAGGGGGGGGGGTGAATAAGTTGTTACTGTGCTTAAACAATCTTATTCCTATTAAAATATTATTAATCTTCTCCAAGTTATCATCAAGATTATGCAAGACATGAACATCATAAATAATAAACATCAATCACACATATGATATACACAAAGACAAATATTCACGAGGAAACTCATAAAGGGAAACCTCTTATTCTTAGAATGATAGGCAGTCTTTTATGTTCTGTGCATCATCTATCTTTGAGCACCAACTCAAAATGAGGCTACAACCGCTTCTTGAACAAGATGCAACTTGTAGAGAGCACCAACCCTCAAGATTCTCTAGCAACCACTAGAAAGAATCATATTTGCTCCTTATGATCTCCAGCACCAACTGGATGGAAGCACCTACTTCCACTTATACAAGAACCAACTTGCACACAAAAAACTCTTCATTTTCCCTAGCACCACCCTGCCACCCTGTTTTCTAGCCAAAACTAGATGGAAGCTACAACTCCCAGTATTCAAGCACCAATTTGAATAACAGAGGACCACAATCCTCCCTAGCACGACCCTACCACCCTGATTATAGATCTTTTCTTGAATAATACCTTACAACAATACATATATGTCAATGCTTACCATTTCTTCTCTTTTCTGCAATTATGCTCTGCTTTTGTCTGTTCATGCTTACCGCTTATGTTCTTCATCTCTGAATTTCTTCTCATTATGTTCATATTATCATTTTCATTACATATAGTTCAACTCATTTTACAGAGAAAACAACCAACCACACTCTGTCACAATGTTTTTCTTTTATGCTTTTTTTCATAATCCGTTACACTACGAATCTCAAACGCCCAAGAACAATGATTCAGTTCGTATAATTGAATCGTAACTGATCAAGAAATCACAAAGTGAAACAATAACCCTTCAATCAGATTGTCATTTTAATCTGTGTCGTTGGATTATACACACATAGGCCTTTTGATCCACAGGTTATCACGAACTTTACCCACACGAACAAGCACCGGGTGCAATGTTCCTCTCCACATGACCACTGGTTGTGACCAATCGCCAATCAAAAAGGCGCTTCAAAACTTTTCGCTTTGAATATTTTGTTGTGAGTTATCCCAACTCTCCCAACTTTCGATCTCCGAAGTAGAGCCTAGCAATGCTAGCTCCTTCCCTTATTCTCCGTTGATGTGACCTTGGTTGTGACTTGGGGCTAAGCACTTTGAGACTTCGAGTTTTGCGAACTCGCAAGTTATCTCTCCTCCTTTATCCAATGTCTGAACTCTCGAACTTCGAACTTCGTCATGCCAGATCAATGGTCCACGACCCTCAGTGATCCAATGGTTCAGATCTCTCCTTCGGGAATCGGGACTTCACGACTTTGTGTTTCATCTCTTGTCCGATCGACGACCCACGACATTCCTCGATCCAATGGTCCATATCACAACGAGACTTCGTGTTTCGATACTTTGGAGATGACACCCGCTCTCTTTTGTTAACTTCTGTTTGTTTCCATGCATTGATATGACTGTGCACCATATATCTATCATCCACGATAATCAATGGTTCCTGATGTAGTTTCTTTCAAATCTTTGTCTCACAATTCCTTCTTTCCTTCTCACCATTCTCAGTTGACATCAATGACAACACTGACAACACACCAAACAAAGAACTCACCAACAATCTCCCCCTTTGACATTGATGGCAACTTTCTTCATTCTAGCAATTTGACATTTTTGCAACATTATCTTTCTCCCCCTTTGACATCGATGACAAAGGAAACACACTCCCCCTTCAAATATGAATGGAAAAACTAGAACAATAATTCACCAAAAATACAACAGATAATCAATAAGTACTCCCCCTGACAAGGTGAACACATTAGATGAAAGACGATATGACCCCCAACTTTTGACGAAGATATTCAAATGTTGTCTTTGCTAATGGTTTAGTAAATATATCAACTATTTGTTCTGTGGAAGGAATATAATTCAGTTGACCAAGTCTGTTTGTAACCTTCTCTTTGAGAAAATGATATTTTATTGGTATATGCTTAGTCTTTGAATGGAGAATAGGATTCTTGGAGACACTAATGGCACTTGTGTTATCATAGTGAATTGGAATGGGATCAGTATAATTTACCTTCAAATATACGATAGTTTGTATAATCCATAATAATTGAGTGCAACAAGTAGCAACATCAATGTACTCTGCCTCTGTAGTTGACAAAGAAATATATCCTTGCTTCTTACTAAGCCATGCTACTAACAAATCACCTAAGAAGAATGCACCTCCACTGGTGCTCTTTCTCTCATCCAAACAATTTGCCCAATCGACATCTGAATATGCAGTTAATTGAAAATTCTGATTTCTAGGATACCAAAGACCATAATTCATTGTACCGTTCAAATATTTGAATATCCTCTTGACAACTGCTAAATGACTTTGTTTAGGAGCAGACTGATAATGACCTACCATTCCAACAACTTGAATTATATTAGGACAAGATGTTGTGATGTACAAAAGACTGCCTATCATTGATCGATATGTTCTTTAATCAACATCAGGTGAAACATCATCTTTACTGAGCTTGCAAACAACCGCCATAGGTGTACTAATAGGAGAGGAATCTTCCATCTGAAACTTCTTTAACATCTCTTTCAAATACTTTTCTTGAGAGATAAATAACCTTGCAGAACTCTGATTGATTTGAAAACCAAGAAAATATGAAAGTTCTCCTATCATGGATATCTCAAACTCAGTTTGCATAGAATTCGGAAACCACTGGAAAAAAAGGTCATTAGTACATCCAAAAATAATGTCATCTACATAAACCAAAACAACTAATAAATCATCAACTTCAGACTTAATGTATAGATTACTGTCAACAATACCTTTCTTGAACCCTTTGTCCTATAAAAATTTGTCCAATCTATAATACCAGGCTCGTGGTGCCTATTTCAATCCATATAATGCCTTTTTCAACTTGCAGACATAGTCAGGATTATCTGTCAGTGAAAATCCTTCAGGTTGTTCCATACATACTTCTTCTTCTAGGTCTCCATTAAGAAATGTTGACTTAACATCCATCTGATATACTTTAAATTTCTTATGACATGCATAGGCAAGAAATATTCTAATGGCTTCCAATCTTGCCACTGGTGCAAAGGTTTCATCAAAATCCTATCCTTCAACTTGTGCATACTCATTATAGACCAATCTGGCTTTGTTCCTAATAATTTTTCCTTGTTCATTCATTTTATTCTTGAACACCCATTTGGAGCCTATTACATTCTTATCTGCAGGTCTAGGAACAAACTCCCAAGTATTGTTCTTCTCAATCTGATCAAGCTCTTCATTCATAGCTCTAATCCAATCGTTATGTTTGTTGGCTTCATAAAAAAAATTGGGTTCAATAATAGATAGGAAATAAATATGAGATTGTTTTGGGTCTTTAATCAATTGCCTTCTTGTCTTAACTCTATTCATATCACCAATTATTTGTTTTTCAAGATGATTCTTTCTAATAATTATGAGAGGTGGTTTTGTTTATGTCTGTTGATTTGAGTCTACCTGAGTATTTGTATCTTCATCCGACTCAGAGTCTTCTCTTTCTGATTCTTGGACTTGTTCATCTTCAACTTCAACTATATCCTCTGTTGTTGATTCAACACTGCTTACATCTCGTACCAAAATTTCTTCATCAACTTTTATGTCAATACAATCAACCAATTTATGCAACCTCTTATTATAGCATCTATATCCTTTATTATTTGTTGCATACCCTAAGAATATACCTTCATCATCCCTGTCATCATATTTTCCAAGATTTTCATCATTATTCTTGATACAACACTTACTCCCAAAGACTTTAAAATGCTTGATTGCAGAAAGTCTTCCAAACCATAGTTCATAAGGAGTCTTTTCACTTTGTGGCCCGAGATGAGATTTGTTAAGAATATGTATAGCTCTATGAATTACTTCTACCCAATATGTCTGAGCAATATTCCTTCCATTCATCATTGATCTTGCCATCTATTGAATTGATCTATTCTGCCTCTCAACTACTCCATTTTGTTGTGGTGTCCTTGGAATAGAATACTCTCTTTTGATCCCATGTTTATCAAAAAAATCTTTGAAGTCCCCTACACTAAACTCTCCTCCTCTATCAGACCTTACTGCCTTCAATATTTTTCCTGTTTGATTCTCAATTAGAGCCTTAAACACTTGAATTTTTCAAATGCTTCATATTTTTTTTTCCAGAAAGGCAACCCAGGTGAGTCTAGAATAATCATCAATAATCAACATGAAATAATTTTATTTTCCCGTACCTTCCTTCCTTGATGGTCCACATAAATCCATATGTACTAACTGAAGAAGTTTCTCTGTTGATGCAAAGTTCTTAGATTTAAACTGTGTCCGAGTAAGCTTTCCTATTTGGCAAGGTTTGCATACATAATCATATGACTTTGATATCTTTGGAAGATATTTTACTACCCCACTGTTTCTAAGTTTGATTAGATGATCAAAATTTAGGTGTCCAAGTCTCCTATGCCATAGCCAACTTTCATCATACTTACTTAAGTGACATTCTTATTTTTCTTCTTTCAAAACATAGACATTGTTTTCTGTTCTTATGCCTTTTGCAATCAGCTGTCCTAAATTCACAGATTGTATTCTACAATATTTAGAAGTGAAAACAACTTTACATCCTCTATCACAAACTTGACTGACACTAAGAATATTATGTTTCAGACCATCTACATACAACACATATTGAGATTTCCCTTTTCCATTACTTAGACTTACCATTCCTTTACCTTTGATTTTTCCTGGTGCATCATTTCCAAAAGTTACATTCCCTGATTTTCATTCACTTAGAGACATAAACTTACTTTTCTCTCCAGTCATATGTTTGGAACATCCACTGTCAATATACCAATGATCCTTTTGTCTTTGAGCCGAAAGTACTAACCCACGCTTATTACTTTCTTTATTTTTCCATATTTTGACATTTTCAGCTGAGGAATTTATTCTTGGATCAACTTTGTAATTCTTCAAATGACAATCTAAGGCTTTGTGACCAAAATTATGACAAACGTAACATTCAGGATCATTATACAATGGATCAAAATAATTGTTATGATGTTGTCTACTCACTGACTGTTTAGTTCTATGTTGCAACCATTGTTCATTCTGTGACCTCCTTAGTTGCATACTTCTAAACTTAATTCCACAATTTGCAGCTTTATGACCAAAATTAAAACAATAATAACAGTAACCATAGAAAAAAATTTGATACATGAATATTGAATTTCCTCTTGAAATTGGTTGCTTTATCTTTTGTTGGCTTTGTCCCTATTCAAAATTCAACTCATCTTTATTAACTTTTGTTTGCAGAGTATGATCATAATCTGACTGTCTGCTGACTTGAAATTTGATCATCTTAGTTGATTCTTTGTTTTTTGATTGATTGCTACTAGAACCACTTTCATAACCTAGACCATTTTTTATCAATGGAGATCTTTGTTTACTCAGGATGTTATTCAGTTCTTCTAAGGCGTTGATACTTGCCAGATTTTGGCGATACAAGGCTTGAAACTTCTCCAACTCTTTTCTAGCTTTCACTACTTCTTCTTCCAGAGCTTCACATCTCACCCTCCTCTCTGCTAATTGTTGTTTTATAATATCTTATTTTTCTTTTCTTCTTCTAATTCTACTTTTAACAAAACCAAATCTTCACTTGGTTCTTTACCATTCTTTTCAAACTGCACCAACAATTGTTTTTGTTTTCTCTTCTTAAGTCTAAGCCTGTCAATCTCTTCTAAAGCACTGATTAGTTCACCTTCCATATCAACCACAACTTCTTCTTCATTCATGTAACTTCCTATGTATTCATCATCAAGGTATCCTATGGCCATAAGTATAAAATCATTCACTTTATCTTCACAAGATGAATTGTTATCTGTGTCTTCTGAGGAGTCATCATTATTTGCACATAGACTTTTCTTTTTACTATATTTCTTAAATTTGTATTTATTTTCATCATCCGAGTTATGTTCTTTTTCTTTGTGAGGACACTTAGATGCAAAATGACCTATCTTACCACAATTGAAACATTTAAATGGTATCTTGCCTTGGTATTTGCCTGATCCTTTCTTTAACCTTCTCACAAATTTAGCCTCAATCTCATCTAATTCTGAATCAGTATTCTTGTCTGCTTTAAAAGATGCTTCTCTAGTGGTGGGTTTATATTTACTAATCCTCATTTCATAAGTAGTTAGAGTTCCTAGGATTTGATCAATAGGAAGAATTTTAAGATCATTCAGTTCTTCTATTGCATAAAATTTTGCATTAAATCTATCAAGTAGAGATCTCAAAATATTATGAACTAAAAGTGTGTCTTCATTCCTCTCACCAAGACCCTTCATGGCATTCACAAGCTCCTCAATTCTTAAAAAATATTTACTAACTGTTTCATCCTCATTCATCTTTAGCTGTTCAAATTTCAATCTGTATGTCTGAAGTTTGACACCTTTTACTTTCTCATTTCCTTCATAATTGCTAATAAGTTTATCCCACATCTCTTTGGAAGATTCAAGATGAATCACCTTTACAAACTCAACTTCAGCAAGCCCACTCAAGATGACATTCATTTCCTTTGCATTGAAGCTAAATTCTAGCTTATCATCTTTGGAAGCTATCACAATAGGTTTTGTATATCCAGTCTCTACTACATCCCAAACATCAACACCTAAGGCCATAATGTATGTTCTCATTCTAACTTTCCAGAAAAAAAAAACTTGTTCCATTAAACAAAGGAGGCTTATTGGTTGAAGTCCCTTCATAACTTGTCATGTTTAAGATTATAGATCTACCTTTAAATAAAAGGAACCCGCTCTGATACCAATTGTTGAAATTACTAAGACAATTGAGAGGGGGGGGTGAATCAGTTGTTAATGTGCTTAAACAATCTTATGCCTATTGAAATATTATTAATATTCTCCAAGTGATCATCAAGATTATGCAAGACATGAAAAATAGAAATAATAAACATCAATCACACATATGATATACACAAAGACAGATATTCATGAGGAAACCCATAAAGGGAGAAAACTTCTTCTTCTTAGAATGATAGGCGGTCTTTTATGTTTTGTACATCATCTATCTTTGAGCACCAACTCAAAATGAGGCTACAACCTCTTCTTTAACAAACTGCAACTTATAGAGAACACCAATCCTCAAGATTCTCTAGCAACCACTAGAAAGAAGCATATTTGATCCTTATGATATCTAGCACCAACTAGATGGAAGCACCTAATTTCACTTATACAAGCACCAACTTGCACACAAAAAACTCTTTGTTTTCCCTAGCACCACCCTGCCACCCTATTTTATAGCCACAACTAAATGGAAGCTACAACTCCCAGTATTCAAGCACCAACTTGAATAACAGAAGACCACAGTCCTCCCTAGCACCACCCTACTACCCTGATTATAGATCTTTTCTTGAATAATACCTTACAACAATACATATATGTCAATGCTTACCATTTCTTCTCTTTTTTGCAATTATGATATGCTTATGTCTGTTCATGCTTGGCTCCACTTGCTGTCTCTTTTTTGTTCTGCAATACCGCTCTACTTCTGTCTGTTCATACTTAGCTTCACTTGCTGTCTCTTTTAATATGCTCTTTATATATTCTTCTCATGCTCTTAGATTCTTGTCCATTCTTCTCTTTTCACCATTTCTGCTCCGTACCACTTATGTTTTCCATCTCTAAATTTCTTCTCATTCTGTTCATACTGTCATTTTCATTACATACAGTTCAACTCATTTACAGAGAAAACAACCAACCACACTCTGTCACAAAATTTTTCTTTTATGATTTTTCTCATAATCTGTTACACTACGAATCTAAAACACCCAAGAACGATGATTCAGTTCGTATAACTGAATCACAACTGATCAAGAAATTACGAAGTGAAATAGTAACCCTTCAATAAGATTGTCTATTTAATCTGCATCGTTGGATTATACACACAGAGGCCTTTTGATCCATAGGTCCTTGCGAACTTTACCTGTGTGAACAAGCACTGGGTGCAACGTTCCTCTCCACATGACCACTAGCTGTGACCACTCGCCAATAGAAAAGGCACTTTTAAACTTCATGCTTTGGATATTCTGTTGTGAGTTATCCTGACTCTCCCAACTTCTGAACTCCCAAGTAGAGCCTAACAATGCTAGCTCCTTCCCTTATTCTCCAATGATGTGACCTTGGATGTGACTTGGGGCTAAGCACTTGGACTTCGGGACTTAGAGTTTTGTGAACTCGCAAGTTAGCTCTCCTCCTTTCTCTGATGTCCGAACTCCCAAACTTTGAACTCCAAACTTTGTCATGCCAGATCAATGGTCCATGACCCTCAGTGATCCAATGGTCCAGATCTCTCCTTCTTGAATCCGGACTTCGTGACTTCGTGTTTCGGCTCTTGTTCGATTGACGGTCCACGACATTCCTCGATCCAATGGTCCAGATCACATCGAGACTTCGTGTTTCAATACTTTGGATATGACCTCCACTCTCTTTTGTTAAATTCCATTTGTTTCCATGCACTGATATGAATGTGCTCCATAGATCTATCATCCATGACAATCAACGGTTCCTGATGTAGTTTCTTTCAAACCTTTGTCTCTCGATTTCTTATTTCCTTCTCACCATTCTTAGTTGACATCAATGACAACACTAAAAACACACCAAACAAAGAACTCACCAATAAAATGTTTATATGATCAACATAAGGGAAATCCTACATTCCAAAGAGCGTGGGAAGACAATAGGAAGTTTAAGAAGGAGCAGAGGTAGAAGGGGAACAAGCCACCATTTTTCAGAAATAGTCCTCAAGGACAACCAGTTTTGAGGGAGCCCAGGATGGCTGAAGTAGTTGGGAAAAGGCCAAGGAAGACACCTATGCAATGTTGGGGTTGTAATGGAGATCATTAGTATAAATATTGCCCTCACAGAAAGGACAAGGTGAGAGTTGTTCACAATGTTCAACAAGCATAAACAACGTAGGACATGGGAAGAAGAGTACCAATGATCTATGCAGCCCTGGACAACAAGCAAGTTGAGTTTCAATCACACATGATTGAAGTCAAAGGTATGATCAATAACCACACCTTTACTATTTTAATTGATTCAGGGGATATACATAGCTATATAGATCCTAAGGTAGTGGAAATATTTCAATTACCAAGAAGAAAGCATGGGAAATCTTGGCTAGTTGAGTTGGCTACAGGAGCCAAGAGAAAAGTTTTTGAGTTGGTTAAATCATGTCCAGTGGACATGGATGGACTGAGTACCAAGGAAGATTTGAACAACATCTTGCCTTTGGGATCGTATGATTGCCTAATTGGTATGGATTGGTTGGACCAACACCATGCCATATTAGACTGTCATAACAATACATTCACTTGCTTGGATGAGGAAGGAAATCAGAGAGCAGTGCAAGGAATTCCTAGGGCAGTTATGGTCTAGGAAATCTCAGTAATGAAGCTAAAGAAGTCTTACAGGAAAGGCTGTCAAATATTTGCAGTGCATATGGATGAAACACCTAAGGATAAGGTGCCAAAATTGGAGAATCATTCAGTCCTGAAATATTTTTAAGATGTGTTCAAACAGATACCAGAGACACCTCCAAAGAGAGATATTTATTTTCTATAAATTTGATGCCTGGGGCAACTCCAATATCAAAGACTCCCTACCGAATGAGCACACTAGAATTGAAAGAACTGCAAATGTAGCTTGAATAAATTTTAAATAAGGGGTACATACGCCCAAGTGTGTCACCTTGGGGTGCCCCAATGTTATTTGTGAAGAAGAAAGACGGGACCCTAAGATTGTGCATTGACTTCAGACAGTTAAATAAAGTAACTATGAAGAACAAGTATCCTCTACCAAGGATTAATGATCTCTTTGATTAGTTGAAGGATGCAAGGATATTTTCAAATATAGATTTCAAGTCAGGATACCATGAGGTAAGGATTAAAGATGAAGACATCAACAAGACCATCTTCAGGACAAGGTATGGTCATTATGAGTTCACAGTGGTTCCATTTGGGTTATCAAATGCACCAATTGTTTTCATGTGCTTAATGAATGGTGTTTTCCAAGAATATTTAGACAAGTTTGTCATTGTCTTTTTGGATGAAATCCTTGTATATTCCAAGACAGAGGAAGAGAAGGAGAAACACTTGGGGATGGTGTTGTAGGTGCTAAGAGAGCACCAACTGTTTGATAAGTTGAGCAAGTGCTAATTTTTTCCAAAATTGAATCCACTATTTGGGACATATAATATCGAAAAGAGGGAATAACAGTAGAACCTGAAAAGGTTGAATCCATTAAAGGGTGGAAAACACCTAAGAATGTGACAAAATTCAGATCCTTCATGGGTCTAGCTGGCTACTACAGGAGATTCATTGCAGGATTCTTGAGGATTGCTCACCCAATCACTTCCTTGCAAAGAAAAGGGGTAACATTTCAATGGACAGAAGAATGCGAAAAGAGCTTCCAACAATTGAAGTAGTTGTTAACCAGTGCTCCAATTCTGAATATTGTAGATCCAGATGAAGAATTTGTGGTTTGCACAGATGCATGCAAAGAAGGACTTAGTGGAGTCCTCAACCATAATGAGTTTGTGATATGTTTTGAATCCAGGAAATTGAAAGAGCATAAAAGGCTCTATGCCACTCACGATTTGGAGTTGGCAACCATATTTCATGCGTTAAAGAAATGGAGACACTACCTCATGGGAAAGAGGTTTAAGTTGAGGACAGACCATAATGGTTTGAAATATTTTTTTGATCAACCTACTTTAAATTCCAGGCAGAGCAGATGGTTGGTATTCCTATGTGAATATGACTTTGATATCAAGCACATCAAAGGAAAGGATAACAAAGTGGCTAATGAACTCAACAAGAGATTGCATGGACTACATGCTACAACCATCAGCATGTATCAAACCGATCCTAAAGACATAATTGTGGAAGCTGCAAAAGCAGATTTGCAGTACATGGAAATGGTAACAAAGTTACAACAAGATAAGATTCTACATAAAATATAAGATTATAGATTTGAAGTTGATGGAACACTCTTGTACAACAAATTTTTTTATGTACCCATTTATCATGAATTGAGGAGTATGATCTTGAAAGAGATGCATAATGTGCCTTATGTTGGGCACCTTGGATATCAAAAAATAGTGGCAACAGTCAAGAGCCATTACTATTGGCTAGGCATGAAGAAAGAAATTGCAGAGTACATCGCCAGATGTATGGAGTGTCAAAGGTTCAAAGCTAAGCATAGACACCCAACTGGGTTGCTACAACCATTACCCATTCCTGAGTGGAAGTGGGAAGTGGTGACAATGGATTTCATCACAGGATTACCCAGAACAAACAAGCAACATGATTCCATCATGGTGGTGGTAGATAAGCTTACGAAGGCTGCCCATTTTATTCCCTTGAAGACTACTCACACGACAACTAATGTTGTTGATATTTATATGAGGGAAGTAGCATGATTGCACGGTATTCCCAAGACAATTGTGTTTGACAGAGACCCGAAATTTACCTCGAAGTTTTGGAGAGGATTATTCAAGGGGTTCAACACGAACCTGAACTTCAACACAACTTATCATCTTGAGTCTGATGGACAAACAAAAAGAGTAAATCAAGTGATAGAAGATATGTTAAGAATGTATTTGATGGACAAACCATCCATACAGGAAGACTACCTACACTTGGTAGAGTTTGCTTACAACAATGGGTACCAAGCATCATTGAAAATGAGCCCATTTGAGGCACTTTATGGCAGAAAGTGCAATACACCGATAAGTTGGGACAACCCAGCTGATAGAGAAATAATTGGGCCAGAGTTGCTCAGGGAAATGGAAGAGTAATTGTTAAATATAAATTAGAATTTGAAGGTTGCCCAAGATAGGCAGAAAAACTATTCTGAAAAAGGCAGAACCCACAAGGAGTGTAAAGTGGGTGATCATGTTTTCCTCAAGGTGAAAGCCAACAGAAGTTCCCTGAAGCTGGGAAACTGTTCCAGGTTGGAAGCCAGATATTGTGGACCGTTTGAAATTCTAGAAAGGATTGGAAAAGTAGCTTATATGCTTGCATTGCCTGCATGCATGACTATTCATAACGTATTTCATGTCTCATTTATCAAGAAATATATACCTGATGCTAATCATGTGATTGATTGGAATGTGATTCAGGTGGAGCAAGAAGGTGCTTTACAAGTGCATTTGGTGTGCATACTGGACCAAAAAAGAAAGTAGCTCTGGAATCGATCCATAAGGCTTGTAAAGGTTCAGTGGACTTGGTATAGTCCTGAGGATGCAACATGGGAGCATGAAGATGCTATGCAGGCAGAATACCCACATCTTTTTTAAGATTTTGAAAATCTTGATGATGTTGTGTAAATGAGTTGCACTGAGGAAAGTGCAAAAATAAGGGGAGGGGATTGTAATATCCCAAGGTCGAGCCCCAGTTGTAATTATGAATGTAACATGTTTTGTAGGCTGGTGAACCAAGTAATTATAAGCTGGTAGGCTTATGTGTTTATTAGGTCGGAGAGCCTAGATGTTAAAGGCCAAGAGCTTGGTTTGTACATGCAGATATTCATATTATTAAATAACAATATCGTTGCGTGTAGACCGACCATGAAGAAAGAGTTATGGGGGACTAAGCTCCACTAGGATGGGTAAGGGAAGGGGGATGAGAGGCTAGGAGAAAGGGGCTAAGCTTGAGGGTTTAACCCAAGGGAATATTATAATGTATTTCCTGAAAATACTAAAGTTGAGAAATAAACCCTATTATCCTTAGTTCTGTTGGGGAAAGGAACAAACTCCAAGTGGAGAGGGACGAGCTCCCAAGAGAGCCATGTGTCAAACTGGACACATGTAGTTTTATAGGGGAAAATTCGTCGTTGTGGGGGTGGGATCACCATTCTTTTCCATGCTCCCCACTCTCATAGGTACTAAGACTGAGCATTCACACAAACAACCATTTTTCCTCCTTTGTTGACCTATGCAATCTCTTAAACCTGCACGCACCTCTGAGCATGAATGCACCTCTAGAACCTGTAGACATTGAGCCATATCCTATCATTCTGAAATGACCAACATACCTGTACCTTAGCTGAATTCTGAAGGGGCTTCACCAGAGCCTATTGTTGGTTATCTGAGAGCGGGAGTGAAGAAGCAAGTTGTCCGGCCTGTGGATAGAAGAAGCAGGTTGTCGGGCCTGTGAGAAACTCTCTCCAGGTGAGAGAGTGCGTTGAGGAAGTGATTTCTCCTAGAGGGAGTCTAATAGCATCTACAGAGCTCTAAGAATTCCTTATCCAACCTCTTTTTGAAGCCCTGTAAAGGTAGGTTAAGAAACCGATGGATTGTGGGACAGTGAAGGTGCATACTCCTGGGGTGGGACATGCATGTGGGGAATGAGAGTCTGTGAGCTGTGGGCGTAAGTGGATCCTTGGAGGAAATCCTTCTTGTTGTACTATGAAACTTCTTGTTGGCCCTGCCTAGCCTAGGAATCCCTTTCTCGGTGGATTTTAGTCCCAACTCGGGGGTGACCCACTGGTGAGAGTGACGAGCAGCGTGGTGTAAGGTTGGGAGGTTCATGGAAGGTCTGCACGCAGTTGGTGTACTTCAATTAAGAGATAGGTATCATTTATGTGATTAATGGTTAAATGATGTATTTTAGTGCATGTTTGTGATTCTTGTAATAATATCACGTGTTTCGCTGCATGTATATTTCCATATTATCTATTTTTATTCCTGTTAAGGTTATATGTGTTTTATTCCACAAAAGAGCTATGTCTGCCATTGCCCACCAGGTCTATGGTTGGGCATGGACAATTTAATTACCTATAAAAGATCTTGAGACCACATGTGTCTGAGGTAGCGTGCTCCCGACCTGTTGGTACCTCGGTCGGGGGACATTACAAAATGGTATCAGAGCAAAAATATGTTTATGGAGTGATGTTTCCCGGCCTGTTGGTGGTTGGGGACATTACAAGGATGGACCATGCCTTGTATTATCTACAACCCTTTGCAACCAGATAGTTGTCACAAACAAATATGGGAAGAATAAGAAGGGTTTCTTCACAACCATACAATCTAATGTAAGTATGGTTTTATTCACAAAAACAAACTCATTTTCCTTTGAGAAAATCTTCCCCTTCTTGGCTTATCCTTTTGGGTTCATCGCCAATCAACATATGTCTAAATTCCTTAAGGAATTTATCTAAAGAATAGGGTACTAAAATTGAATTGACTCACTGTCAACATATCAATTTGATCTTAGGGGCAACCCCTCAAATATATTACAGTAGATGACTGCCAAGACCATATACACGGACATAAATAATTTGAGTTTTAAAATTGTTGGCCCGCTGAAAGGAAATCTCATTTGAGATGACCTTGGCCCAATAAAAAATGCCTTCTTTTCGAAAGGAAAAATTTAATATATACAAGACTGACCTGGGAATGTGGGAAGTGGATTCTCTTTCCATTAAACACTTGAACAATCATGAAAAATTACAGTACGGCTCCACCAACAAAGATATGTCGATGGTCGATAGGTCGGACGAAATTTCTATGGATAGAACCATAAAATCCTTTAACAAATTCACTCCACCACCATAAGAACCCATGAAAGGGTCAAATTTCAAAAGCTTAAGATTTATATTAGAAGTGGGAATTCAGAGCATTCTTTTGAATATCTTCGGAGTTAATAGAACAAAGTTCTTCCCCTCTTGATTTTTTTCTTTCTTTTTGGGTCGAATTGACGAGCACACCAGGAAACTAGCTCTCCAAAGTCAAAAACTTCATGGATACAACCAACATTTTCCAAGCATGTGGTCCATATTTTGTTAATTTTCTTATCTTCAAGAGTTAATCTCTTGTACCACTGATATGCCACAAACCAATGGAAGTCTTTGTCTTGCAAAACGAGAGAGTTGGTACTATCTTCACAAAAAGGCTATTTCCTTCTTCTAGTTGCCATATTCCTTATTTTGATATACATGATAGGATCACTTATAAATTACGGAGCCCAAGTTTATTTAAAGGCTAAGTGCATGAATTACATTTATTAAACATCCTTTCCATACATACAAATTTATTTTGAAATGTGGGCAACAATAAATGGAAGTTATTTTGACAAAATTTTTTTATGGGAAAGTAGGATAATTAATTCACATTATGCATGGATCACCGCCCATTAAATTGCAAATTGAAACTCATTAATGTGCAATAAGTGACCCTTGAATAACGTGCAAGGCGCACGATGTATGTAAATATTTCACTAAATAAAGATGGAGAGAGAACGATCCTTATAACATTTGTAGTGCAGAACTTCAGAAGTGCATAAGTGTGAAGGTGTGGGGGTATGGTGAATCTAGAGGTGTGGGGGTATGGTGTGTGTGGAGAGCGGGATATGCAAGGTGCTCCACACAAGAGTTGTGCAAAAAGGGGTACTATGTTGAGAGGAAGGTTGTGTAGAGAGAAGAGTGATGATGGGTCTTCCTCACAAAGAGAAGTTTGAAATAAAATTAAGTGTTGGGTTGTGCAGAACATGACTTGCATGAGAAAATGTTTTTTGTGGAGTGCAGGGAAATTGTTGTAGAAAAGGGAATCCTCGCATGGGATAGAGAATCCCGCACAAATCAATAAAATAGATAAGTGTGGTGAAATTGTGTTCCCAAGTATAAACAAAGGAAAAATGGGTAGAGAAAGGTTTGTATGTATGGAAAAAAATTAAAAGAAGGGGACACAAGAAAATGGGTCGACATTTTGGCTCCAACTGTGAGATAGTGACGCCCTGAGGGTTGTTGAGAACACAAAAGGCCTTAATCCATGGGGCAATGGAGTCGAGCGAAAATTTATACACGATGGACTTTACAAGAGGAATATACACATAAATGATACAGAGTTGAATATATACATTTTTTCAGAGCCATAGATAAGATCAGGAGAAGAAATGTTTGAGATGTTGTCCATTGACAGACAATTTCAAAACTTGGTCATCCATTGCTTTTAACATGTATGAATTGAAACCAAATTTTTTTTCGATTTGGTAAGGTCCAATCTATAGGGCATCAAACTTAGAGTGCAATGTAGGTTTCTCTTTGTCCTTATTCCATAATAAGACAAACTGATCTATGCAAAAATATTTGACTGTGATTTTTCACTACTTCTTGCCTCTTTTGAATATTCATCAATGTGTGTTCTCTTTGTTCCTCTAGCTACATTAATTGATGAAATCGAGCTTGCATTTGTGTAGCAATAGCTAATGCATTCAACTCAAAATGTACTGGAAATCAAGCATCTTTTCCATAGACTAAGGAGAATGGAGAATGTCAAGTGCTATTTTTTCGTGTTATTCTATTGACTCATAATGCATGTAGGAGTTTCTTATGCCAGCGGTTTTGGTTTGTTGCGACTATTTTCTTGCGAATCTACACCAGAGTTTTATTGGTTGATTCAACCAATCAATTTCATTGAGGATAGTAATTTGATAATTGTCCCATTACTATGCCAAATTTACCACAGAAGATAATAAATTTGGAACTTATAAATATTGAACCATTATATGTAATAAACTTCTCTAGAACACCAAATATTGATCAAATATTCTCTTGTAAAAACTAGATAAGATGCTCAGTATTAGCTTCCTTCAAAGTTATTGTTTTAGGCCATTTTATGAAATAATCAATTGTTGTTACTATGTAAGAATGGCATTTGTTGTATTTAGGATGTATGGGACTAACAACATCCAAACCCCATTGAGTGAAAGGACTTTCCACTATGATTGTTTTTAGAGACACGACGACCCTCTTTTCTTTACCTGAGAACTTTTGGCATGACACACATTTTCTTACAAAGGTATGTACATCTTTGAATAATGTTGGCCAAGGCCAATAAAAACTGGCTTGAATGATTCCGTGAGACATTACCATTGGAGAAAATTGACCACCACAAAGACCTTCATGTATTTCCCTTATAACTTCAATGGACTTTGAGAGGCTCAGACATCTTAAAAGAATACCATCAAAATTTCTTTGAAATAATATCCTAGAAATCAATACATAAGAATTTGATTTCATTTTCAATCATCTCCTCTCTTTTGTTGTCATACCATTTGGAAATTGTCCCGACTTCAAATAAAAGATAGTATTTTTGTACCATTCAGATCTTTCCATTAACTCATCTTGTGTAGCAAGGGTTTTGTCAATGTTTACCGCTTCAATACCTCCAAATAGCTTGCATAATCCTTGTCCTTTCACAAATTTTAGTAATTTTATCTCTACATCATATTCTTGTAATTTGGCCAACCAATTGGGCGGATATGGCACATAGGCGGTCACATGAGATATCATGATGTAATTCTTGAAGTAGGATACTGCCTTGACTAAGGAAAATCCTTTGTTTTACATGGGAGCATACTTCAACTCATAATCTTGTAAACATTTACTCATAAAGGAAATAGGATGTTCTTCCTTCATATTATTCTTCTAAGTTAGTATTGCAACAATAATTTATTCTAATGAAAAATAGTAGATAATGTAATATTTCTCAAAATCGGGACTAATTAGGACTGGAGCTGTGGATATTGCAAACTTTATGTTCAATAAAAATTTATGAGCTTATTCAGACCATTCAAAAACATGATCCCTTTTTAGCGACTTATTAGGTTTGACAATAGCAGCATAATCAAGAACAAATCATCCGACAAAGTTTATTTTCCCAAAGAATCATTGAACTACTTTATGGGTGGTGGGAGGCTTCAATTTTGCAATGGATTTAATCATTTTTGGGTCTATATAAATTCCATATTTGATTATAATGTGTCCCAACAATTTTCCTTCTGATATGTCAAACATACATTTCTTTAAGTTAAGAGATATTCCATGTAGTCTACATTGTTAAAAAAACTCGTCTAAGATGTAAGAAATGTTGTTCCCTCAATTTTGAATACACTATTAAACTATCTTGATAATATGCCATGATTTTTCCTATCATCTCATTGAATGCGTGATCCATTTCTCTTTGAAATGTTGCTCCAACATTCATCAATTCAAATGGCATTCAGATGTAAGCATGTGTTATCCATGGTGTTGTAAAAGTTGTCTTATGTATGTCTTCATCTACTACTAGTATCTGATTGTACCCAGAAAATCCATCCAGTATGGACATTACTATTGAACCAGTGACTTATTGTAATAACATTTTCATGTTTGAAAGAGTTTAAGAGAAATTTGTTGAGATCTCAAAAATAGACACAGTCGAATTTCTCCATTATTTTTCCTTACTACCACTGGATTTGAGATCCAATCAGAATGTCTGACTGGAATTTTTTTTCCTACCCTTTCCATCTTTTCAAGCTCCAATTTAACCAAATGTTTGAGTTTAAGATTAATTATTATTGGCTTTTTTCTGACTATTTTGGTTCCTTTCTTCAAAGGTATAACATGCTAGATTATATTTTTATCATATTCTTTGAGATAATAGTCCATGCAAAAATATCATAAAATTCTGTAAAGAGTTGGATATAGTGGTTAATTTCATCATTGGTACATGTACTACCCAAGTTCAAAATTTTTGGGTTTTTTGGGTTCCCCATATTTACTTTTTTGAGTTTCTTGAACTCTTATGAGCGATAACTCTTCTTCTGACTTGTCTTTCATGATTTGATCATCTCAAGTAAACAATGATTCTAAGTTAACAAGATCCTTTAAATCACTTGCATGATTAAAATATTTGGAATTTTTGTTTTCTATAGGTTCTTCTTCATCAAAATTTTAGCTTACAAGAAATTCCACAACATGTTCTTCATTTTCAAAAATTTGCCAAAAATCTTGGTTATTTGGGATAGATGGTCAAAATATCACCTTGCATGGAAAGAGTTGTTTGATGTTTCTGGATTAGAAAGTGAAGCGGATACTGCCAATGAATCAACCCTTTGATTTTTTTCTCTTTTAATGAAGGATATGTTAAAAGAGTTGAATGTTTGGATGAGGTCCCAAACTCTTTCAGCACAAGCCTTCAATTTTTCCTTCTTGATATATATCTTTTTCGGACCTGATTGATGACTAATTATGAATCTCCCATGACTACAAGATCAATAATCACCATCTGATGAGAAAGAGTTAATACTTGGATTAAAGCTTTATATTATTCCTTATTATTTGTGCATTCAAAATATAATCAAAATGAATGAGGATGCAATTCCCCCTATGGGTTTTTAAAAACGACACCTGCTCCAAATCCATCTTTTGAGGAAGCTCCGTCAAAGAAAAAATTTCAAAATCCTTGGAATGAGGCTTGATCATTTTCTTCAATCTTGATATCATCCTCACACAAAATGGTATAACTACCATGACCAACATCAATGTAATCTATCACTGTTTCTATTTCTTTCTTTTTGAATAGAAGAGGATTTCTATTTTCATGTGGTATCTTAGTGAGTCCTTCATTTTTATTTGGTAAAATCATACAACTCCCATCATTCATTATGTATCCTCCCAAGGAAAAACATTATTCTCTTCTTAGAACAACACCATAGGCTACAGGTAAGTCTACCACAATTATAGTAAGCATTGTTGTGACATGAGGTTCAAAGCTTATCCATGCACACAAATCTTTTTTTTCTCCATATGTTGGGACCTTTATTGAATCAATTGCATAGATACTTTATCCCTTATCATAATACTTGGTGCATTCCAAACCAATTCTTGCATTATGGAAAAAAGCATGATATTATTTGTAGCACCATTATCTACCATGCAATTGTGTAATATCAATTCAGGTGTCTCCAAAGATATATAAAAGGGAGGGATTTTTCCTCTCGTTCTTGAAAAAGGAGTAGAACATTGTTATTGATCCCTGATAATTGTTGTCTCTACTCTTGTATCAAGATTATCTTCATTTTCCAATACTTTGAGTAAATTTTCCTTTTGTTGGGGAATATTCACCACTTATAAAAATGGAAGGGTAATTTGCAATTTTGTCAAGTCATCAATAATATTATAAGTCATCTTGGAAGAAATTCCTCTTTCATCATTTTTCTGTGAATTTTTCCCCATATTCTTTTCAGAAATGGAAGATCCCCCTTTAGATCCTTTTGTATTTTCCATTTGTGAAGGAACATGATTTTTTCCTTGAAACTTATTCAATTGAGCCCTTGTTTGGACTACATTGTCTTTCCCCTTGTTTAAAAATTTATCTTATTCATTTACCAAGTCTCCTTCTGAAAGTATCATTGCATCATCATCCATATCCATGGATTCAATAATTCTAGCAGGTGCAACATTATTGACCTCCGGAGGATCCAATAATTGATCTTCATCTTTGAGAAATTCCTCATTTATTTCATTCATTACAACCACATTAGGTTTTGAAAACGAGGAGCTCTAGGCCTAGGATTATCATCATTCTAGTTTCTTTATAGACATTCCATGAAACCGTACGTGGGTGCTCCCATATTTTGGTGTTGTTCTCATGATCTTTGATCTTCAACTCTCCTTAACCAAATTATCTTATTATCCATCTGTCTAATAGTTCTATTCAATTGTGCAATTTATGCATCTTGATTTACACAAGCAAGTTCATTTTGGAGAGGAAAGGCTCTAACATTTGGTGGTTGACCCTGAAATATCCCTCTTGCAACTGCTCTACCATGTTCATTTCAGATTGGTGTAGACATGTTCTAATTTGAAACTTCAAGGGACATCATTTGTTGTTGTACTCTTCCTAAAATAATATCAAGATATGCATTTATTTCCAACATAAACATATCTTCCTCCATTTCTTTTTCTTTCTCATAGACTTATTTAATGTAGTGATTCGAGCATATTTGATTGCATATTTTACATTGGCAGACATTGCATTTTTGAAACATCCCAAAATGACAAGGTGAGTAGGACGTTGATTTTCTGGTATTCTTTACAAGGTTCTAAAAAATTGAAGATTAAAATCTCTATTCTTTTCATTTTTTCCAAGTGAATATGAGTAAATTATGTCAATAGAATATGATATGCAACATGTTGAGCATATCTACCCATAAATGCATACTCAATATCATCGAAACATGTGATCGAATTTTTGGTAAATACCGGTCATAAGTTGGGCCCATTAAAGTTTGAAGATACACTATAACCATAACATCATCATGCACCACTCCATGTATATCACAGATTGTTAAAAATTGATCCAAATGTTTATCAAGATTCATTATCCCATCACCATTGAATATTGGCAATATCCCAATTGGAAGACTCAGAAATTGGTGTTGTTCACCTTGAAGAGGCAGAGGACTTATTCTTTCTCTTTGTCTTTGGTTTATTTTTTTGTCATGATTTCTCCCACCTTCTCGACTTTCTTCATTTATTGGGTCGTCATTTCTTTCCTCATTGTTCGCCATCTCTTCTTGATGATCAAAAATTGGTGAAGACATAGAAGTCTGAACTGCACAACTATTGGTTTGTTCAATTATCTTTCTTCTACTCCTTGTTATGGGTCCTTTCAAATCTTTTAAGTGTCTAGTATTGACAATATTTAGTGGAGTCACCTTTCAAAGTTGTGAGGAACCTGAGGTTCCTGTTGAGCCAATGCTTGCCAATATCGTTCTAATTCTTCTATATTCTTGATTGTTTTAAGAACCAATGCATATAATTGATTCAAAATGCTACTTTGGTCGTCCAATCCAATGAGAAGATGAGGTTGGATTGGATCAGGATGAGTCATATACTGGGGGTAAAATACTAAAATTCATTCGAGTCCCCAGTATGGTCGCCAAAATGTTGATCTCTCTTACTGTCAAGAACTACATTCAACCTCCTAGGATCTTCTTGGAGACTAATCAATATTTCCCTCTACGTTTTTATAGAGGTGGTACTCCTCTTTCTCACTCAAATATTTAATAAACTTGATCAAAAAATATATTCAAACATTCATAACATGAACACCTGTGAGTGGACCAGGTGGTAAAACAACTGATAAAATAATAAATGAATTATAAAAAGAAGATGGTAACCTCACATGAAAGAATAACTAAATCCATTCATTTAGGTAATGAGAAAAAGGGATTCGAAGCAAGACTCATAGATAAAAAAATAACTATAGTGGTCCATAAATTAGATAAATTTAAATGATTTCATTCATCGAAACTCATAAGATGCATAGTAAAAACACATGCGAGATCTCATGCTTTATAAAAATTATGAAACCATAAATGTTATAAACTCTTGGAAATAGCTCTCCACGATAGTAAAAAAATATTACAAATTAAATGTTCAAGTTCGAATGAAGTTTTTGAATATCGCAATACACAATGATCCTGATACTTAAACGATAAAAGTAAAGGTTTTTGTCCAAACATACTGGGATTGGGGCTCCCGTGGACCATATAAAGTAGTAGAAGAAACCTAGAATAAAAGGAGGAATGTAGTCAGGGATTGGCTTTACAATTGAGAAATACACTTAATAGAGTTGAATGATCAAAGACTGGGATGAAGGAAGGGAAATGCTTCGAAAAGAAAAATGCTCACAGAATGGCAAATGAATGATAGACATATGGATGTATCTCTCTCTTGATAAGGATATTTGATGATCGATGATGCCATTGTTCCTAGGGTCTTCGTCTCTTATATAGGTGCAACAAGATTTTTTGAAATAACCACTTTTCGATAGTTATTATGGGAAATAGCTCTCTACGATAGTCAAAAAATATTACAAATTAAATGTTCAAGTTCAAATAAAGTTTTTGAATATCGCAATACACAATGATCTTGATACTTAAACAATAAAAGTAAAGGTGTTCGTCCAAACAGACTGGGTTTGGGGCTCCCGTGGACCATATACATTAGTAGAAGGAACCTATTAGAAAAGGAGGAATGTAGTCAAGGATCGGCTTTACAATTGAGAAATACACTTAATAGAGTTGAATGATCAAAGACTGGGGTGAAGGGAAATGCTTCAAAAAGAAAAATGCTCACAGAATGGAAGAGGAATGATAGACAGATGGATGTATCTCTCTTTTGATAAGGATCTTTGAAGATCGATGATGCCATTGTTCCTGGGGTCTTCGTCTGTTATATATGTGGAACGATATTTTTTGAAATAACCACTTTTCGATAACTATTATGGGTTATCTATATCTTCCAATGAATTTTTGAGCCACTCATCAATATAATCCTTCATTGGAATGACAATGATGTCTTGTTTAACCCTTATCATGAATATTTCATCTTCAATTTCTTTGAAATCATAGTGTATCTACTCTATTAATGTCAGGTGGTATTCATTATTATTCACAAAAGTAACCAACCACCACTTGATTTCGTCCTCTGGGAAATCAATGAGTTCATCAAACTCATTGGCTCATGATGATTTGATCATGCTCAACTCCCCTTCCAGTTGTTCTTTTGTTATTATGCCTGAATCTCTAACAAATTGTGGGCCTTCAAGCTCCTTGACACTTTCTAATGATTTCAAGAATGCATTGCTTATTTTATCATTTACTCTTGCACAACTGGCAATTGAATCTCTTAACATGTGTATCCCTGCCATCCATCATGATTTTAGTTGTTTTATTCTTCAATTTAAAGGTAGTTGATGTTGACTTCTATGATATTCGCTTAGAATTGTAACCCGTGCAACAAAAGTACTGAAGGCATTTTTATAGTATACTTCATCGTGATCCAGATCTTTTTGCAAGTATTTTGTTAAGTTAGCAATTTTTTGAGACAGGTTCCTCCGATTTATGGTGACTTCCCATGCTTGCAAAATAGTAGTAAGCCACTTAATAATATTCTCAATGACATAAAACTTGACTCCATTTAGTAACTTAGCGGATTTCCTTATCTTTACTAATGTTTCGGGTGTACTAGGGGTCATTTGATCAAGTACAACAATGGCCAAAGGATTTTCAAACAATGGATTGGGACTTAATGTGTCCTCAAGCTCAGTTATTCTTCTTTTAAAATTGACATTTTTCAACTCTTTCTCAGAGATAGAATGGGTAAGAGCATCTCTAGTTGTGAGATGTAATTTAAGGAGTCCCGAGGGTCCGACTCCCGAGACATAAAATTATGAATTCCATGTTTTGGTCACTTTCTTATTTTTCACATGGACTTTCTCTATTTGTAATTTTCTCTCTTATTTATTATATTTGCATTGTGTAGTGTCAAATATTTCTCTTCAAAAATTGTCGACTCTTCATGAGCCAACTCCTTTGCAAGTTGCTAACTTTCAGTGATTCTATGTGATACCCAATCAGGCATTGTCAATTTCCATATCAACTACATTCCTCGAGCTTCTTGAATTTTGTGAGTCGTTTCTGCTTGGTCTTCTCTTTCTATTTTGTTGAGATACGACATGTGCTTTTTCAATATCAACTGAGGCAGGGTCTTCTCCATCATCTCCTCCAGTACATCCTTTATTTTTATCTCCTCTACTCACATTTGCTTCATGTTTCTTTTGTGTAGAGGAGGAACTCCTACATGAATGGGGAACATAAGAAGATTGTATGCCGGTCATGTCTTTTCCTCTTTGCCTTGTTTTTATTTAAGTGTTTTATCTAACTTTCATGACCAAATCATCATTAAATATATGCTTATCCTTTTTTATTGGGATATTTGAGTCGCTATCACTAATTTATTCAGAAATCCTTGTGAAAAGGTTGGTGTATCTCATGGATGCTAAGTGTTCGGAGAACAGTCCTTCTGGAGTTATCTTAGGAGTTCTCCTTCCTTAAAGTTGAATGGGGTAAGCATTTCAGATATTTTCATTAAATGGGTGGAATTCCTCATTGTCGTATCGACAACATGAAAGGGTAATGAAATAAATTGCTTTTTTTTTTCTATGTCAAACATGATGGACCATTCCTTGTATTTTCTACAAACCTATGCAACCAGATACCTGTCACAAACACATATCGAAAGAAGAAAAGGGGTTTCTTTACAACCATACAATCTAATGCAAGCATGGTTATCTTCACAAAAACAAACTCCCTTTCCTTCGAGAAAATATTCCCCTTCTTGAGTTATCCTTCTAGGTTCAACTCTAGTCAACATATGTCTAAATTCCTTAAGGAATTTATTTTGAGCAAGGAAAAAATGGAAAGGTGCCTTGTGTTCCCAAAGACTAGGGTACCAAAATTGAACTGGCTCATTATCAACATCTAAATTTGTTCTTAGCGAGAACCCCTTAAATACATTATAGTAGGCGACTGCTAGGACCAGATACATAGTCATAAAGAATCTCTAAGTTTTAGAATAGTTGGCCAACTGAAAGGAAATATCATTTGAGATGACCTTCGCCCAGTCAAAAATGACTTCTTTTCAAAAGGAAAAATGTAATATATACAAGACTGACCTGGGAATGTGGGAAGTGGATTCTCTTCCCATTAGGTGAGCAAACAACCATGAAAAATCATGGTATGGATTTGCCAACGGAGATATGTCGATGGCTGAGAGGTCAACCGAAATTTATGTGAATGGAACCATAAAATCATTTAACAAATTCATTCCACCACCCTAAGAATCCATGAAAGAGTCAACTTCTAAAAGCTTAAGAATTGTATTGGAAGCAGGAAGTCAAAGCATTCTTTTGAATATATTTGGAGTTAATAGACCAGGGTTCTTCCCCTCGAGCGATACTTGAATTCTTTTTCTTTATGGGTTGAACCAATGAGCAAACCAGTAAACTAGCTCCCCGAAGTAAAAAAAATTAGGCATACAACCAACATTTTCCAAGCTTGTAGTCCATATTTTGTTATTTTTCTTCTATTCAAGAGTTAAGCTTTGATACCATTGATATGCCACAGACCAATGGAATTCTTTGTCTTGGAAGGCAGGAGAGTTGGTAGTATCTCCACAAAAAGGCTATTTACTTTTTCTAGTTGCCATATTTCTTATTCTTTCAATGCATTTTGATATACGTGATAATATCACTTATGAATTACGGATCCCAAGCCTATTTAAATGCTAAGTGCATGAATTACATTTATTAAAGATCCTTTCCATATGTACAAATTCCTTTTGAAATACGGTCAACAACAAATGGAAGTTATTTTGACAAGAAAGAGATTTATGGGAAAGCGGGATAACTAATTCACATTATGACCAAATTATTGCCATTTACCTTGCAAATTGGAACTCATTAATGTGCAATAAGTGACCTTTGAAGAACATGTAAGGTGCATGATGTATGTAAATATTTCATTAAGGAAATATGGAGAGAGATCAATCCTTATAACATTTGTAGTGTGGAACTTCAAAAATGCGGAAGTGAAAGCAGGATATGCAAGGTGCTATGCACAAGAGTTGTGCGGGATAATATGTATGGCGGGATAACATGTTGTGTAGAAAGAGGTATTGTGCAGAGAGGAAGGTCGTGCAAAGAGGAGAGAAATGATGTGTCTTCCGCACAAAGGGAAGTTTGAAATAAAACTAAGTGTTGGGTTGTGCGGGACATGACTTGTGCAGGAAAGTATTTTGTGCAGAGTAAAAGGAAATTGTTATAGAAAAGGGAATCTCTTCATGGGATAGGGAATCCCACACAATTCAATAAAATAGCCAAGTATTGTGAAATTTTGTTCCCAAGTCTAAAAAAAAAGGAAAAATGGGTGGAGAAAGGGTTGTATGTATGGCACAAAAGTAAAAGCAGGAGACACATGAAAATGGTTCAACATGGGCCTAAAGGTTAAGCACATGTGTTTCCTCCTTGGAGGTTACATGTTCAACTCAAGAGTGGGATAGGGTATGTACACCTCCGTAGACTTTAGCAGTCAAATCATTGTGTGGAGGGGGTCCCTTGTCCCACAAACAAGGGGGTATCATACACCAATTCGGTGTTTGTCTTGGTAGTAACTTTAAAATTAGATTATTATTGTTATTATTATTATATTATATTTTGATAGGACTTCAAGAGCCATCATAAAAAAAGAGTTACTTAATTTAATATTAATAAACTCAAGGATGACACACCATGCAATGCAATTTAATATTGATGAACTCAAGGATGACACACCATGCAATGGTTCTTTTTAGTAGGAGCTTACCCTTAGGTTATTGGTATTTGTAATCTAGACTATTAAAAATGGATATTGATATTGTTTAAAAATGGATATTAATATGTCTAGTATCTTTAGAGTTGATCCGGATTATTTTCGGCATGAAATGAGAGCGGAGATATAATAAAGAAAGGCACAAAAATATCACGCATATTCAATAATATAACAGAAATATATCAGAGATGCAACCCTTAACATAGAGATACAGTAATACACGATTTCTATTAATGAAAGAAATGTACAGAGACTGTAAAAATACAGAGTGAAAGACTCGCTAGAATGGTGGCAGCTTATCTCTGAGAAGAGATGTGACGACTACTTGCATTTGCAAGAAGATGATTACAATGAGGCTCTGAAGGCATTTTTACAATAAACAGGAATTCCAAAAACCCTAGACATCCAAAAACCTAACCCTAGGAGAAGAAGCGCCAAAAGTCATGTGGGCCCCGTTTGGGTAAGTTAGTACATCAACTTCTCGGGGTCATAACTTTTGCATACGATATATGTTTTAGGCATATAATAGCTCGTTGGAAAGGTATCGTTGAGGAGATTCATTTTGGGGGATCAATTATTCCTTTAGATATCATTGAGAGCCTCGATCTCGAAAAACCTTCATTTAGGCCCTCAAAATGGCCCCAGAAGTTAAAACTTGCTAAAAATAGTAAATTGCCAAAATTGTCAGAAAACCGTTTTGAGCCAGTTGGAAAAGGTGGGTGGCCACTGATATCCACATGGATCAATCCTCCCTCCTTAGGAAGAAATGGTCTCCATTAAGTTGAGTTCCCGAGTGAGAGGGAGAAGCGTTTGGTCAATCTGCATCTTGGTGAGTTGTTTGTCTTGTTGGAGACATCGTGCTGCTTAGTTTGTGGAAGTTTGTCACAAACCTGTTGAGGTTGAGGTTGTTCAACAAGTCGAGATACATGAGAGGATGGTGTGCAGAAGGAATCTTTGCATTTTTCTCCAGCCTTGTCGACCTACTTCTGTTGGATAGAAGGTGCTTGGGGCAAGGCTGTAGTGGTTGTAGTGTCCTTTTGTTCTCCTTCTGAACAGATTGTGAAGAAGCTAAATTTTGCAGTATGAGATACTACCTTGTGGCACTTTTTAGGTGGAAAAGTAGTCGGAACTACCTCTAGTATTCTGTAGATATGATCCCCCAGAGAAACAATGACACTACGGGGTCAAAACTCATAAATAGCATGGCGCTTCCACATATATGGTTGGCCAAGAGAACATCACAGACATCCAATGGGGCAACATGACATAATACCTCATCCTTGAATGGTTAGATGCCATATGACAATCGACATTGTTGGATGACACAAAGATCTCATCCTTGGCGAAGCCACTCGATGTTGTATGGTTGTGGGTGTGGTGTTGTAGACAATCCCAACCATTTGACGACCTCTGCTAAGATGAGGTTCTTCTAGCTTCCGCTATCAACAATAAAATGCAGCGGGGTCCCCTTCACCCACATCTGTGAATGAAAAAGGCGCTCCCCCTCTTCAGAATCTGTTGGTTCTTCTGGTTGAATTGTTGTGATTGCAACAATAACAGTGGGGTCTACGTCAAATATCTGTCCTTTACCAGTATTTTCAGAATTAGATTCTGAATCAACGTTCAGCTCCTTGTCTTTGATCTCAGCCATCAATGATTGTTTTAAGCGACATTCATAAGTGTTGTGCCAGGGGATTTTGTGGAAATCACACCATTTTCTGGTGTCCTTCTTTGTCTTCCCGTGAAATTTATTTTCCTGTGGCTTGGACTGGCTTTCGAAAGACTGTTTGTTAAGATTGTCTTTCTCATACTTTGGTTGTTGCGTATTTGCAGGCCCGAACTCTCGTTTGTTCTGGTGCTTAAATTTTTTCTCGATTTTAACAGCATATCGATAAGAAGCACCTAGTGATGAGATGTCCAGAAAATCCATTTCAGTTTGGATGTATCTGTGTAGAGCCCCACGGTATTTCAAAACCAAATGTCGTTCGGATTCTTTGATACCCAAATTGGTGCACAAGGTATGGAAGGTATTGGTGAACTCCGGAACTACTTGGCCCCTCTCTTTCCGCAGTGTGGTCCATCTCATGTACTGGTCCTCATAGTTGCCAACAGGATAATACTGTTCCTTTACTGCATCCACAAAAAAATCCCAAGTGGGCTCGACCCCATATATTCCAAACTCCTCTTTGGAACTTTTCTCCCAGTAAGTTTCCCACCAATGTTTGACATGAGGGAGAGCTTTAAGGAGTGCGAAGGTGATTTTTTCTTTGTCGGAAAAATTGTGAACAGATAAATAACCTTCTAGCAGAGTTAACCATTTTTCTAGGGCTTCTGCATCTATCTGTCCTTCAAATACGGGAATATCAAAATTAACTTGTACCTTGAAAGGCGAGGTGCTTCCAAAGTGGTCGATTGATGAATATGTGCATGTTTCTATCGACATGCATTAAAGGATGTGGGAAAAATTCTCCATCATTTTATCCCTCTGTCACATGAGAGCTTGCTCAAGCAACAGACTGAAAGGATCGTCTTCTCCGTTGTTTTTCTTTTCTTCAGCCATTGAGGGTTTCTTGGGTGTGCGAGAGTGATTTTATTTAAGAGAAACAAGCTCGAGACTCAAATTTCTATACTCGGACCTCATCGGGGACATGCACTAAAAAAACGATCAAGAAGAACTTGCTCTGATACCACTGATCCAGATTATTTTCGGCACGAAATGAGAGCAGAGATATAATAAAGAAAGGCATAGAGATATCACGTATATCCAATAATATAATACAAATATATCAGAGATGAAACCCTTAACACAAAGATACAGTAATACACGATTTCTATTAATGAAAGAAATGTACAAAGACTGTAAAAATACAGAGTGAAAGACTCGCTAGAATGGTGGCAGCTTATCTCTGAGAACAGATGTGACGGCTACTCGCATTCGCAAGAAGATGATTACAATGAGGCTCTGAAGGACTTTTTACAATAAAAAGGAATGCCAAAAACCCTAGACATCCAAAAACCTAACCCTGGGATATAAAGCACCAAAAGTCACGTGGGCCCCGTTTGGGTAAGTTAGTACATCAACTTCCCAGGGTTGTAACTTTTGCATACGATCTCTGTTTTAGGCGTATAATAGCTCGTTGGAAAGGTATCGTCAAGGAGATTAATTTTGGGGGCTCAATAATTCTTTAACTTATCATTGAGAACCTATATATTGAAAAACCTTCATTTAGGCCCTTAAAATGGCCCCGAAAGTTAAAACCTGCTAAAAATAGTAAATTGCTAAAATTGTTAGAAAATCATTTTGAGCCAGTTGGAAATGGTGGGTAGCCTCCAATATCCACTTGGATAAATACTCCCTCCTTATCAAAGAAATGATATCCATTGCGTTGAGTTCTCGAGGGAGAGGGAGAAGCGTTTGTTGAATCTGCATCTTGGTGAGTTGCTTGTCTTGTTGGAGACGTCGCGCTCCTCAGTTTGTGGAAGTCTATCACGAACCTGTTGAGGTTGAGGCTATTCAACAAGTTGAGATACATGAGAGGACGGTGTGCAAAAGGAATATTTGTGTTTTCCTGCAGCCTTGTCGACCTACTTCCGTTGGATAGAAGGTGCTTGTGGCAAGGCTGTAGTGGTTGCAGTGTCCTTCTGTTCTCCTTCTAAACAGATTGTGAAGAAGCTAAATTTTGCAGTATGAGATACTACCTTGTGGCACTTTTTAGGTGGAACATTAGTCAAAAATACCTCTGGTATCCTATAGAGATGATCCCCCAAAGAAACAATGACACTACGAGGTTGAGAATCATAAATAGCATGGCACTTCCACATATATGGTTGGACCAAGAGAACATCATAGACATCCAGTGGGGAAACATCACATAATACCTCATCCTTGAAGGGTTGGATGCCATATGACAATCGACATTGTTGGATGACACAAAGATCTCGTCCTTGGCGAAGCCACCCGATGTTGTATGGTTGCAGGTGTGGTGTTGTAGACAATCCCAACTGTTTGACAACCTCTACTGAGATGAGGTTCTTATGGCTTCCACTATCAACAATAAAATGAAGCGGGGTCCCCTTCACCCACATTTGTGAATGAAAAAGGCACTCCCTTCTTCAATATCTGTTGGTTCTTCTGGTTGAATTGATGTGGTCGCGACAATAACAGTGGGGTCTGCGTCAATGATCTGTCCTTTACCAATATTTTCAGAATCAGATTCTGAATCAGGGTTCAGCGCCTTGTCTTTGATCTCGACCACCAATGACTGTTTTGAGCGACATTCATTTGTTTTGTGCCAAGGGATTTTGTGGAAATCGCACCATTTTTCGGGGTCCTTCTTTTTCTTCCCGTGACCTTTCTTTTCCTGTGGCTTGGACTGACTTTCAAGAGACTGTTTGTTAGGGATGTCTTTGTCATACTTTGGTTGTTGTGTATTTGCAGACCCGAACTCTCATTTTTTCTGGTGCTTAAATTTTTGCTCAATTTTAAAAACATATCAATAAGCAACACCTAGTGATGAGATGTCCAAAAAATCCATTTCATTTTGATGTATCTGTGTAGAGCCCCAAGGTATTTCAGAACCAAATGTCGTTCAGAGTTTTTGATACCTAGCTTGGTGCGCAAGGTATGGAAGGTATTGGTGAACTCTGGAACTGCGTATATCCAATAATATAACAGAAATATATCAGATATGAAAACCTTAACACATAGATACAATAATACATGATTTCTATTAATGAAAGAAATGTACAGAGACTGTAAAAATACAGAGTGAAAGACTTGCTAGAATGGTGGCAACTTATCTCTGAGAAGAGATGTGAAGGATACTCACATTCGCAAGAAGATGATTACAATGAGGCTCTAAAGGCCTTTTTACAATAAACAGGTATGCCAAAATCCCTATACATCCAAAAACCTAACCCTAGGAGATGAAGCGTCAAAAGTCATGTGGGCCCCATTTGGGTAAGTTAGTACATCAACTTCTCGGGGTCGTAACTTTTGCATACGATCTCCGTTTTAGGCGTATAATAGCTCGTTGGAAAGGTATCATCGAGGAGATTCATTTTGGTGGTTCAATAAATCTTTCATTTATCTTTTATAACCTATATCTCGAAAAACCTTCATTTAGGCCCTGAAAATGGCCCCGGAGGTTAAAACCTGCTAAAAATAGTAAATTGCCAAAATTGCCAAAAAACCGTTTTGAGCCAGTTGGAAAAGGTGGGTGGCCACCAATATCCACTTGGATCAATCCTCCCTCCTTAGGAATCAATGGTATCCATTGCGTTGAGTTCCCAGGGGAGAGGGAGAAGCGTTCGTTGAATCTGCATCTTGGTGAGTTGCTTATCTTGTTGGAGACATCGTGTTGCTCAGTTTGTGGAAGTTTGTCACGAACTTTTTGAGGTTGAGGTTGTTCAACAAATCGAGATACATGAGAGGATGGTGTGCAGAAGGAATCTTTGCATTTTGTTGTAGCCTTGTCGACCTGCTTCTATTGGATAGAAGGTGCTTGGGGCGAGGCTGTAGTGATTGCAATGTCCTTCTGTTCTCCTTCTGAACAGATTGTGAAGAAGCTAAATTTTGTAGTATGAGATACTACCTTGCGACACTTTTTAGGTGGAACAGTAGTCAGAACTACCTCTGGTATTTTGTAGAGATGATCCCCCAGAGAAACAATGACACTACGGGGTCGAGACTCATAAATAGCATGGTGCTTCCACATATATGGTTCGCCCAAGAGAACATCATAGACATCCAGTGGGGAAACATCACATAATACCTCATCCTTGAAGGGTTGGATGCCATATGACAATCGACATTGCTGGCTGACACGAAGATCTTGTCCTTGGCGAAGCCAACCGATGTTGTATGGCTGTGGGTGTGGTGTTGTAGACAATCCCAACTATTTGACGACCTCGTTTGAGATGAGGTTCTTCTGGATTCCGCTATCAACAATAAAATGCAGCAGGGTCCCCTTCACCCACATCTGTGAATGAAAAAGGCACTCCCCCTCTTCAGGATCTGTTGGTTCTTCTAGTTGAATTGTTGTGGTCACGACAATAGAAATGGGGTCTGCGTCAATGATCTGTCCTTTATCAGTATTTTCATAATCATATTTTGAATCAGGGTTCGGTTCCTTATCTTTGATCTTGGCCACCAATGACTATTTTGAGCGACATTCATCGATGTTGTGCCAGGGTCTTTTGTGGAAATCACACCATTTTTCTGTGTCCTTCTTTGTCTTCCCGTGACCTTTCTTTTCCTATGGCTTGAACTGGATTTCAGGAGACTGTTTGTTAGGGTTGTCTTTGTCATACTTTGGTTGTTGCATATTTGCAGACCTGAACTCTCATTTGTTCTGGTGCTTAAATTTATGCTCGATTATAACAACATATTGATAAGCATCACCTAGTGATGAGATGTCCAAAAAATCCATTTCAGTTTGGATGTATCTGTGTAGAGCCCCACGGTGTTTCAGAACCAAATGTTGTTCAGAGTCTTTGATACCCAGCTTGGTGCAAAAGGTATGGAAGGTATTGGTGAACTCTGTAACTGCTTGGCCCCTCTCTTTCCGCAGTGTGGTCCATCTCATGTACTGGTCCTCATAGTTGCCAACATGATAATAGTGTTCCTTTACCGCATCCACAAAAAATTTCCAAGTGGGCTCGGCCCCATATATTCCAGACTCCTCTTTGGAAATTTTCTCCTAGTAATTTTCCCACCAATGTTTGACATGAGGGATATCTTTAAGGAGTGCGAAGTTGATATTTTCTTTGTCAGAAACATTTTGAACAAAGAAATAACCTTCTAGCAGAGTTAACCATTTTTCTAGGGCTTCTGCATATATCTGTTTTCAAATACAGGAATATCAAAATTAACTTGTACCTTGATAGGTGAGGTGCTTCCAAAGTGGTCGCTTGATGAATATGTGTCTATTTCTATCAGCATGCGTTGAAGGATGTGGTAAAAAATTCTCCATCATTTCGTCCCTCTGTCGCGTGAGAGATTTCTCAAGCAACAGACTGATAGGATCATCTTCTCTATCATTTTTCTTTTCTTCCGCCATTGAGGGTTTCTTGGGTGTGCGAGAGATATTTTCTTCAAAAGAGACAAGCTCGAGACCCAACTTGCTATACTTGGACCTCATCGGGGACATGCACTGAAAAAATGATCAAGAACAGCCTGCTCTGATACCACTGATCCAGATTATTTTCGGCACAAAATGAGAGCGGAGATATAATAAAGAATGGCACAGAGATATCGCGTATATCCAATAATATAACATAAATATATTAGAGATGCAACCCTTAACACAGAGATACAATAATACATGATTTCTATTAATGAAAGAAATGTACAGAGACTGTAAAAATACAGAGTGAAAGACTTGCTAGAATGGTGGCAACTTATCTCTGAGAAGAGATGCGACGACTACTCACATTCACAAGAAGATGATTACAATGAGGCTCTGAAGGAATTTTTACAATAAACAGGAATGCCAAAAACCCTAGACATCCAAAAACCTAACCCTAGGATATGAAGCACCAAAAGTCATGTTGGCCCCATTTGGGTAAGTTAGTACATCAACTTCCCAGGGCCGTAACTTTTGCATACGATATTTGTTTTAGACGTATAATAGCTCGTTGGAAAGGTATCGTCAAGAAGATTCATTTTGGGGGCTCAATCATGCCTTTGGCTATCATTTAGAACCTCTATCCTGAAAAACCTTAATTTAGGCCCTCAAAATGGCCCCAGAAGTTAAAACCTGCTAAAAATAGTAAATTGCCAAAATTGCCAAAAAACCATTTTGAGTCAGTTGGAAAAGGTGGGTGGCCACCGATATACACCTAGATCAATCCTACATCCTTAGGAAGCAATGGTATCCATTGCATTGATTTCCCAGGGGAGAGGGAGAAGTGTTTGTTGAATCTGCATCTTGGTGAGTTACTTGTCTTGTTGGAGACGTCGCGCTGCTCAGTTTGTGGAAGTCTATCACGAACCTGTTGAGGTTGAGGTTGTTCAACAAGTCGAGATACATGAGAGGACGGTGTGTAGAAGGAATATTTGGGTTTTCCTACAGCCTTTTCGACCTACTTTTGTTGGATATAAGGTGCTTGGGGAAAGGTTGTAGTGGTTGCAGTGTCCTTCTGTTCTCCTTATGATCAGATTGTGAAGAAGCTAAATTTTGCAGTATGAGATACTACCTTGCGACACTTTTTAGGTGGAACAGTAGTCAGAACTACCTCTGGTATTCTATAGAGATGATCCCCGAGAGAAACAATGACACTACGGGTCAAGACTCATAAATAACATGGCGCTTCCACATATATGGTTGGCCCAAGAGAACATCACAGACATCCAGTGGGGCAACATCACATAATACCTCATCCTTGAAAGGTTAGATGCCATATGACAATCGACATTGTTGGCTGACACGAAGATGTTTTCCTTGGCGAAGCCACCCAATGTTGTATGGTTGCGGGTGTGGTGTTGTAGACAATCCCAACTGTTTGATGACCTTTGTTGAGATGAGGTTCTTCTGGCTTCTACTATCAACAATAAAATGCAGCAGGGTCCCCTTCACCCACATCTGTGAATGAAAAAGATGTTCCCCCTCTTCAAGATCTGTTGGTTCTTCTGTTTGAATTGTTGCGGTCACAACAATAGCATTGGGGTCTGCGTCAATGATCTGTCCTTTACCAGTATTTTTAGAATCAGATTTTGAATCAGGGTTCGGCTCCTTGTCTTTGATCTTGGCCACCAATGACTGTTTTGAGCGACATTCATCGGTGTTGTGCCAGGGGATTTTCTGGAAATCACACCATTTTCTGGTGTCCTTCTTTTTCTTCCCATGACCTTTCTTTTCCTATGGCTTGGACTGACTTTCGAGAGACTATTTGTTAGGGTTGTCTTTGTCATACTTTGGTTCTTGCGTATTTCCAGACCCGAACTCTCATTTGTTCTGGTGCTTAAATTCCTGCTCTATTTTAACAACATATCGATAAGCAACACCTAGTGATGAGATGTTTAGAAAATCCATTTCAGTTTGGATGTATTTGTGTAGAGCCCCACGGTATTTCAAAACCAAATGTCGTTCGGAGTCTTTGATACCCAGCTTGGTGCGCAAGGTATGGAAGGTATTGGTGAACTCTGGAACTGCTTGGCCTCTCTCTTGCCACAGTGTGGTCCATCTCATGTACTGGTCCTCATAGTTGCCAATAGGATAATACTGTTCCTTTATCGCATCCACAAAACAATCCCAAGTGGGCTCGACCCCATATATTCTAGACTCCTCTGTGGAACTTTTCTCCCAGTAAGTTTACCACCAATGTTTGACATGAGGGAGAGATTTAAGGAGTGCGAAGGTGATCTTTTCTTTGTTGGAAAAATTGTGAACAGAGAAATAACCTTCTAGCAGAGTTAACCATTTTTCTAGGGCTTTTGCATCTATCTGTCCTTCAAATACAGGAATATCAAAATTAACTTATACCTTGAAAGTTGAGGAGCTTCCAAAGTGGTTGCTTGATGAAGATGCACCTATTGCTATCGGCAGGCGTTGAAGTATGTGGGAAAAATTCTCCATCATTTCGTTCCTCTATCGCGTGAGAGCTTGCTCAAGCAACATATTGATAGGATCGTCTACTCCGTCATTTTTCTTTTCTTCCACCATTGAGGGTTTCTTGGGTGTACGAGAGCAATTTTATTCAAGAGAGACAAGCTCGAGACCCAACTTTCTATACTCGGACCTCGTCTGCGACATGCACTAAAAAAATGATCAAGAAGAGCTTGCTCTGATACCACTGATCTGGATTATTTTCGGCACGAAATGGGAGCGGAGATATAATAAAGAAAGGCACAGAGATATCGTGTATATCCAATAATATAACAGAAATATATCAAAGATGCAACCCTGAACACAGAGATACAGTAATACATGATTTCTATTAATGAAAGAAATGTACAAAGACTGTAAAAATACGGAGTGAAAGACTCGCTAGAATGGTGGCAGCTTATCTCTGAGAAGATATGTGACGGCTACTCGCATTCGCAAGAAGATGATTACAATGAGGATCTGAAGGCATTTTTACAATAAACAGGAATGGAAAAAACCCTAGACATCCAAAAACCTAACCCTAGGGGATGAAGCGCCAAAAGTCATGTGGGCCTCGTTTGGGTAAGTTAGTACATCAACTTCCCGGGTCGTAACTTTTGCATATGATCTCCATTTTAGGCGTATAATAGCTCGTTGGAAAGGTATCGTTGAGGAGATTAATTTTTGAGGCTTAATTATTCCATTTGCTATCCTTGAGAACCTTTATCTCGAAAAAGCTTCATTTAGGCCCTCAAAATGGCCCCAGAAGTTAAAACCTGCTAAAAATAGTAAATTGCCAAAATTGCCAGAAAACCGTTTTGAGCCAGTTGGAAAAGGTGGGTGGCCACCGATATCCACTTGGATCAAGAGTAGAGGAATGATGAGATGGATATATCTTTATAATAATTTTTAATTGGTTCACATTATTAAGAAATTGATATATGGATAGAAATGTTGCAATATCATTCTTTAAAAATAAATATTGTTATTATTATAATTAATGATATTTGTTATTATAATTTTTTTTAAATTATTTAGTAATCTCAACATTTTGAATTAACTTATATTATAGTCGTAGGGTTATGAATAAGATGGAGTTACAATTTCTTTCATATTGAATCTGTGTAGGTGAGATTTCCATAGAAATCCATGATTAATAGAGTAATGAAATTAATTGTCAATTAATTACTTTTGATGTGAAATGCAAACCTACCCAACCTCATCATTTCTCCTTCTCCTATCTACCTCGCTTACCACATAAAAATCACATAGGAGGAATTATATATATTGCACAAAATCATTGTGTAAGCTCTTCTCTCAATAAGCTATCCTTTTCATATTGAAACTAGACCTTAGAGAACTTTTCTCTGATTTCACCAGTTATGCATGAAGATTTTGTATGTGTTGTTAAACCACCAAGATTTTTCAAGGGTGAGAACAAAATCCTTTTTTTTTACTTAAACACAAGCACGAGTTCTCAATAGAATTTTCTCTTCTATCATTAAGATATTCAAATAATTTAGGTTCTTCCCTAGTTGTAAAAAGATGAAATCAAGGTTGTAGTGGTGCCATTTTTAACAAAGAGACACCTCCACTATTTGCTTCATATTTCTAGGACCCTCACTGAACAAGGACTAAACATCCCATTTTTCATCACTTCTACTCATATCCATCAATATTGAGATCGTGTTCAAGGATGGATTCTTGATGAATATGCCATTTTTTTTCATGAATTGTCCATGCCCTACTTAGATATACAACATGATATTCAAAATAAGGATAATATATGTCACTTTCATTTGATTCCTTTGTTCAAATATTTGAAAGAATATCAAAAGGTTACGTGTTAAAAATAACCATGAATGTAAAGGTTTAGACTTTGGATGAATCTAAATTATGTTATTTTAATAGAAAATGGTTACGTGTTGCATGATTGTTGAAAGAGGGGATGTGCTATGAGAAAACCACGAATGCTATGAAAGGTGGTGGAGGGGACCCAAAATGGTTGCGTTAACCTCCACCAAACCAGTACCATGCTGGAATTAATTGCTCAGATCAGAATAACCCTCTAACCCAAGAATGAATTACAGTCGGGCTGACAGGTGGGAAGACCTCCTCAAGAGTTAATGAGGGGATGGGGCAGACCGCCCATCTATAAGGCTTCCAGACCTAACCATGGACTAGGAATTCGAGCCACGTGCAATCTTTCTAAGAAAGGAAAGGAAGGAAGTGTGGTGGGCAGAGGAGGACCTGCGGAAAAATGCAGAGACGAGAGTGAAAACTCTCGAGTCTGAGGAAGGACTTAAAGAGGAACAGTGGGTTCTGATCACAGAAAATAGAGATTGATCTAGGAGAAGGAGAGTAACCTTAGTCCTTATCTATTTTTGTATTGGGAGAAGGAGAGTAACCTTAGTCCTTATCTATTTCTGTATTGGGAGAAGGAGAGTAACCTTTGTCCATAACTTTCGTTGAGCTGGAAGTACGAATGGAATCTCAAATAATCGTGACTTAAGCTCGGGGGTGGCTAGTGATAGATCCATTGGAAGTGACTGAGCCTATGGTTGGGTGGAAACGAGCACTCCTTTCAGCAGTCGCATTACGGTCTATGGTTCTGATAAGTGTTTTATTGCCTTATGATTTGAATTGTAAATAATGGATGCATGTGAGTATTTACATGTCTATAAAGGGTTCTTTCTCTGTATTAAATGATTAAGTTATGAGTATGCGTTCGCTCCCTTGAGAACCTATATTTCAGTTTGATTTTCTATACACCCCAGTTTAATCACTCAAAGGTGCTTTCCTCAGGAATTTACATCATCGTTCCATAGTCGTAGCAAGCCTCCGGGCATAGCTACCATTTGGTAACCTCACAAGTTACTTTGCCTTGATTTAGAGCTTAAAGCTCTACGACTGGGAAGGTGTTCCCTTCAGACCAGTAGTCTAGGAGACTCTGAACTGACACTTATTCCCTTAACCAAAAACCCAACTAAGAGCGGGGATCATAGCCCAAGAGTTATATGAATATCCACATAACATGGGTCTAGGAACCTTGGATCTCAAGGCTCCGAGATGTTAAATTGCACAATAGTCAATTTGAACCCTACAATTGTTATGAACTATCGATCTATGAATGAAGATCGAGGGTGGGGAATCACTGCAGAGGGAAAAGGTGAAAACAGAGGATGCGCTAGTTTGTGGCTCGCAATTCACCCTTGCCATTGATCTCAATGGGCTGGAAGATCAACGATCTCGGTTAGAATAGTATCGAGCGAACACTTTCCAGATTGCGGAGGTCGAACTTTCTGGTAAAGAGCATGCATGTTGGGGCCCCACAATTTTTGTGAACCATCGATCATCGTTGACCTTCGATATGAGTTTGAAGTGATCCCTAAAATGCAAGGAGCGCATGGGATGGTTATGAACCGTCGATTTATGAACGTAGATTGAGAGTGGGGAATCACTACAGAGCACGAAGGTGAAAACAAAGGATGCTCTAGTTCACGACCCGTAATCCACCCTTGCCATTGATCTCAATGGGCTGGAAGATCAACGATCTTGGTTATATTAGAATCGAGCGAGCACTTTCCAGATTGCGGAGGTCAAACTCTCTGGTAAAGAGCACGCATGTTGGGGCCCCACAATTTCTGTGAACTGTCGATTGTCGTTGACCTTCAATCTGATTTTGACATGATATCTGAAATTCAAGGGGCTTGTGGGATGGTTAAATATTCAAGGAGATCAAGTTAAGAAGAGATAGCGCTTTCAGGAGCGCAGATGAAATCCATGAGATGGGCCCGTAGGACGGGAAAAGTTTGAATCCTATGAGAACTTAGAAAATATTCTAAGTCGTAGCAAGACAAAAGCTCAAGAGGAGGAGTGATAGTGGTCGTTGGAGCACAGTGAAAAGGATCAACAACCATCTGATCAGAGAAAGGTGCACCAGCCTTAATGCTTCACACACGCAGGAGAGAGAACTTACCAAGGTTTGAGACTTGAGATTTCTGAAGCCCGGGAAGCCAGAAATCTGAATTAAAATATCCATTGTTCGATCAGCCAGAGTGAATCTGAATCGTCAGATCATCCAAAGTAAACCTCAAGCGTCTAATTACCCAAGTGAATCTGATTCGTCAAATACCATGAGTTTAGGAGGAGGCAAGTTTGAGACTTACGATTTTCGAAGCCCGGAGAGCCAGAAATCCGAAGCAAATCTCAATCGTCTGATTAGCCGAAGTGAATCTGAATCATCAGATCATCTGAAGTAAATATCAGACATTGGTTCACCCGAAGTGAATCTGAGCCGTCAGAGTTCAGCAGAGACATGTTGTAGATCTGTGAGTTACGGGGAAAGTCCTCAAGTAATTCCTAGTCGTCATATCCAGAGGGACACGTGACAATAGATCGTAGACTTTGGAGAAATCACCTCGAGAGTTTCAGATTGGGAGTTGAAACTCCCAAATCCCGAAACGCCGAAGTGTCGAAGCGTCGAGGAGCTGAAGGGCCGAAATAGATCTGCACCATCATATCCAGAAGACATGTGGCGTGAATCTGTGGATTCCGGGCAAAGACCCAAAGTAAACGTCGATTGTCAGATCGTCTGAAGTAGATATGAACCGTCAAATCTAGAGAACACATGGTGTGAATCTATGGAGTCCGGGTAAAGTCCCAAAATAATTCATAGTCGTCAGATCTAGAGGAGACGTGGCATAAATATGTGGACTACAGGTAAATGCCCGAAGTAATCCTTTATCATCAGATCAAGTGGACATGTGTCAGTGGATTATAACCTTCAGATAAAATCCATTGGGAAAAAGGGGTGAAGTTTTAGATTTGAGATCTCAGAAGTCCAGAGACCCGAAGGACATATCGATCATTGATCGAGAAGAGGACCACAGGACCGTTGATCTAGTTGAAAGGTCAAACACATGAAGTAGAAGAATGACCATCGATTTAGGAGGACATGTGTACGTAGATAGTCAACTCCATAAGATTGATGTACGAAGGAAAGCATGGTTTTAGATTTGAAAATTCCAAAGTCTGAAATTACGAAGGAGATCACATTCGTTGATTTAAGAGGGGTAGATCTGGTCTGTGGATTTGAAAAGGGCATATATGAACTGTCAGTCTCGAAAATACTGTCAAGATCAGGAGATCGGTAGTCTTGTAGCATTGCGAGGATCGAAGGTGCGTGAACTTTAAAAAGTTGAGGGCATGCCGCAATCCAAATCCCAGTTTTGGAGAAAGGACACGTGAATGCTTGAGGAGAATTGAGGGCCGAAAAGCAGTTTGGTTTCAAACCACCTTTAGCCACGCCCGCAATTGTGTGTTTGTGTGAGTTCATCACCCAAGGTCACATCTGAGGAGGGTCTGACACCAACTCTAAGTCTTCGCTGAAGCACGGAGGATAAGGTCGCGGGTATCATAAGACCTGCACCAAAAGCTGGAAGGGCCTGTGTTTGATTAGGAGGTGAGACTATCAGGTCTCAAAGTCTTGTTTGACTTAGAGAATCGAAGAATCTTGACCGGAGGGTCAGGCTGAGTCTCGAACTTCCCAAATTAGGAATCGTAGAGGGAAAGGATCTGTTCCTGTAAGGAAGACAATTTTTATTTTTTTTTCCCCATCGTGGGTGTGTTACAAATTGGTATCAGAGCATGGTTACAACACTTGTCCTGCTTGGGCTCATGGACGAGTCACTTAAAAAATCTATTTGGAGTACTTTTAAAAAAGTGACACTCTACCTTACCTCTTTCTTAAAAAGTCTGGTTAAAAATGTTATTAAAGAAAAGAATGAAACTTTCTACTGTGCGTGTGCATTTAAGAAATTGAACCGTGTATTGTTCATGAACTAATAGATTGTTAGCTAAAAATAAGTTTTTTTTTCAACACTCGAGCAGTCGATAAATCATGAGAAAACTTCAAGAATAAAGGATGGTGACATGTCATGAAGTGGGGGATGGCTACCACAATAGAGACAAAGAATCTGACGAAAGGAGGGCGGTGGAAACCCCTCCCAATCTGGCTGAAACTCTAAGGAGCCTCAGGGTCAAATTACAAAGTTGCAAGGCTGACAACGAGAGATTGATAAAGGAGAAAGAAAAACAATCAGAAATTAACGCAGTCTTGTTGTAGAGCTTGTCTGACATACAGAGGCAACTGCAGCATGAACCCGCAACCAGTCATGTGGACCGATGACATAAGAAGAGAAGTCAATGCCCACCTGATATCCGAAAACATGACTCCATAAGTGACCACACTGGTAGAAGCGCCTCGAAGAAGGCCCAACCTGGAGGCAGGGGACACTCATCGGTATAGTCCTCTAGAAAGGAAGTTGGCAAATCTGAAGGATCTTCTAGTAGCAGAGAAAGCTCACATTCTCAAAGGAAAGGAAAGAAGCAGAAGCATTCCAAAAATCATGATCCTGAAGAATTCAAGAAAGCCAAACCACCCTCTTTCAATGGAGATATTAGGAGGGGAGAAGAGGATTAAGTTTGGTTTCTTGGTTTAAATAAATACTTTAGAGTACATGACTACTCTGAAAACTTGAAGGTTCGAATAACCATCTTTAACCTGAATGGAAAGGCTTCCATTTGGTGGGAAGACCTTAGGAATGTAAAAGGAGTCCATGAGAAGGACTTGTCATGGAAACAGTTTGAGAAATACTTCAGTAAGCAGTATCTGTCAGAGAGATACATGGATGGGAAGACTAAGGAATTCTATGAACTCAGGTTGGGGCAGCTCACCATAGATGAATTTGCCAATAAATTCCTTGAACTACTGAGGTATGTACCCTACATAAAAGATGAAAAAGTAAAAATGCAGTGGTTCATTAGTGGGTTACCTCAGACCTATCGGGACAATATTGAGTTCTATGAACCAAATACCTGAGAAGAAACTATCCGGAAGGTGAGGTATTGTTATGAACAATTTGGGAGTAAGATAAGACCTCATGAGGACTGGAAGAAGAGGAGTAGTTCGGGATTCCAGAAGAAGGGGTTTAAATACTCAAGATTTAAGAACTATGGAAAATATTATAGAAGTAACCTTCCTACTATAAGTGTATATCAACAAAAATTCCCCTCTCAAAGTGGAAATAAACCTTTTAAGATAGTCCCAGAAAAGACCAATAACCTAAAGAAGGAACCCTTAAAATGTTGGGGTTGTGGAGAAGATCATCTATTGAGGGACTTCCCACACATACAACATAACAATAAGAGAATCTACAATATCCAAGAAGCTACCACCATCAATGATGTGGATAGGATCATGCCATGAATCTATGTAGCCTTGGACAATAATCAAGCCGACCACCAAGCTTCAGTAGTGGAGCTGGAAGGCATGATCGCCAACCATCTAGTTTCTATTTTAATTGACCCAGGTTATAATTTGAGTTATGTGGCCCCTCGGACTATTGATAAGTGTAAAATGAAACCAATTAGACATGTTAAACCATGGTTGGTGTGATTAGCCACTAGGACCAAAAGAAAGGTGGCAAAGGTCATACCAGCCTATCAATTCATCATGGGTGGATTGCCCACCCGAGCGACCCTTAACATACTTCCCCTGGGATCTTATGAATTTTTGACTGGTATGGATTGGTTGGATACTTATAAAACTAATTTGGATTGTTATCATAAAACTTTAGAATGCGTAAATGAAGAAGGGAGAAAAACGACCCTCCAAGGGATTCAGAAGCCTGTCTTAGTGAGACAAATATCAACCCTTCAAATGAAAAAGTATTGAAGAAAGGGGTGTTCCTTATATGACATACAGGTAATAGAATATGTTGAGAATGAAAAACCAAACCTAGAGGACCACCCCATATTAAGATAATACAAGGACGTGTTCCCAGAAGAGGTACCAGGTCTACCTCGGAGAAGGGATATCGACTTCTCGATAGAACTTACACCAGGAGTGGTACCAACATCTAGAACACCATATAGAATGAGCACGCCAGAATTGGTTCAGCTCAAGATACAGCTAAAGGAGATGATGAAAAAAGGCTACATCTAACCCAGTGTATCTCTATGGGGAGCACCCATCTTGTTTGTGAAAAAGTAAGATGGCACACTCCTACTGTGCATAGATTACAGGCAACTCAATAAGACAACCATAAAGAACAAGTACCCCTTACCAAGAATCGATGACCTATTCGACCAATTGGGAGGTGCTTCCATCTTCTCGAAGATCGACTTAAGGTATGGATACCACCAAGTCCATATTAAGGATGAAGACATCCACAAAACAACCATCGGGATGAGGTATGGTCACTATGAATTAGTGGTGGTGCCATTTGGGTTAACCAATTCCCCCACCACTTTTTGTGCTTGATGAATAATGTACTCAACAAATTCCTAGAAAAATGTGTATTGGTTTTCATTGATGATATCCTAATCTAATCCAAGAACAGGAAGGAGCACAAAGAACATATTAGACTCGTACTTCAAGTACTAAAAGAGCATCAACTCTACGCTAAGTTTAGCAAGTGATATTTCTTTCAGAAGCAAGTCCATTACTTAGGCCATGTCATATCTAAGAAACGGGTGGCAATAGACCCTGACAAGATCAAATCTATTATGGAATGGCCTACCCCGAAGGATGTATCCGATATCAGATCCTTCATGGTATTAGAAAGATACTATAGATGGTTCATAAAAGGGTTTTCCAAGATTGGTTTTCCAATCACTGCCCTTCATAAAAAGGGGATTAAATTAATTTGGACATCAAAATGTGAAGAAAGATTTCAGAAACGGAAATACCTCCTGACCCATGCACCTGTGCTAAAGATTGCAGACCCGGATAATGATTTCCTCGTGTGTACATATGCCTGCAAGGAAGGACTCGAAGGAGTCCTTATGCAAGAGGGACGTGTAATTTTCTACACGTTCATGAAATTAAATGAGCATGAGATCAATTATGTGACCCATGACCTAGAGTTGGCTGTCATAGTACATGCTTTCAAAATGTTGAGGCACTACCTCCTGGGTAGGATATTTGTGCTTATGACATACCATTGTGGATTGAGACACCTATTTGATCAACCAAAACTCAATGATAGGCAAGCTAGGTGGATGGCTCTCCTAAGTGAATTCGATTTCGAAATCAAACACATAAAAGGAAAGGAAAATAGGGTGGTCGATGCACTTAGCAGAAGTATAAAAACGATTCATCTAATAGTAGTAAGCACCTGTATTCTTCATGACCATGATTTCATACCTAAGGCAAGAGCCTACAGGGCTAAAGTATGAAGGCTACCAGATGCTTGAGGAAGGGATGTTGACTTACAGAAACAGATTTTATATTCTAAACTGTGACGACTTGAAGAGGTTCATAATGGATGAACTACATAAGAGACCATATACTGGTCACCCAGGATATCAGAAGATGATCACGGCCGCTAGGAAACAATTCTATTGGTCTGGATTGAAGAAAGACATAGCTAACTATTTAGCTAAGTGCCTAGAATGCCAGCAAGTTAAGGCAGGACACCGACATCCAGCAGGATTGTTACAACCCCTACCGATCCCAGAGTGGGAATGGGAAACCATCTCCATGGACTTCATCACTGGATTACCAAAGTCGACCAAGAAAAATGATGCCATCATGGTTGTGGTGGACAAACTAAGTAAGTCTGCTTATTTTGTTCCTATCAAATCAACTTGCAAGGCCATAGATATTGCCAACATCTTCATGAAGGAGATATTTAGACTGCATGTCATGCCCAAGGAAATTGTATCTGGCCGAGATACCAAATTCACTTCAAGATTTTGGAAATCCCTAATGGTTGGTTTTGAGACAAAATTGTTGTTCAACACAACTTATCACCCTCAAACTGATGGAGAGATAGAAAGTGTGAACCAAATAGTAGAATACATGCTAAGAATGCATGTAATGCATCAACCTAAGAAGTGGGAAGACTACCTACCATTGGTAGAGTTTGCCTACAACAACGGTTATAAGAAATTCTTGAAGATGAGCCCTTTTGAAGCCCTCTATGGTAGATAGTGCAAGATTCCAATCAACTGGAGTAACCCAATGGATAGAACTACAATCGGACCCAACATTCTGAAAGAAATGGAACAACAAGTGGTTCAGATAAGACAAAATATGAATATTTCTCAGGATTTACAGAAAAGTTACGCCGACAGAAAGAGGACTCCCAGAGAGTTCAAGACCGGAGACCATCTCTATCTCAGAGTTAGACCCATGAAGAGTTCCCTGAGAATGGGAGCCTGTGCCAAATTAGCACCTCGATCTTGTGGACCCTTAGAAGTCTTAGATAGAGTGGGACGTGTAGCCTATAGGCTAGCACTCCCTCCCACTGTAAAGGCACATAATGTTTTTCATGTTTCATTATTGAATAAATATGTACATGATGCTAATCATATAATTGACTGGTCTGTGATCCAGGTGGATCCGGGGGGAGAATTCCTGCTAGAACCCCAATGCATATTAGACAGCAAGGAAACCTCACTGAGGAACCGAACCATTGCACGGGTCAAAGTGCAGTGGAAACACTTTGGCCCAGATGAGGGTACAAGGGAAATGGGGGATGCCATGAGATAGGCATATCCGATTTTGTTTACTCCTGTACATACATGTCATGATTGACAGATAGAACATCAAGGATGATGTTCCTTTAAGGGGGAGGGAATTGTAACACCCTGTTTCCCCCAGTCTGTAAATATAACTATATTGTCCAAGGAACTATGGAAAACCTAAAAGTGTGAATGTTTGATTTGATGGACCTTTTTACAAAAGGTCTATGAATGTAAATTATGTTATTTTAATAAAAAATGTTTACATGCTACATGACTGCTAAAAGAGGGGATGTGCTAAGAAAAAACCAAAAATGCTATGAAAGGTGGTGGAGGGGACCCGAAATGATTGCGTTAACCTCCATCGAACCAGTACCATGCTGGAATTAATTGCTCAGATCAAAACAACCCTCTGACCTAAGAATGAATTACATTCGGGTTGGTAGGTGGGAAGACCTCCTCAAGAGTTAATGAGGGGATGGGGCAGACCACCCATCTGTAAGTCTTCCAGACTTTACCACGGACTGCGAATTCGAGCCACACACAATCTTGTTGAGAAAGGAAAGGAAGGAAGTGTGGTGGGCAGATGAGGACCTGTGGAAAAATGCAAAGATGAGAGAGGAAACTCTCGAGTCTGAGGAAGGACTGAAATAGGAATAGTGAGTTATGATCACAAAACATAGAGATTGAGCCAGGAGAAGGAGAGTAACCTTCATCCTTATTTATTTTTGTATTGGGAGAAGGAGAGTAACCTTTGTCCCTAACTTTCGTTGAGCTGGAAGTAAGAGATTGAATCTCAAAGAATCATGGCTTAATATCGGGGGTGGCCAGTGATAAATCCATTGGGAGTGACTGAGCCTATGGTTGGGTGGAAACGAGCACCCCTTTCAGCAGTCGCATCACGCTCTATGGCTCTGATAAGTGTTTTCTTTCCTTATATTGTGAATTGTAAATAATGGATGCATGTGAGTATTTACATGTCTATAAAGAGTTATTTCTCTATATTGAATGATTAAGTTATGAGTATGCGTTTGTGTTGGAGAAATTTCTATTTTCAACACACTAGTTCAGTGGGAGTTAACTGACTAGTTCTATTTAGACTTTCTATTTTTACCATCACTATTATGCATGCATGCATTCCTAAGAAAAGTTAACAACTTGATTGTTTTTCTTAATTATGGAATGCTTTGCCCTATATATGAGTGTATTCCACCCATTCATTGTATCATATTGATCATGATCTATGTATTAATCATCAACTCATTGGAGTAGTGTCAATATATTTTCTCATTCTTCCATATTGAATCTCTCTTCTTTTCTTGACAAGTTTTGTGTGTACTTGCTTTAGCTAGATCTCATGTGTAGGTTTCCATGAAACATTGGCATGGTATCAGATCTATGCTACTTGGAGCAAGCCAAACAAGCCAAAGAATAAGGAAAATCAGGATTTCGGCGAGCTAAATCCGTGGTCGTAACTTTCAACAATTATTCCTCCCAAAATATTATGTTTTTGAGGAAACAACCCGCGAAGAAAGTAAATCGACCCATTTTGGAAGTGGGGTTTCAACCGTTTCGTGAGATTCTTCATGGTTTGCTCAGAAAGTGAGCCGCAAGATAGCCTTCTGAAATTGATACGAATCCATGGCTGTACCTTTCCACATTCATTGCTCCCAAAATATTACATTTTGGAGGAAACAACCCACCAGGAAAGTCAATCGACCCATTTTGGAAGTGGGTTTTCAACCGTTTGGCGAGATTCCTCACCATTTGCTCAGAAATGGGAGAGATGGATATGACAACTATTATATAGTCAAACTCGGTGGTAATCCTCACACCATACAATTATTTTGATTGGAAGTCGAAGGCGACATTCCAACTCAAAAGAAAAGGACAATGGCGACAGAAACATAACCTACATCAACAATTGAGAAGATGAGATGGGTGAACTGTAATGATGAGGCCACAAGACTACTTCTTGAATTAATATCCACTGATTTATGGTTTCATGTTGCCGCATGCAAGACTCCAAATGAGATCTGGACCACCTTGGAAGGACTCTTTGGAAAGCAGTATGAGATATGAGGTCATGTGCTTGAGGTAGAGTTGAATACCTTAGACCCTAAAAGTTTTGATAATATACAAGATTTTTTTACTAAATTTAAATATTTGCTATTAAGCTTGGGTGAATGTGGTATTTATAAGTCTACACAAAAGAAACAACTTATTCTAACAATCATGGCCAAGCTAGGACCAAAATACACTGTATATGTCTCCAATTTTCATTATGGCAGATGTCTTTTTGGAACAAATTGGAAAATGCCTACGTTGGCTCAGTTCATTGAGTCTCTTACACAAGAGCAGACAAAACTCATACATATGGGCCTCATGAAAGATCCCAAAGCACATGCACTCACCATGCAGGATGGAAAAGGTTCATTCAAACAGAATAGGAAGGAGGGATATTCCAAATCCTTTAATGATTATTCAGGTTCCAAAGACTCTTCAGATTCCAAGAAGAAAAAGAAGGGAAAGAAGTGCACTTACTGCAATAAACTGAATCATGAAGAATCCACATGCATGAATAAACAAATCGATCTTATGGCACATGCACTTCAACAAAGCAACCTTGGAAACTTCATTCCAAAGGGAGTCAAGAAGCAGAAGGAAGAAGATCTTGCTCCTAAGAAAGGTAATCATCATGCTCTTGTTGCAATTAATTCCTCATTTGATTCATGGATTATAGATTCTGGTGCAACCCATCATATGGTAGCGAAAGATGAAGTTTTCTCTTCCTTGAGTCCATGCTCAAGACCCCCTATTCTCATGGGGGATGATACTCCAGTAGCAGTAGCAGGAGAAGGGAGAGTGGAACTCCATAATGGCAGTTTTGAGAATGTTTTACATGTTCCAATTCTTTCTATGAATCTGCTCTCATTTTATCAGATCACTCAGAAAGGCAAAAAGGTTGAATTTACATCAGATTCAGTTTCAGTAATTGACATGCATGACAATTCCATTACTGCAATTGGTGAGGTGGATCACAAGTCAAGGTTGTATAAATTCACTAAGTTTTCTGAGGATGACTCCTCTTTTCTACTTACATGTAAGGAGAGTACTTTGTATGCAACTCCACTAAAACATGCATATACTCTTGTTCTTCCATCAATTTCATACATCAGAGATGATTCCATACACTCTGATTCTGTACATGGAAATAAGCACGTAGTACATCCAGATAAGAAGCCAACACTGAATCTTAAGCAGATGCCCAAGAAGGCACATACCACACTTCAAGAAGCAGGCAACCTTGCAAGGAATCCAATGGATTCGAGGAGGACTCGATATCAGCATGAGGAGCATTCTCATGTATTTTCAACTTAAGAACCTGTGATGCCCATGCATTGTTATATGGTTCAATCTACTGATCCACATAACTACAATAGGGTTGTGGGAAATCCATTATGGCAAGCAACCATGCAGAAGGAGTATGACTCACTCCTATAGAACCAGACTTGGAATTTGGTTCCACATCCACCAGAAAGGAATATTTTTAGGTGCAGATGGGTCCACGGGATCAAGAAGTACAAGGCCCGACAAGTTGCCAAAGGAATTCATCAGATCCATAAATATTTCTACATATTCATGAAGATTTTAATGGGAACAAGTTTTAGACTTTTCGGGATCGTCTTGCAGTGAAGAACACAGTTGCCTAGCAGTTGTCATTTTCTTCTTTTGATACATTATATTTTGAGGGGGGGGTTTGTTCCCATGTGGTTTTCCCTCTTTCCTCACTTTTATTCAGTGTTCATTAGTTGCATTGTACATGAGTACCTAAAATGGCCTAGTAGCCGGGACACATTTTTTACTCCATAGTGATGTTCAGGGGGGGTGTTGGAGAAATTTATATTTTCGACACACTAATTCAGTGGGAGTTAACTGACTAGTTCTATTTAGACTTTCTATTTTTACCATCACTATTATGCATGCATGCATTCCTAAGGAAAGTTGACTGCTTGATTTCTTTTCTTAATTATGGAATGCTTTTCCCTATATATGAGTGTATTCAACCCATTCATTATATCATATTGATCATGATCTATGTATCAATCATCAACTCATTGGAGTAGTGTGAATATATTTTCTCATTCTTCCATATTGAATCTCTCTTCTTTTCTTGATAAGCTTTGTTCGTACTTGCTTTAGCTAGATCTCCTGTGCAGGTTTCCATGAAACACTAACAGTTTGTTCCCTTGAGAAATTATATTTCAGTTTGATTTTCCATATGCCCCAGTTTAATCACTCGAAGGTGCTTTCCCTAGGAATTTACATCATCGTTCTAGAGTCGGATCAAGCCTCCGGGCATAGCTACCGTTTGGTAACCTCACAAGTTACTTTGGCTTGATTCAGAGCTTAAAGATCTGGGAGTTGGGAAGGTGTTCCCTTAAGACCAGTAGTCTAGGAGACTCTGAACTAGCGCCTATTCCCTTAACCAAAAACCCGACTAAGAGCAGGGATCATAGCCGTAGAGTTATATGAAGATCCATGTAACCTGGGTCTAGGAACCTTGGAGCTCAAGGCTCCGAGATGTCAAATTGCACGATAGTCAAGTTGAACCCTGCAATTTCTATGAACCGTCGATCTATGAACAAATATCGAGGGTGGGGAATCACTGCGGAGCGCGAAGGTGAAAATAGTAGACACGCTAGTTCATGACCCACAATTCACCCTTGTCATTGATCTCGATGGGATGGAAGATCAATGCTCCCGGTTAGACTAGAATCGAGCGAGCACTTTCCAGATTGCGGAGGTCGAACTCTCTGGTAAAGAGCATGCATGTTGGGGCCCCGCAATTTTTGTGAACCGTCGATCGTCGTTGACCTTCGATCTGATTTTGACGCGATCCGTGAAACACAATGAGCGCGCGGGGAAGTGAAATCTTTAAGGAGATCAAGATCAAAATAGATAGCGCTTTCAGGAGCGTAGATGAAATCCAGGAGATGGGCCCGTAGGAGGAGAAAAGGTCGAATCCTTCGAGCACTTAGAAAATCGTCTAAGTCAGAGAAATTCAGAAGCTCGGGAGGAGGAGCGACAGTGGTCGTTGGATCAAATTGAAAAGGATCAACAACTGTCTGATCAGAGCAAGGTGCACGAGCCTTAGCGCTTCACACATGTAGGAGAGAGAACTTACCAAGGTTTGAGACTTGAGAATTCCAAATCCCAGAGAACCAGAAATCTGAAGTAAAATCTCAATCATCCGATCAGCTGGAGTGAATCTAAATCGTCAAATATTCCAAAGTAAACCTCAAGCTTCAGATCACCCAAGTGAATCTGAGTCGTCAGATACCATGAGTTCAGGAGGAGGCAAGTTTGAGACTTGAGATTTCCGAAGCCCGGAGAGCTGGAAATGCGAAGCCTCGATCGTTCGATCAACCGGAGTAAATCTGAATCGTCAGATCGTCCGAAGTAAATCTCAAACCTCGGATCACCCGAAGTGAATCTGAGCCATCGAATTGCAGTAGAGACGTGCCATATATTTATGATTTACGAGTAAAGTCCCGAAGTAATTCATAGTCATCAGATCCAGAGGGACACATGACGACAGATCGTAGACTTTGGAGAAATCACCTTGAGAGTTTTAGATTGAGATTTGAAACTCCCGAAGCCCGAAACGTCGAAGTGTTGAAGTGTCAAAGTGTCGAGGAGCTGAAGAGTTGAAGCGTCGAAGGGCTGAAATAGATCTGGATCGTCAGATGCAGAGGAAAAGTGGCATGAATCTGTGGATTTCAGGAAAAGACTCGAAGTAAACATCGACCGTCGAATCGTCCAAATTAGATCTGAACCGTTAGATCCAGAGAACAAGTGGTGTGAATCTGTGGACTCTGGATAAAGTCCCGAAATAATTCATAGTCATCATATCTAGAGGAGATTTGGCATAAATATGTGGACTCCGGGTAAAGACCTGAAGTAATCTTTGATCGTCAGATAAAGTGGAAACGCGTCAGTGGATTATAACCTTCAGATAAAAGCCATTGGGAAAAAGGGGTGAAGTTTGAGATTTGAGATCTCAGAAGTTCGAAGCCCCGAAGGAGATCTCGATCATTGATCGAGAAGAGGGCCACAAGACCATTGATCTAGTTGAAAGGTCAAACACCTAAAGTAGAAGCAGGGTCGTTGATTTAGGAGGACAGGTATCCACAAATCATAAACTCTGGAAGATTGATGTACGGAGGAAAGTAGGGTTTGAGATTTGAAAAGTCTGAAGTCTGGAATTACGAAGGAGATCACATCCATTGATTTAGGAGGGGCAGATCTGGTCCATGGATTGAAAAGGGCAGATCTGAACCGTCAGTTTCGACAGTACCGTCAATATCAGGAGATGGACGGTCTCGTAGAATTTCGGGGATCAGAGGTGCACAAACTTTAAAAATTTGAGGGTTGGCTGCAATCAAAACCCCAATTTTGGATAAAGGACACATGGAGGCTCGAGGAGAATTATGGGCCGAAAAGTAGTTTGGTTTCAAACCGCCTTTGGTCATGCCCGTAATTGTGTGTTTGCGTGAGGTCATCGCCCAAGGTCACATCCAAGGAGGGGCCAAGAAAAAAAGGGCTAACACTAACTCTGAGTCTTCACTGAAGCACGAAGGAGAAGGTCGCGGGTATCATAAAACCTGCACCAGAAGTTGCAAGGGATTGTGTTTGATTAGGAGGTGAGACTATCAGGTCTCAAAGTCTTTTTTGACTTAGAGAATCAGAGAATCTTGACCGGAGGGTCGGGCTGAGTCTCGGACTTTCAAAATTAGGAATCGTAGAGGGAAAGGATCTGTTCCTATAAGGAGGACAATTTTTATTTTTATTTTTACCCCATCGTGGGTGTGTTAAAATGGTAGCTAAATATGATGAATTAATAATGTTGGGGATCTATGGTGTTGCATCACATTGTCCTTCCCCTCCCACCACGTTGTTGTGCGTCTTGTGTAGTATCACATGTGGGATTGACTAGGTGGAGCTTGTTTAGGTGTTCCTAGATGTATGAAAACAAATTATGTTGATTGGATGCTTTACTACTTAGATGAAATTGAAAATACAAGTATTCAAACATTATGAAAGTCTCATTAAACAACTTGTGTTGATTGGATTCTTTACTACTTATATGAAAATAAAAATACAAGTATTCAAACATTATGAAAGTCTCATTCCTTGTCATATCATAATTTGACAATCCCTTTTGTCCAATTTTGTTTCCTTAATAAACCTTGAGTCACGTGATACTAGATCTCATCAAGGTGTTCATATTTGACTCTTCTACCATGATGTGATCACCCAAGAGTGTTGTAGTCTATACCCTTGGAATAATTTGTTAACCTTTTTTTCCTATGAGTAGTTCAACCCTTGAGTTGTGGAACCTTTTTATTTAATTTGTTTGCACTCACCATGAAATGCATAGAAAGTACTCCCCTCACTCACTACTAGATATGGGCTCAGAAAACGTCATTTATACAACATTGTTTTGACGTTTACATGTCAAAATCAAACCTTTCAAGAAAACCATCCTCTTTCAATTTACTTAAAATTTGACATTGTTTTGTAAACGCATCTATTTCCAAATCCTCAATAAATATAATTTTTTTATCTACAATTTTACATGTTAATATGTTGATGGTTGTGTGATATTCATGAGGGTAATTAAACTAATGCTTTAGGGATTTCCAATTAATATTTCCTAAAAGTGGATCCCAATATTAACATTTAGTGTAGAATTTTTGACATCTAGGCAATCATATTGTGGTGTTAAGATGAACAAATTGATATTTAGGCAATGAAATCGACGCATAGGTGCTAATCTATTGACGTTAAGGGGAGTATTTTAAGATTAATTTTAGTTGACTTCTAGGGTTTCATTAAGTTGACGTTTCAGGTTCCTTCCTTTCCTCTTTAGTACTTACTGTTGCTCCTCTCTTGTATATTTTCTTAGGTTTTTTTGTCATGAAGATGGATCCTGTTATGGGTCTGAAACGTCGACAAACAATCGAAAACACGATGGTTTATCCCAATACTTGTGATATAGAGGAGTGTTACTAGTGGCGTTGAATTTAATCTTGACAACGATGATGATTCATTGTCATAGTAGCTCAATAATAGTGTCAATTCATCAATGTTGTCGAGCTATTATGACCATAAATTGTCACTATTTCCCATCTTGAACTCATGATTTCAAAAAAACCTATTCCAAACCATCGGTATGGGTCATTTTCAAATGGGAAGACACGAAATTGTGACATGGGGATTGCATAGAAAAACACATAAGAAAAGAAATATAATTACATTTGGTACTTGTGAAATAACTATGTCGCATTTGTCCTCTATTTTTTATTTTCTGCAAAAATCAAATGTCAACTGCATTTCAATCGCCATTTTAGTAATTTTACTATGTACATTGGTGAATACATATAATGTAAGACAATAAATTTTAGTAAAATCATGAGTGCATTCATCTCACTTCAATAAATTTTAGTAGAGGTAGAAAGACAATATTGTATTAAAGAATGAGCCATTGATGTCAATATCATTCTTACTTACGTGGAAGACTAAAATTCATCATATATTTTGGCACCCCATATATTGGTAGGGGGAAACCTTAGGGAGTATGGTACCATGAACTAACAACCATGGTGTGCATAATCATTGTTTTCACCTAAAAATGAATCGTTTTCTTTTGCATTTTTGTAGGCATTTTTTTCTCAACAAGTATAGTTAATGGGGTGTGAACCCTTTTGAGATCAGTGATTATTGCAAATCATGAAAAAAATCATGGAACACACATTTGGGTTTGGTATTAGGCCCAGGTATCACTTATGGTTAATAAAGGTAGTAAATTGCTAGCATGGATGATAGTGAAATTTCACTTGAGATCCCATTGATATGAAAAACAAAGGTATTACCACATTTGGATAAAGGTGAGAATAAACAATATATATTTGTAAACACTTGCATGACATGGGTGACCATGATAGGACACTCATATTTCTATATGTGGAGATATTTTGTACACAAATATAGATGGTTACCCAACAAACAAAGTAAATATAACATTTGGATAGCTTGATGTTATAACCCAGTGTTGCTTATCCTCAAGTTACTTATACTAGAAACAATAGGAATAAATTCAAGATTCATTTCTACTCTTGGATGTTAATCAAAACCTTTGTTAAATATTTTAAATCCTCCTAAAATCCTTTAGAATCAACCCATTCTCAAGAAATACATAACGAGACTCAACATAAAATTGAAGGATGATGTGATAAGAATTAATAAACACTACTATATATTTGTAAACACTATCATAACATGAGTGACAATGTTGGGACACTCATCTATCTATCTGGAGATTTTTTCTATACCAATATAGAGGGGTACCTAACAATCAAAGTAAATATAACATTTGTATAAGCATGAAATATTGGGAGGACCACATGATAATATGTAGGATATTGAGTTTAGAGATCAACAAAGTGACAAGGATGGCATTGCAATAAACTATAAGAAAAGGACTAAAGTGAGAAATGTACCTTGTGAATCCTGAACTAAATATATTGTATGCTTCTAATACAACTAAATTATTTCATTCTTGAACCTCAACATTCTCATTGAAAAGTTGGTAATCTTGTGTCGAGAAACTTGAAGGGCACAATTCATTATGATGTGATACGCAAAATACAAAATGCAATGAGTTGCTACTCCATGGATTTGTTATTTATACTGGGTAGGATATGTAAGCACACATAAAAGCACTCCCAAATATTTTTTCAATTTAGGCAAGGGGGTGATTTCTTGGTTCAGCAAGAGGTTAGTGGCAATTGCAGTCAATTCTACGAAACATGGTCTATGGCAACTTCTGCAACTAGTTGTGAAGTTATTTCGCTTCAAAATTTAGTAGTAAAGTTCATTGGTGGGAAGTTAATGTTGAAATCCTTACTCCGACACCTAGGTATCTTGTTATCTAGTGATTTCCTTACTGTAAATTAAGTTAGCAACTCACAAAACAAAAATACATTGTTGGAATATTCAACACAAATAAAGATAGTGGAATCAATACTGGAAACTAAAAATCTCAAGCACAATACACAAATATATTGTGCCCATCAACTAAGATTATCATTCAAATAAATTCAAATCTTACAAGGGATCCCTTACTGTGAAACCGACCCAATTAGAAAAGAGACAAAGTACATCAAAAATTGACTCGTTGACCTACTGCCAAACCTGTTATATGATTATATACAACAACAATGCAACTTTTACATAGATACCCACGTTGTTCCACGTGGATTGTAACAGAATACTCACGCTATTTGTGTGACATGTATGTTGAAACTCCGCGCTATCTATGTGACTCATACCATAATACCTGGGTTGTTCCACGACGATTGATCCTTATGTTGCACCCTTTCTCTCTCTCTTCATTTGGCCTATATCTCTAGATGGAATTTCTTCTCCACCTATCAAATATCTCTTTGAATCACAGTCCTTCATGATCCAACTCTCTGAGAAAAAGTCCTTCTTTTCTCTGTATCAATGTATCAATTTTCTTCTCCTTCACCCTATCCTTGATTTAATAAGATTGAGTTATGACCTATCCTAATCTCCAAAGTGATTAATGGTTGAGATTACTTCTCACCTCACTTGAGATCAATGAATATTATTTAATTAACTATTGTTAATTAAATCATTTCTTTAAATAAAACTCAACTCTCTAATAAAAGAACTTTACTCTAATAATTCCTTTAATTAAAGTAGATTCTCAAGGTATAATGCTTTGGACGATTTATTCACGTCTAGACACTTATACATGTGTAGAAATACATGTTTTATGCTTCAAACATCAACACTCCCTCTTAGCGAGGAAGGTATTTCTTGAAGAGACACTTGGAACTGGTTCTCCCTCCAAACTTGGCACATTGTCCATACATTATCTTTCATACTGGTATCCCTCCAACCCTCCTCATCAATTTCTCCCTAAATAATGGAAGTCACAGAATCGATGATGCTACATATCAATGTCACAAAGTTTGGAAACTTCGTCGAACGCCTTCTCTCCCTCAATGTACTCCTAAGAGCCTCCCCCTGAGCGTCCATCAATGTCATCTCATACCAAATAGGTCCCCTAATATAAATGGAAGGGGATAACTCTCTTTTCCCATCTAAATTTTGACTCATCATCCTCCGCCACTCACATTGATCCATGATCCAAGATCTCCTTAAATTCACCTACAAGCTTTCCCTACACCCTGTATAACTTGACCTCTCTGACACTAATGTTGATTGTTTTGTTAGGGCTATCTCCCTCTGAATGCATGAACACTTTTCCATTCTGGAACAAGACTGCATAACCCTTGTCCTCCAAATCTTAGACTAAGAGAAAATTCATCCTCAACTCTGGGACATACAACACATTTACCACCTCTAGAAAACCTCTTGACTCCAATTGTAACCTCACTGTACCAACTTCCTCTACACCACACTTAACATGAGCTCCAAGCTCCACATATATATCTGAGTCTATTTATGACCATCGAGTGAACAACTCACGTGTCCCCTCCATGTGACAAGAATCCCCACTATCCACAAACCAAGAACTACCGAAATATGTGCCAAAAAGACAAGAGACTAATAAGGACTCATTCTCAAACTTCTCAACGAACACCTGAACTTGAGATTCTTTAGATGTTGCTACATGTTGAGGCTGACTCTTCCCTTTCTCCTTCTTTTGACACAGTGAATCATAGTGCCCATAGTTGTGGCACATGAAGCACTTGATTTTACTCAAGCCCTTCTTACCTGGCTATGAGGTTGACTCCTCATTGTTACCCTTGGAACCCTTTCTGTTTCCCTTTCTTATCTTACTAACAAGGGTCAGGCTCTCCTCCTCTTCATCTCCATATTTTTCTGCTTTAGACTCCTCTCGAGTCTCTTCTTGGATGCAATCATCCCAAAGGCTCTACTGATCGGGTAGATGTTCTCAAGCATAAACTCCCTTCACAAATGATTCTCAATATTTGGGAAAACCATTCAATGCCACATTCATGAGTTTTGTGTCCTTTGTTTTCTCCCCTACGGCTATAAGTTGATTGTGTACATGTGTGATCCTCATGAAATAGCTGGTAACATTGTCAGACCTAGACATTTGCATGGATTTGAGTTTATTTCTTAAGACCATTTCCTATTCATGTTAGTGCTCTGGAATAACCCTACTAGTCCATCATATATATCATTGGTCATCTTATTCTCAGATAAGTGAGGAATTAGATGATCCTTCATTGAATCCAAGATAACCCTCTTTGCTTTGATCCCCTTCTTCTCGTGATTTTCCAAAGTTGTTGGATATGTCAGTGGAGCAACTGCTTTGTCCACTAAATCCCAAAGGTAATACTCTTTTAATGCCAATGTCACTCTTGTTTTCCAAGATAGGAAGTTGGATGCTCCATCCAATCTATCTTCAACTCTTAGAGGTGTTGATGCCATCCCTTAGACCTAAAAAATTTCCCTGGAAATAACCTCCTAATGAAACTACCCCTAACCTGTATAGCCTCTACCTGCGTTAACCACGTGACTTGTATGTTGATACTCGCATTGTTCAGTGTGACCTATGTGTTGATACTCACGTTTCTTTGTGTGACTTGTATGTTGATACTCGTGTTTTTCCTGCATGACCAATAATAGAATACCCACACTATCTACGCGACATGTACCAGAAAAATTGCACTATCCCCAACGACCCAATCCGACTGGAGTACGGTTGTTTCCCTAAAATCTATCCTTCAATGTATGCTTGTTGGTTATGGATCTGCTTATATCTCCTTGTAGATCTTTGTAGATCTGATATATCTACTATCAACTGTTATGGATCTAAGACATGGCTTCCTCTCAAAGTGACTGCTCTGATACCATGTTTAAATCCTTACTATGGCACCTAGGTATCTTGTTATCTAGTGATTTCCTAACTATAAATCAAGTTAGTAGCTCACAAAACAAAAATACATTGTTGGAATATTCAACCCAAATAAATATAGTGGAAGTAATACTGGAAACCAAAAATCTCATGCACAATACACAAAGATATCATTCCCATCAACTAAGCTTATCATTTGAATAACTTAAAAGCTTACAAGAGCTCCCTTACTGGGAAAATGGCCCAATTAGAAAAGAGAAAAAGTACATCAAAACCTGACTGGATGATCTATTGACTAACCTAATGTACAATCTTGTACAACAACATGACTTTTATGTTGATACTCCTGATGTTCCATGTGGCATGTAACAGAATACTCACGCTATTTGTGTGACATGTATGTTGAAACTATGCATTATTTGTGCAACTTGTATGCTAAAACTTTGCACTATCTACGCGACACGTACCAAAATACCTATGTTGTTCTCCAAATAACAATCCTTCTACTGCACCCTTGCTCTCTCTCTTCCTTTGGCCTATATCTCTAGATGGAAGTCCTTCTCCACCTCTCCAAGATCTCTTTGAATCATAGTCCTTTGTGATCTAACTCTCTAAGCAAAATCCATTATCTTCTTTGTTTCAATGTATCATCTATATTCTCCTTCACCCTAGCCTTTCTTTTATAAGATTGAGTTATGACCTAACCCTAATTTCCAAAGTGATTGACAGTTGAAATTACTTCTCACCTCATTTGAGATCAACAACTATTATTTAATTCACTAATGCTAATTAAAGCATTTCTCTAAATAAAACTCAACTCTCTAATAAAAGCACTTTACTTTAATAATTCCTATAATTAAAGTAAAGTCTCAAGGTAGAAGGATTTAGATGATTTCCACACATCTAGACACTTAGACCTGTGCAGAAACACATGTTTGATGTTACAAACATCAACAGTTGAAGCCCATAATTACTTAATGTGATAATTAGAATTGCATCACATTTTCTAAGAATATAGTCTTACATGATCACTACAAGCACATTAATATCCGATATCATTTCCTAAGAGATAGTACAAAAGGGAGAATTGACCATTGATTACATTCCTCCATATTCACAGGTGGGGAAAATTATGACAAAGCCTCTAACAAAGGGGAAGTTCGAAACACTAAGAAAAAATATTGCTTTGGAGGAGAACATGTTCCTCACAAACAGGGAGTGCTAGTTTTTTATTTGCTTCGAGCTTTTTCTCCATTAACCATGAGTTCCTATCATTCTTATTTTTAAGGATTTTCTATTTGTAGTAGTTATATTTATATATTAGAGTTTACTAGTGATTAGTCATCACTGATGTAGCGTCCCCAACCACCATCTGGCCTGGGAAATGCCACTACACGGAACATACATACATATATATAACATGCATATTTAATGAATTTTAATCAAACAACACAGAGTCATTGCTACCATACAAGCTCAAACATAAATTAATAGTAATTCCTATATGCAACGGAACACATGATACAATTCAATATTCACAGACATGCATAATATACATAATTAAGTACAAAAAGACACTTATCTTTTAACTAGAGTAAAATCCACCAACAACATCTAGACCTTCCATGAACCCCCCAGCCTTAGACCACACTACTCATCACTCTCAGTAGTAGGTCACCCCCGAGCTGGGACTAAGCTCCACCGGGCAAGGGATTCCTAGGCTAGGCAAGGTCAACAAGGAAGTCTCACAGTTTCAAAGGAGGGATTCTCACCCAGGAGCCACTTACGCCCACTGCTCACATACTCTCATTCCCCACATGCATGTTCCACCCCAGGAGTAGGCACCTTCATTGTCACATAGTCCCTTAGTTTATCTACCTCCCTTACCTTGGGCTTCAGCAACAGGCCGGAACAAAATTCTCAAAGCTCTATAGCAGCTACGGGACTCCTTTTAGGAGAACTCTCCTCCTCAGCACACTCTCTCACCTAGAGAGAGTTTCTCATAGGCCTGACAACCTGCCTCTTCAACCACGGGCCTAACAACCTACTTCTTCAACCATTTTTTGACTCATATCCAATAAGGTGAGGACAACAACAACTGGTCAATACGACTCAGGAAAATAGAAGCAGCAACCTATTGGGTCGCCAAAGTACCATCTTTTTACCAACCTTTCACTTCACTTTCACTTCACTTTTAACCATATTCCGCTTTCTCATACGCTTACATTAAACCATTTTTCATGATTACATGGGTTTTAGACATATTATTTTCCAATGCATCTATTTTAGTGTTTTTGAGTGAATTTATGATTAAATATTGGAAAAATGACATGTTTACACTTATATATGAAAGTGGGATGAGTTTCATGA